>JANJGN010001018.1:45000-215120 GCA_026770705.1 Isurus oxyrinchus | reverse complement strand
TAATTAAGAGCAGGAGTTGGCCATTCAGCCCATCGATACTGCTCTGCCATTCAATAAGATCATCACTGATCTGACTGTGGTCTTAACTACACTTTCCAACTGCCCCCCAATAACCCTTTGATCCCTTGTCAATCAAAAAGCTGTCTAACACAGCCTTGACTATATTCAATGATCCAGCCTCCACAGCTCGCTGGGCAAGGAGAATTCCAAAGAGTCCACAACTCTCTGAGAGAAGAAATTCCTCCTCACCTGTCTTAAATGGAAAAACCTCTTAATTTTAAACAGTGCCCTCTTGTTCTATATTGACCCATGAGAGAAAACATCGCCTCAGCATCCACTCTGTCAAGTCCCCACAGAATCTTATGTTTCAATAAGATCACCTCTCATCCTTCTAAACTCCAATGAGTACAAGCCCCAATCTGCGCAACCTTTCCTCACAAGACAATCCTTTCATCCCAGGAATCAGCCCAATGGACCTTCTCTGAACTGCTTCCAATGCAAGAACATCCCTCCTTAAGGTCACCAAAACTGTACCTAGTACTCCAGGTGTGGTTTCCCCAATGCCATAGTACATTTGTAGTAAGTTTTCCCTAATTTTGGTACTCCCATTTCCCTTGGAAAAAAGGTCAACATTCAGTTTGCCTTCCTAGTTACTTGCTGTATCTGCATGCTAACCCCTTGTGATTCATGTACAAGGACACCAAGGTCCCTCTGGGATCTCGCTCCATTTAAAACACTATTCTGTTTTTCTATTTTTTCTGCCAAGGTGGACAAGCTCATATTTTTCCACATTATACCTCGTCTGTCAATTTTTTGCCCACTCACTTAACTTATCTAGCTCCCTTTGCAGACTCTTTGTATCCTCCTCACAACTTGTTTTGCATACTCAGCATGTTTTGGCTACGATACACTTGATCCCTTCATCCAAGACATTAATATAGATTATAATTTGTTGTGGCCCCTGCACTGATCCCTGTGGCATCTACTGGTTACAGATTACCATCCTGAAAATTACCCATTTATCCCAACTCTCTGATCCTGTTAGATAGCCAGTCTTCTACCCATGCTAATAAACCATCCCCAAAAACATGAGACCTCGTGGAGTACATTGAGCTCAACAATTTCAGCCCATGACCTCTGCCCCTGTTTTACTTTATTTTTCTTCATGGCGTGGATTTTCCTAGCGTCCACAGGGCGTGTTTGAACACGGTGGGGGATGGGGGCACATAAAATATGTCGGAGCCCCAGCCAACCACCCTCCAGTTCATCCCTGACCCAGTCCCCATATTACGCAGGACACCCACGAGGGGGCCCACCAAGGGCCTGCTGAGGCCCTTAAATGACCAGTTATTGGGCACTTGAGGGGCTAAGTCCATCTTTGCCGCAATAATATCCTGGCCAGCAGAAGGCGGACTAGAGTGAGCAGGCCCTCTTCTCACCAAACTTGGCGAAATGATGGAAAGGAAGGGGGTTACGCCCTTTTGTGCCTGGCCTCCAGAACCCGACCCCTACACCCGCCCCCTCCCCCCCCATCCACCTTCTCCATCCCTAGGTGCCCCAATTTCTTTCCATCCACTGAGTCTGATTTCGCCACCTTGCTGAAGATTTAAAATCGCTTTAGTCTGTCTCAAAGAAAATCTACCTTTGGAAAAGTCCAATATTTGACATAAGCACACCTTCACAACACTAGCACCGTGGAGTTAGACAGCTCATGGGAAGGCCACTAGGCTCATTGTACCTGTGGTGGCTCTTTGACAGCAGATCCACTCCATTGTTCTTTCCCCTATAGTCCTGCCTTTCCTTCCCTACTCAACTACTTATCCAATTCCCTTTTGGAAGTTCCTGTTGAATCTGCTTCCATCGCACTTTTAGGCAGCAGATCCCAGGTGACAAGAACTTGCAGCATGAAGAAAGTAACTTGGTTAGCTGCTCTCCACACCTGTTACATTGCAGAAAGAAATTTCAAATAAACAAAGATCTTTGGAATTCCATTGCCCTCCCGGCTAATCAGACACTGGGAAAAGTGAGAGATGTCCGCCAGGGTGACCAACTGGCCCGGAATTTCTGGGATTGTCCCAGAATTTGGCTTTTTGTCCCACGCACCAGGTCATGCAATCCCGAGACATGTTTTTCCCGGGAATTCATCTGCTATGGCCTAATCTTTGCCCGTGCGTGATTCAGTCCGTCTTCCACGTGCACATGTTCTCCAGAGCCTTATTTCTGCATGTGTTGGGGAGGTTTTTCTGAGGAAGCGTTGACCCCAAAAGAGCCACGATGTGTGCTTGGGGGGTAATCAATACCTGTCCAGGGGGATCTTGACAAACCAGCTCTTATACATTTGGCAGAAATATCAATCATCCAAGTGCCCTCTACCTCCACAACGTCCCCACGTTCTTACAGATTAGATAGCACTCCCTCCCCCACTCTCACTGCTCTGACATCACCCCCACTCTCACCCTTCCAACACCACCCCCACTCAGAACGCTCTGACACCACCCCCACTCTCACTGCCCAACAACCACCCCCACCCTCACCGCTCTGACACCACCCCAACTCTCACCGCACAGACACCACCCCCACTCTCACCGCTCTGACACCACCCCCACTCTCACCCTTCCGACACCACCCCCACTCTCACAGCTCCGACACCACCCCCACTCTGACCGCTCTGACACCACCCCCACTCTCACCGCTCTGACACCACCCCCACTCTCACCGCTCTGACACCACCCCCACTCTCACCGCTCCGACACCACCCCCACTCTCACTGCGCTGACACCACCCCCACTCTCACCGCTCTGACACCACCCCCACTCTCACCGCTCTGACACCACCCCCACTCTCACCGCTCCGACACCACCCCCACTGTCACTGCGCTGACACCACCCCCACTCTCACCGCTCTGACACCACCCCCACTCTCACTGCTCTGACACCACCCCCACTCTCACTGCTCCGACACCAACACCACTCTCACCCTTCCGACACCACGCCCACACTCATCTTTCTGACAACGCCCCCACTCTCACTGCGCTGACACCACCCCAACTCTCACCGCGCTGACACCACCCCCACTCTCACCGCTCCGACACCACCCCCACTCTCACTGCGCTGACACCACCCCCACTCTCACCGCTCCGACACCACACCCACTCTCACCGCGCTGACACCACCCCCACTCTCACCGCTCCGACACCACCCCCACTCTGACTGCTCTGACACCACCCCCACTCTCACCGCTCTGACACCACCCCCACTCTCACCGCTCCGACACCACCCCCACTCACACAGCTCCGACACCACCGCCACTCTTAGCGCTCTCACACCAGCCCCAAAATCACCGCACCGACACCACGCCCACTCTCACCGCTCCGGCCGCAATCCCACTCTCACCGCGCCGACATCACCTCCACTCTCACTGCTCCGACACCACCCCTACTCTCACCGCTCTGAAACCATCCCCAATCTCACTGCCCCGACACCAACCCCACTCTCACCGCTCCGAAACCACCCCCAATCTCACTGCCCCGACACCACCCCTACTCTCACCGCTCCGACGACAGCCCCACTCTCACCGCTCCGACAGCACACCCACTCTCACCACTCTCACGCCACCCACATTCTAACCGCTACGACACCACCTCCACTCTCACCGCTCCGGCCGCACATCCACTCTCACCGCAGCAAAACCACCCCAACTCTCACCGCTCTGACAACTTCCCCACTCTTACCGCTCCGAACCACCCCCACTTTCACCGCTCCGACTTCAAACCCACTCTCACCGCTCTGACACCAACCCCACTCTCACCGCAATGACACCACCCACACTCTCACAGCTTTGACATCACCTCCACTCTCACAGCTCTGACACCAGCCCCACTCTCACTGCTCCAACACCACCCCCACTCTCACCGCTCCGACACCACTCCCACTCTCTCAGCTCCGACACCACCCCCACACTCAGCGCTCTGACTTCACCTCCAGTCTCACCGCTCCGGCACCACCCCCACTCTCACCGCTCCGAATACACCCCCACTCTCAATGCTCCAACACCACCCCCACTCTCAAATCAGCAAAACCATCCCCACTCTCACCGCTCTGACAACTTCCCCACTCTTACCTCTCCAGGACAGCCCCCACTCTCACCTCTCCGACAACACCCCCACTCTCACCGCTCCGACACCACCCCCACTCTCACCGCTCCGACAACACCCCCACTCTCTCAGCTCCGACACCACCCCCACTTTCACAGCTACAACACCACACCGTCTATAACCGCTCCGACACCACACCCACTCTCAAAGCTCTGACACAACCCCCACTTTCACCGCTCCGACACCATCACCACTCTCACCTCTCTGACACCAACCCCACTCTCACCGCTCCGTCACCACCCCCACTCTCACCGCTCCGACACGACTCCCACTCTCACCCATCCGACCACACCCACACTCTCACCTCTAAGAGACCACCCCCACTCTCACCGCTACGACACCAACACCACTCTCACCGCTCCGACACCACCACCTCTCTCACCGCTCTGACACCACCCCCACTCTCACCGCTCCGGCCGCACTCCCACTCTCACCGCTACGACACCACCCCCACTCTCACCGCTCTGACACCACCCCCACTCACACCGCTCCGGCCGCACTCCCACTCTCACTGCTCCGACACCACCACTACTCTCGTCAATCTGACAACACCCCCACTCTCACCGCTACGACACCACACACACTCTCACACCTTTAACATCACCTCCAATCACACCGCTCCGACACCACCCCCACTCTCACTGCTCTGACACCACCCCCACTCTCACCGCTCTGACACCACCCCCACTCTCACCGCTCTGACACCACCCCCACTCTCACCGCTCTGACATCACCTCCAGTCTCACTGCTCCGGCACCACCCCAACTCTCACCGCTCTGACACCACCCCAACTCTCACCGCTCTGACACCACCCCCACTCTCACCGCTCTGACATCACCTCCAGTCTCACTGCTCCGGCACCACCCCAACTCTCACCGCTCCGACTACACCCCCTCCCTCACTGCTCCGACACCAACCCCACTCTCACCTCAGCAAAACCACCCCCACTCTCACCGCTCCGTCACCACCCCCACTCTCACTGCTCCGACACGACTCCCACTCTCACCGCTAAGAGACCAGCCCACTCTCACCGCTACGACACCAACACCATTCTCACCGCTACAACACCAGACACACTCTCACAGCTTTGACACGACCCCCACTCTCACTGATCTGACACCACCCCCACACTCACCGCTCCGGATGCACTCCCACTCTCACTGCTCCGGCACCAACCCCACTCTCACCGCTCCGAATACACCCCCACTCTCACTGCTCCGACACCACCCCCACTTTCAAATCAGCAAAACCACCCCCACTCTCACCGCTCTGACAACTTCCCCACTCTTACCTCTCCGGGACAGCCCCCAATCTCATCTCTCCGACAACAACCCCACTCTCACCGATCCGACACCACCCCCAATCTCACCACTCCGACAACACCCCCACTCTCTCAGCTCCGACACCACCCCCAATTTCATCGCTCCGACACCACCCCCACTCTCACCGCTCCGACACCATCACCACTCTCACCTCTCTGACACCAACACCACTCTCACCGCTCCGTCACCACCCCCACTCTCACCCCTCCGACAACACCCCCACTCTCACCGCTAAGAGACCATTCCCACTCTCACCGCTCCGACACCACCACCTCTCTCACCGCTCTGACACCACACTCACTCTCACCGCTCTGAAACCACACTCACTCTCACCGCTCTGACACCACCACCACTCTCACCGATCTGACACCACCCCAACTCTCACCGCTACGACAACACCCACACTCTCACCGCTCTGACATCACCTTCACTCTCACCTCAGCAAAACCACCCCCACTCTCACCGCTCTGACACCACCACCACTCTCACCGCTCTGACACCACCACCACTCTCATCGCTCTGACACCACCCCCACTCTCACCGCTCTGACAACTTCCCCACTCTTACCTCTCCAGGACCACCCCCACTCTCACATCTCCGACAACACCCCCACTCTCACATCTCCGACAACATCCACACTCTCACCGCTTTGACATCACCTCCACTCTCACCGGTCCGACATCACCCCCTCTCTCACCGCTACGACACCACCCCCACTCTCACCGCTCTGACACCACCCCCACTCACACCGCTCCGGCCGCACTCCCTCTCTTACCGCTCCGACACCACCCCCACTCTCACTGCTCTGACACCACCCCCACTCTCACGCTCTGACACCACCCCCACTCTCACCGCTCTGACATCACCTCCAGTCTCACTGCTCCGGCACCACCCCAACTCTCACCGCTCCGACTACACCCCCTCCCTCACTGCTCCGACACCAACCCCACTCTCACCTCAGCAAAACCACCCCCAAAATCACCGCTCCGACACCGTCACCACTCTCACCTCTCTGACACCAACCCCACTCTCACCGCTCCGTCACCACCCCCACTCTCACCGCTCCGACACGACTCCCACTCTCACCGCTAAGAGACCAGCCCACTCTCACCGCTACGACACCAACACCATTCTCACCGCTACAACACCACACACACTCTCACAGCTTTGACACCACCCCCACTCTCACCGCTCCGACACCGTCACCACTCTCACCTCTCTGACACCACCCCCACTCTCACCGCTACGACACCACCCCCACTCTCACCGCTCCGAATACACCCCCACTCTCACTGCTCCGTCACCACCCCCACTCTCAAATCAGCAAAACCACCCCCACTCTCACCGCTCTGACAACTTCCCCACTCTTACCTCTCCGGGACAGCCCCCACTCTCACCTCTCCGACAACACCCCCACTCTCACCGATCCGACACCACCCCCAATCTCACCGCTCCGACAACACCCCCACTCTCTCAGCTCCGACACCACCCCAATTTCATCGCTCCGACACCACCCCCACTCTCACCGCTCCGACACCATCACCACTCTCACCGCTCTGACACCAACACCACTCTCACCGCTCCGTCACCACCCCCACTCTCGCATCTCCGACACCACCCCCAATTTCATCGCTCCGACACCACCACCACTCTCACCGCTCCGACACCACCCCCACTCTCACCTCTGCAAAAGCACCCCCACTCTCACCTCTCTGACATCACCCCCACTCTCACCGCTCCGTCACCAGCCCCACTCTCACCGCTCCGGACGCACTCCCACTCTCACCGCTCTGACACTACCACCACTCTCACCGATCTGATACCACCCCCACTCTCACCGCTCTGACACCACCACCACTCTCACCGATCTGACACCACCCCAACTCTCACCGCTACGACAACACCCACACTCTCACCGCTCTGACATCACCTTCACTCTCACCTCAGCAAAACCACCCCCACTCTCACCGCTCTGACACAACCACCACTCTCACCGCTCTGACACCACCCCCACTCTCACCGCACCGAAACCACCCCCACTCTTACCGCTCCGTCACCACCCCTATTCTCACTGCTCCGAAACCACCCGCACGCTCACCGCTCCAACACCACCCACACTCTCACCGCTCTGACACCACCCCCACTCTCACCACTTCGACACCACCCCCACTCTCAACATTACGACACCACCCACACTCTCACCGTTCTGACACCACCCCAAATCTCAACGTTACGACACCACGCCCAATCTCACCGCTCCGACTCCAACCCCTCTCTCACCGCTCTGACACCACTACCTCTCTCACCGCTCCGACACCACCCCCACTCTCACTATTCTGACACCACCCCCACTCTCACCTCTCTGAAACCACCCCCACTCTCACCGCTCTGACACCACCCCCACTTTCAACGTTACGACACCACCCCCACTCTCAAAATTCTGACACCACCCCCACTCTCACCGCTCCGACACCACCCCCACTCTCACCGCTCTGAAACAACCCCCACTCTCACCGCACCGACACCACCCCTACTCTCACCGCTCTGACACCACCCCCACTCTCACCGCTCCGACATCACCCCCACTCTCACAGCTCTGACACCACCCCTACTCTCACTGCTCTGACACCACCCCCACTCTCACCGCTCTGACACCACCCCCAATCTCACCGCTCGGTCACCACCCCCACTCTCACCGCTCTGACACCATCCCCACTCTCTCAGCTCCGACACCACCCCCAATTTCACTGCTCCGACACCACCCTCACTCTCACCGCTCTGAAACCACCCCCACTCTCACCGCTCCGACACCACCCACACTCTCACCGCTCCGACACCGTCACCACTCTCACCTCTCTGACACCACCCCCACTCTCACCGCTACGACACCACCCCCAATCTCACCGCTCCGAATACACCCCCACTCTCACTGCTCCGTCACCACCCCCACTCTCAAATCAGCAAAACCACCCCCAATCTCACCGCTCTGACAACTTCCCCACTCTTACCTCTCCGGGACAGCCCCCACTCTCACCTCTCCGACAACACCCCCACTCTCACCGGTCCGACATCACCCCCTCTCTCACCGCTACGACACCACCCCCACTCTCACCGCTCTGACACCACCCCCACTCACACCGCTCCGGCCGCACTCCCTCTCTTACCGCTCCGACACCACCCCCACTCTCACTGCTCTGACACCACCCCCACTCTCACGCTCTGACACCACCCCCACTCTCACCGCTCTGACATCACCTCCAGTCTCACTGCTCCGGCACCACCCCAACTCTCACCGCTCCGACTACACCCCCTCCCTCACTGCTCCGACACCAACCCCACTCTCACCTCAGCAAAACCACCCCTAAAATCACCGCTCCGACACCGTCACCACTCTCACCTCTCTGACACCAACCCCACTCTCACCGCTCCGTCACCACCCCCACTCTCACCGCTCCGACACGACTCCCACTCTCACCGCTAAGAGACCAGCCCACTCTCACCGCTACGACACCAACACCATTCTCACCGCTACAACACCACACACACTCTCACAGCTTTGACACCACCCCCACTCTCACCGCTCCGACACCGTCACCACTCTCACCTCTCTGACACCACCCCCACTCTCACCGCTACGACACCACCCCCACTCTCACCGCCCCGAATACACCCCCACTCTCACTGCTCCGTCACCACCCCCACTCTCAAATCAGCAAAACCACCCCCACTCTCACCGCTCTGACAACTTCCCCACTCTTACCTCTCCGGGACAGCCCCCACTCTCACCTCTCCGACAACACCCCCACTCTCACCGATCCGACACCACCCCCAATCTCACCGCTCCGACAACACCCCCACTCTCTCAGCTCCGACACCACCCCAATTTCATCGCTCCGACACCACCCCCACTCTCACCGCTCCGACACCATCACCACTCTCACCGCTCTGACACCAACACCACTCTCACCGCTCCGTCACCACCCCCACTCTCACCGCTCCGAAACGACTCCCACTCTCACCCCTCCGACAACACCCCCACTCTCACCGCTACGACACCAACACCACTCTCACCGCTCCGACACCACCACCTCTCTCACCGCTCTGACACCACACTCACTCTCACCGCTCTGAAACCACCCCCACTCTCACCGCTCCGGACGCACTCCCACTCTCACCGCTCTGACACTACCACCACTCTCACCGATCTGACACCACCCCCACTCTCACCGCTCTGACACCACCACCACTCTCACCGATCTGACACCACCCCAACTCTCACCGCTACGACAACACCCACACTCTCACCGCTCTGACATCACCTTCACTCTCACCTCAGCAAAACCACCCCCACTCTCACCGCTCTGACACCACCACCACTCTCACCGCTCTGACACCACCCCCACTCTCACCGCTCCGAAACCACCCCCACTCTTACCGCTCCGTCACCACCCCTATTCTCACTGCTCCGAAACCACCCGCACGCTCACCGCTCCAACACCACCCACACTCTCACCGCTCTGACACCACCCCCACTCTCACCACTTCGACACCACCCCCACTCTCAACATTACGACACCACCCACACTCTCACCGTTCTGACACCACCCCAAATCTCAACGTTACGACACCACGCCCAATCTCACCGCTCCGACTCCAACCCCTCTCTCACCGCTCTGACACCACTACCTCTCTCACCGCTCCGACACCACCCCCACTCTCACTATTCTGACACCACCCCCACTCTCACCTCTCTGAAACCACCCCCACTCTCACCACTCTGACACCACCCCCACTTTCAACGTTACGACACCACCCCCACTCTCAAAATTCTGACACCACCCCCACTCTCACCGCTCCGACACCACCCCCACTCTCACCGCTCTGAAACAACCCCCACTCTCACCGCACCGACACCACCCCTACTCTCACCGCTCTGACACCACCCCCACTCTCACCGCTCCGACATCACCCCCACTCTCACAGCTCTGACACCACCCCTACTCTCACTGCTCTGACACCACCCCCACTCTCACCGCTCTGACACCACCCCCAATCTCACCGCTCGGTCACCACCCCCACTCTCACCGCTCTGACACCATCCCCACTCTCTCAGCTCCGACACCACCCCCAATTTCACTGCTCCGACACCACCCTCACTCTCACCGCTCTGAAACCACCCCCACTCTCACCGCTCCGACACCACCCACACTCTCACCGCTCCGACACCGTCACCACTCTCACCTCTCTGACACCACCCCCACTCTCACCGCTACGACACCACCCCCACTCTCACCGCTCCGAATACACCCCCACTCTCACTGCTCCGTCACCACCCCCACTCTCAAATCAGCAAAACCACCCCCAATCTCACCGCTCTGACAACTTCCCCACTCTTACCTCTCCGGGACAGCACCACTCTCACCTCTCCGACAACACCCCCACTCTCACCGATCCGACACCACCCCCAATCTCACCGCTCCGACAACACCCCCACTCTCTCAGCTCCGACACCACCCCCAATTTCATCGCTCCGACACCACCCCCACTCTCACCGCTCCGACACCATCACCACTCTCACCTCTCTGACACCAACACCACTCTCACCGCTCCGTCACCACCCCCACTCTCACCGCTCCGAAACGACTCCCACTTTCACCCCTCCGACAACACCCCCACTCTCACCGCTACGACACCAACACCACTCTCACCGCTCCGACACCACCACCTCTCTCACCGCTCTGACACCACACTCACTCTCACCGCTCTGAAACCACCCCCACTCTCACCGCTCCGGACGCACTCCCACTCTCACCGCTCTGACACCACCACCACTCTCACCGATCTGACACCACCCCCACTCTCACCGCTCTGACACCACCACCACTCTCACCGATCTGACACCACCCCAACTCTCACCGCTACGACAACACCCACACTCTCACCGCTCCGAAACCACCCGCACGCTCACCGCTCCAACACCACCCACACTCTCACCGCTCTGACACCACCCCCACTCTCACCGCTTCGACACCACCCCCACTCTCACCGCTCCGAAACCACCCCCACTCTTACCGCTCCGTCACCACCCCTATTCTCACTGCTCCGAAACCACCCGCACGCTCACCGCTCCAACACCACCCACACTCTCACCGCTCTGACACCACCCCCACTCTCACCACTTCGACACCACCCCCACTCTCAACATTACGACACCACCCACACTCTCACCGTTCTGACACCACCCCAAATCTCAACGTTACGACACCACGCCCAATCTCACCGCTCCGACTCCAACCCCACTCTCACCGCTCTGACACCACTACCTCTCTCACCGCTCCGACACCACCCCCACTCTCACTATTCTGACACCACCCCCACTCTCACCTCTCTGAAACCACCCCCACTCTCACCACTCTGACACCACCCCCACTTTCAACGTTACGACACCACCCCCACTCTCAAAATTCTGACACCACCCCCACTCTCACCGCTCCGACACCACCCCCACTCTCACCGCTCTGAAACAACCCCCACTCTCACCGCACCGACACCACCCCTACTCTCACCGCTCTGACACCACCCCCACTCTCACCGCTCCGACACGACCCCCACTCTCACTGCTCCGGACGCAACCCCTCTCTCACCGCTCTGACACCACCCACACTCTCACCGCTTTGACATCACCTCCACTCTCACCGGTCCGACACCACCCCCTCTCTCACCGCTACGACACCACCCACACTCTCACCGCTTAGACATCACCTCCACTCTCAACGCCCCGGCACCAACACCACTCTCACCGCTCCGACACCACCCCCACTCTCGCATCTCTGACACCACCCCCAATTTCATCGCTCCGTCACCACCACCACTCTCACCTCTGCAAAACCACCCCCACTCTCACCTCTCTGACATCACCCCCACTCTCACCGCTCCGTCACCACCCCCACCCTCACCGCTCCGACACGACCCCCACTCTCACCGCTCCGACAACACCCCCACTCTCACCGCTCCAACACGACCCCCACTCTCACCGCTCCGGCCGCACTCCCACTCTCACCACTCTGACACAACCCCCACTCTCACCGATCCGACACGACCTCCACTCTCAGCGCTCTGACACCACCTCCACTCTCACCGCCACGACACCAAAACCACTCTCACCGCTCCGACACCACCCCCTCTCTCACCGCTCTGACACCTTCGCACTCTCACCGCTCTCACAGCAGACCCACTCTCACCGCTCCGTCACCACCCACACTCTCACTGCTCCGAAACCACCCGCACGCTCACCGCTCGAACACCAGCCCCACTCCCACCGCGCTGACACCACCCCCACACTCACGCTCCGACACCACCCCCACTCTCACCGCACTGACACCACCCCCACACTCACCGCTCTGACACCACCACCACTCTCAACGCTTCGACACCACCCCAACTCTCACCGCTCCGGCCGCACTCCCAGTCTCACTGCTCTGACACCACCCCCACTCTCACCGATCTGGCACAACCCCCGCAATCACCGCTCCGACACCACCACCACTCTAATCGATCTGACAACACCCCCACTCTCACCGCTATGACACCACCCACACTCTCACAGCTTTGACATCACCTCCACTCTCACCGCTCTGACACCAGCCCCACTCTCACCGCTCTGACACCACCCCCACTCTCACCGCTCCGACACCACCCCCACACTCAGCGCTCTGACTTCACCTCCAGTCTCACCGCTCCGCACCACCCCCACTCTCACCGCTCCGAATACACCCCCACTCTCACTACTCCAACACCACCCCCACTCTCAAATCAGCAAAACCACCCCCACTCTCACCGCTCTGACAACTTCCCCACTCTTACCTCTCCGGGACAGCCCCCACTCTCACCTCTCCGACACCACCCCAACTCTCACCGCTCCGACCACACCCCCACTCTCTCAGTCCGACACCACCCCCACTTTCACAGCTACAACACCACCCTCTCTATCACCGCTCCGACACCACACCCACTCTCAAAGCTCTGACACAACCCCCACTTTCACCGCTCCGACACCATCACCACTCTCACCTCTCTGACACCAACCCCACTCTCACCGCTCCGTCACAACCCCCACTCTCACCGCTCCGACACGACTCCCACTCTCACCCCTCCGACAACATCCCCACTCTCACCTCTAAGAGACCACCCCCACTCTCAACGCTACGACACCAACACCACTCTCACCGCTCCGACACCACCACCTCTCTCACCGCTCTGACACCACCCTCACTCTCACCGCTCTGACACCACCCTCACTCTCACCGCTCTGACACCACCCCCACTCTCACCGCTCCGGCCGCACTCCCACTCTCACCGCTACGACACCACCCCCACTCTCACCGCTCTGACACCACCCCCACTCACACCGCTCCGGCCGCACTCCCTCTCTCACCGCTCCGACACCACCCCCACACTCACTGCTCTGACACCACCCCCACTCTCACCGCTCTGACATCACCTCCAGTCTCACTGCTCCGGCGCCACCCCAACTCTCACCGCTCCGACTACACCCCCTCCCTCACTGCTCCGACACCAACCCCACTCTCACCTCAGCAAAACCACCCCCAAAATCACCGCTCCGACACCGTCACCACTCTCACCTCTCTGACACCAACCCCACTCTCACCGCTCCGTCACCACCCCCACTCTCACCGCTCCGACACGACTCCCACTCTCACCGCTAAGAGACCAGCCCACTCTCACCGCTACGACACCAACACCATTCTCACCGCTACAACACCACACACACTCTCACAGCTTTGACACCACCCCCACTCTCACTGCTCCGACACCGTCACCACTCTCACCTCTCTGACACCACCCCCACTCTCACCGCTACGACACCACCCCCACTCTCACCGCTCCGAATACACCCCCACTCTCACTGCTCCGTCACCACCCCCACTCTCAAATCAGCAAAACCACCCCCACTCTCACCGCTCTGACAACTTCCCCACTCTTACCTCTCCGGGACAGCCCCCACTCTCACCTCTCCGACAACACCCCCACTCTCACCGATCCGACACCACCCCCAATCTCACCGCTCCGACAACACCCCCACTCTCTCAGCTCCGACATCACCCCAATTTCATCGCTCCGACACCACCCCCACTCTCACCGCTCCGACACCATCACCACTCTCACCGCTCTGACACCAACACCACTCTCACCGCTCCGTCACCACCCCCACTCTCACCGCTCCGAAACGACTCCCACTCTCACCCCTCCGACAACACCCCCACTCTCACCGCTACGACACCAACACCACTCTCACCGCTCCGACACCACCACCTCTCTCACCGCTCTGACACCACACTCACTCTCACCGCTCTGAAACCACCCCCACTCTCACCGCTCCGGACGCACTCCCACTCTCACCGCTCTGACACCACCCCCACTCACACCGCTCCGGCCGCACTCCCTCTCTCACCGCTCCGACACCACCCCCACTCTCACTGCTCTGACACCACCCCCACTCTCACCGCTCTGACATCACCTCCAGTCTCACTGCTCCGGCACCACCCCAACTCTCACCGCTCCGACTACACCCCCTCCCTCACTGCTCCGACACCAACCCCACTCTCACCTCAGCAAAACCACCCCCAAAATCACCGCTCCGACACCGTCACCACTCTCACCTCTCTGACACCAACCCCACTCTCACCGCTCCGTCACCACCCCCACTCTCACCGCTCCGACACGACTCCCACTCTCACCGCTAAGAGACCAGCCCACTCTCACCGCTACGACACCAACACCATTCTCACCGCTACAACACCACACACACTCTCACAGCTTTGACACCACCCCCACTCTCACCGCTCCGACACCGTCACCACTCTCACCTCTCTGACACCACCCCCACTCTCACCGCTACGACACCACCCCCACTCTCACCGCTCCGAATACACCCCCACTCTCACTGCTCCGTCACCACCCCCACTCTCAAATCAGCAAAACCACCCCCACTCTCACCGCTCTGACAACTTCCCCACTCTTACCTCTCCGGGACAGCCCCCACTCTCACCTCTCCGACAACACCCCCACTCTCACCGATCCGACACCACCCCCAATCTCACCGCTCCGACAACACCCCCACTCTCTCAGCTCCGACACCACCCCAATTTCATCGCTCCGACACCACCCCCACTCTCACCGCTCCGACACCATCACCACTCTCACCGCTCTGACACCAACACCACTCTCACCACTCCGTCACCACCCCCACTCTCACCGCTCCGAAACGACTCCCACTCTCACCCCTCCGACAACACCCCCACTCTCACCGCTACGACACCAACACCACTCTCACCGCTCCGACACCACCACCTCTCTCACCGCTCTGACACCACACTCACTCTCACCGCTCTGAAACCACCCCCACTCTCACCGCTCCGGACGCACTCCCACTCTCACCGCTCTGACACTACCACCACTCTCACCGATCTGACACCACCCCCACTCTCACCGCTCTGACACCACCACCACTCTCACCGATCTGACACCACCCCAACTCTCACCACTACGACAACACCCACACTCTCACCGCTCTGACATCACCTTCACTCTCACCTCAGCAAAACCACCCCCACTCTCACCGCTCTGACACCACCACCACTCTCACCGCTTCGACACCACCACCTCTCTCACCGCTCTGACACCACACTCACTCTCACCGCTCTGAAACCACCCCCACTCTCACCGCTCCGGACGCACTCCCACTCTCACCGCTCTGACACCACCACCACTCTCACCGATCTGACACCACCCCCACTCTCACCGCTCTGACACCACCACCACTCTCACCGATCTGACACCACCCCAACTCTCACCGCTACGACAACACCCACACTCTCACCGCTCCGAAACCACCCGCACGCTCACCGCTCCAACACCACCCACACTCTCACCGCTCTGACACCACCCCCACTCTCACCACTTCGACACCACCCCCACTCTCACCGCTCCGAAACCACCCCCACTCTTACCGCTCCGTCACCACCCCTATTCTCACTGCTCCGAAACCACCCGCACGCTCACCGCTCCAACACCACCCACACTCTCACCGCTCTGACACCACCCCCACTCTCACCACTTCGACACCACCCCCACTCTCAACATTACGACACCACCCACACTCTCACCGTTCTGACACCACCCCAAATCTCAACGTTACGACACCACGCCCAATCTCACCGCTCCGACTCCAACCCCATTCTCACCGCTCTGACACCACTACCTCTCTCACCGCTCCGACACCACCCCCACTCTCACTATTCTGACACCACCCCCACTCTCACCTCTCTGAAACCACCCCCACTCTCACCACTCTGACACCACCCCCACTTTCAACGTTACGACACCACCCCCACTCTCAAAATTCTGACACCACCCCCACTCTCACCGCTCCGACACCACCCCCACTCTCACCGCTCTGAAACAACCCCCACTCTCACCGCACCGACACCACCCCTACTCTCACCGCTCTGACACCACCCCCACTCTCACCGCTCCGACATCACACCCACTCTCACAGCTCTGACACCACCCCTACTCTCACTGCTCTGACACCACCCCCACTCTCACCGCTCTGACACCACCCCCACTCTCACCGCTCGGTCACCACCCCCACTCTCACCGCTCTGACACCATCCCCACTCTCTCAGCTCCGACACCACCCCCAATTTCACTGCTCCGACACCACCCTCACTCTCACCACTCCGGACGCAACCCCTCTCTCACCGCTCTGAGACTTTTTCCTCTCTCACCGCTCCAAAAAACACCCACTCTCACCGCTCCGACACCACCCCCACTCTCACCGCTCTGACACCACCCCCACTCTCACCGCTCCGACACCACCCCCACTCTCACCGCTCCGGGTGCACGCCCACTCTCACCGCAACGACACCACCCACACTCTCACCGCTCCGACACCACCCCCACTCTCGCATCTCCGACACCACCCCCAATTTCATCGCTCCGACACCACCACCACTCTCACCGCTCCGACACCACCCCCACTCTCACCTCTGCAAAACCACCCCCACTCTCACCTCTCTGACATCACCCCCACTCTCACCGCTCCGTCACCACCCCCACTCTCACCGCTCCGACACGACCCCCACTCTCACTGCTCCGGACGCAACCCCTCTCTCACCGCTCTGACACCACCCACACTCTCACCGCTTTGACATCACCTCCACTCTCACCGGTCCGACACCACCCCCTCTCTCACCGCTACGACACCACCCACACTCTCACCGCTTAGACATCACCTCCACTCTCAACGCCCCGGCACCAACACCACTCTCACCGCTCCGACACCACCCCCACTCTCGCATCTCTGACACCACCCCCAATTTCATCGCTCCGTCACCACCACCACTCTCACCTCTGCAAAACCACCCCCACTCTCACCTCTCTGACATCACCCCCACTCTCACCGCTCCGTCACCACCCCCACCCTCACCGCTCCGACACGACCCCCACTCTCACCGCTCCGACAACACCCCCACTCTCACCGCTCCAACACGACCCCCACTCTCACCGCTCCGGCCGCACTCCCACTCTCACCACTCTGACACAACCCCCACTCTCACCGATCCGACACGACCTCCACTCTCAGCGCTCTGACACCACCTCCACTCTCACCGCCACGACACCAAAACCACTCTCACCGCTCCGACACCACCCCCTCTCTCACCGCTCTGACACCTTCGCACTCTCACCGCTCTCACAGCAGACCCACTCTCACCGCTCCGTCACCACCCACACTCTCACTGCTCCGAAACCACCCGCACGCTCACCGCTCGAACACCAGCCCCACTCCCACCGCGCTGACACCACCCCCACACTCACGCTCCGACACCACCCCCACTCTCACCGCACTGACACCACCCCCACACTCACCGCTCTGACACCACCACCACTCTCAACGCTTCGACACCACCCCAACTCTCACCGCTCCGGCCGCACTCCCAGTCTCACTGCTCTGACACCACCCCCACTCTCACCGATCTGGCACAACCCCCGCAATCACCGCTCCGACACCACCACCACTCTAATCGATCTGACAACACCCCCACTCTCACCGCTATGACACCACCCACACTCTCACAGCTTTGACATCACCTCCACTCTCACCGCTCTGACACCAGCCCCACTCTCACCGCTCTGACACCACCCCCACTCTCACCGCTCTGACACCACCCCCACTCTCACCGCTCCGACACCACCCCCACACTCAGCGCTCTGACTTCACCTCCAGTCTCACCGCTCCGCACCACCCCCACTCTCACCGCTCCGAATACACCCCCACTCTCACTGCTCCAACACCACCCCCACTCTCAAATCAGCAAAACCACCCCCACTCTCACCGCTCTGACAACTTCCCCACTCTTACCTCTCCGGGACAGCCCCCACTCTCACCTCTCCGACACCACCCCAACTCTCACCGCTCCGACCACACCCCCACTCTCTCAGTCCGACACCACCCCCACTTTCACAGCTACAACACCACCCTCTCTATCACCGCTCCGACACCACACCCACTCTCAAAGCTCTGACACAACCCCCACTTTCACCGCTCCGACACCATCACCACTCTCACCTCTCTGACACCAACCCCACTCTCACCGCTCCGTCACAACCCCCACTCTCACCGCTCCGACACGACTCCCACTCTCACCCCTCCGACAACATCCCCACTCTCACCTCTAAGAGACCACCCCCACTCTCAACGCTACGACACCAACACCACTCTCACCGCTCCGACACCACCACCTCTCTCACCGCTCTGACACCACCCTCACTCTCACCGCTCTGACACCACCCTCACTCTCACCGCTCTGACACCACCCCCACTCTCACCGCTCCGGCCGCACTCCCACTCTCACCGCTACGACACCACCCCCACTCTCACCGCTCTGACACCACCCCCACTCACACCGCTCCGGCCGCACTCCCTCTCTCACCGCTCCGACACCACCCCCACTCTCACTGCTCTGACACCACCCCCACTCTCACGCTCTGACACCAGCCCCACTCTCACCGCTCTGACATCACCTCCAGTCTCACTGCTCCGGCACCACCCCAACTCTCACCGCTCCGACTACACCCCCTCCCTCACTGCTCCGACACCAACCCCACTCTCACCTCAGCAAAACCACCCCCAAAATCACCGCTCCGACACCGTCACCACTCTCACCTCTCTGACACCAACCCCACTCTCACCGCTCCGTCACCACCCCCACTCTCACCGCTCCGACACGACTCCCACTCTCACCGCTAAGAGACCAGCCCACTCTCACCGCTACGACACCAACACCATTCTCACCGCTACAACACCACACACACTCTCACAGCTTTGACACCACCCCCACTCTCACCGCTCCGACACCGTCACCACTCTCACCTCTCTGACACCACCCCCACTCTCACCGCTACGACACCACCCCCACTCTCACCGCTCCGAATACACCCCCACTCTCACTGCTCCGTCACCACCCCCACTCTCAAATCAGCAAAACCACCCCCACTCTCACCGCTCTGACAACTTCCCCACTCTTACCTCTCCGGGACAGCCCCCACTCTCACCTCTCCGACAACACCCCCACTCTCACCGATCCGACACCACCCCCAATCTCACCGCTCCGACAACACCCCGACTCTCTCAGCTCCGACACCACCCCAATTTCATCGCTCCGACACCACCCCCACTCTCACCGCTCCGACACCATCACCACTCTCACCTCTCTGACACCAACACCACTCTCACCGCTCCGTCACCACCCCCACTCTCACCGCTCCGAAACGACTCCCACTCTCACCCCTCCGACAACACCCCCACTCTCACCGCTACGACACCAACACCACTCTCACCGCTCCGACACCACCACCTCTCTCACCGCTCTGACACCACACTCACTCTCACCGCTCTGAAACCACCCCCACTCTCACCGCTCTGACACCACCACCACTCTCACCGATCTGACACCACCCCCACTCTCACCGCTCTGACACCACCACCACTCTCACCGATCTGACACCACCCCAACTCTCACCGCTACGACAACACCCACACTCTCACCGCTCTGACATCACCTTCACTCTCACCTCAGCAAAACCACCCCCACTCTCACCGCTCTGACACCACCACCACTCTCACCGCTCTGACACCACCCCCACTCTCACCGCTCCGAAACCACCCCCACTCTTACCGCTCCGTCACCACCCCTATTCTCACTGCTCCGAAACCACCCGCACGCTCACCGCTCCAACACCACCCACACTCTCACCGCTCTGACACCACCCCCACTCTCACCACTTCGACACCACCCCCACTCTCAACATTACGACACCACCCACACTCTCACCGTTCTGACACCACCCCAAATCTCAACGTTACGACACCACGCCCAATCTCACCGCTCCGACTCCAACCCCACTCTCACCGCTCTGACACCACTACCTCTCTCACCGCTCCGACACCACCCCCACTCTCACTATTCTGACACCACCCCCACTCTCACCTCTCTGAAACCACCCCCACTCTCACCACTCTGACACCACCCCCACTTTCAACGTTACGACACCACCCCCACTCTCAAAATTCTGACACCACCCCCACTCTCACCGCTCCGACACCACCCCCACTCTCACCGCTCTGAAACAACCCCCACTCTCACCGCACCGACACCACCCCTACTCTCACCGCTCTGACACCACCCCCACTCTCACCGCTCCGACATCACCCCCACTCTCACAGCTCTGACACCACCCCTACTCTCACTGCTCTGACACCACCCCCACTCTCACCGCTCTGACACCACCCCCACTCTCACCGCTCGGTCACCACCCCCACTCTCACCGCTCTGACACCATCCCCACTCTCTCAGCTCCGACACCACCCCCAATTTCACTGCTCCGACACCACCCTCACTCTCACCGCTCCGGACGCAACCCCTCTCTCACCGCTCTGAGACTTTTTCCTCTCTCACCGCTCCAAAAGACACCCACTCTCACCGCTCCGACACCACCCCCACTCTCACCGCTCTGACACCACCCCCACTCTCACCGCTCCGACACCACCCCCACTCTCACCGCAACGACACCACCCACACTCTCACCGCTCCGACACCACCCCTACTCTCGCATCTCCGACACCACCCCCAATTTCATCGCTCCGACACCACCACCACTCTCAGCGCTCCGACACCACCCCCACTCTCACCTCTGCAAAACCACCCCCACTCTCACCTCTCTGACATCACCCCCACTCTCACCGCTCCGTCACCACCCCCACTCTCACCGCTCCGACACGACCCCCACTCTCACCGCTCCGACAACACCCCCACTCTCACCGCTCCAACACGACCCCCACTCTCACCGCTCCGGCCGCACTCCCACTCTCACCACTCTGACACAACCCCCACTCTCACCGATCCGACACGACCTCCACTCTCAGCGCTCTGACACCACCTCCACTCTCACCGCCACGACACCAAAACCACTCTCACCGCTCCGACACCACCCCCTCTCTCACCGCTCTGACACCTTCGCACTCTCACCGCTCTCACAGCAGACCCACTCTCACCGCTCCGTCACCACCCACACTCTCACTGCTCCGAAACCACCCGCACGCTCACCGCTCGAACACCAGCCCCACTCCCACCGCGCTGACACCACCCCCACACTCACGCTCCGACACCACCCCCACTCTCACCGCACTGACACCACCCCCACACTCACCGCTCTGACACCACCACCACTCTCAACGCTTCGACACCACCCCAACTCTCACCGCTCCGGCCGCACTCCCAGTCTCACTGCTCTGACACCACCCCCACTCTCACCGATCTGGCACAACCCCCGCAATCACCGCTCCGACACCACCACCACTCTAATCGATCTGACAACACCCCCACTCTCACCGCTATGACACCACCCACACTCTCACAGCTTTGACATCACCTCCACTCTCACCGCTCTGACACCAGCCCCACTCTCACCGCTCTGACACCACCCCCACTCTCACCGCTCCGACACCACCCCCACACTCAACGCTCTGACTTCACCTCCAGTCTCACCGCTCCAGCACCACCCCCACTCTCACCGCTCCGAATACACCACCACTCTCACTGCTCCAACACCACCCCCACTCTCAAATCAGCAAAACCACCCCCACTCTCACCGCTCTGACAACTTCCCCACTCTTACCTCTCCGGGACAGCCCCCACTCTCACCTCTCTGACACCACCCCAACTCTCACCGCTCAGACCACACCCCCACTCTCTCAGTCCGACACCACCCCCACTTTCACAGCTACAACACCACCCCCTCTATCACCGCTCCGACACCACACCCACTCTCAAAGCTCTGACACAACCCCGACTTTCACCGCTCCGACACCATCACCACTCTCACCTCTCTGACACCAACCCCACTCTCACCGCTCCGTCACCACCCCCACTCTCACCGCTCCGACACGACTCCCACTCTCACCCCTCCGACAACATCCCCACTCTCACCTCTAAGAGACCACCCCCACTCTCAACGCTACGACACCAACACCACTCTCACCGCTCCGACACCACCACCTCTCTCACCGCTCTGACACCACCCTCACTCTCACCGCTCTGACACCACCCTCACTCTCACCGCTCTGACACCACCCCCACTCTCACCGCTCCGGCCGCACTCCCACTCTCACCGCTACGACACCACCCCCACTCTCACCGCTCTGACACCACCCCCACTCACACCACTCCGGCCGCACTCCCTCTCTCACTGCTCCGACACCACCACCACTCTCGTCAATCTGACAACACCCCCATTCTCACCGCTACGACACCACACACACTCTCACACCTTTGACATCACCTCCAATCTCACCGCTCCGACACCACCCCCACTCTCACTGCTCTGACACCACCCCCACTCTCACCGCTCTGACACCACCCCCACTCTCACCGCTCTGACATCACCTCCAGTCTCACTGCTCCGGCACCACCCCAACTCTCACCGCTCCGACTACACCCCCTCCCTCACTGCTCCGACACCAACCCCACTCTCACCTCAGCAAAACCACCCACTCTCTCACCGCTCTGACACCATCACCACTCTCAGCTCTCTGACACCAACCCCACTCTCACCGCTCCGTCACCACCCCCACTCTCACCGCTCCGACACGACTCCCACTCTCACCGCTAAGAGACCAGCCCACTCTCACCGCTACGACACCAACACCATTCTCACCGCTACAACACCACACACACTCTCACAGCTTTGACACCACCCCCACTCTCACCAATCTGACACCACCCCCACTCTCACCGCTCCGGACGCACTCCCACTCTCACCGCTCCGGCACCACCCCAACTCTCACCGCTCCGAATACACCCCCACTCTCACTGCTCCGACACCACCCCCACTCTCAAATCAGCAAAACCACCCCCACTCTCACCGCTCTGACAACTTCCCCACTCTTACCTCTCCGGGACAGCCCCCACTCTCATCTCTCCGACAACACCCCCAAACTCACCGATCTGACACCACCCCCAATCTCACCGCTCCGACAACACCCCCACTCTCTCAGCTCCGACACCACCCCCAATTTCATCGCTCCGACACCACCCCCACTCTCACCGCTCCGACACCATCACCACTCTCACCGCTCTGACACCACACCCAGTCTCACCGCTCTGACACCACACCTACTCTCACCGCTCTGACACTACCCCCACTCTCACTGCTAAGAGACCACCCCCACTCTCACCGCTACGACACCAACACCGCTCTCACCGCTCCGACACCACCACCTCTCTCACCGCTCTGACTCCACACTCACTCTCACCGCTCTGACACCACCCCCACTCTCACCGCTCCGGACGCACTCCCACTCTCACCGCTCTGACACCACCACCACTCTCACCGATCTGACACCACCCCAACTCTCACCGCTCTGACACCACCACCACTCTCACCGATCTGACACCACCCCAACTCTCACCGCTACAACAACACCCACACTCTCACCGCTCTGACATCACCTTCACTCTCACCTCAGCAAAACCACCCCCACGCTCACTGCTCTGACACGACCACCACTCTCACCGATCTGACATCACCCCCACTCTCACCGCTCAGACACCACCACCACTCTCACCGCTCTGACACCACCCCCACTCTCACTGCTCTGACAACTTCCCCACTCTTACCTCTCCAGGACCAGCCCCACTCTCACATCTCCGACAACACCCCCACTCTCACATCTCCGACAGCACCCCCACTCTCACCGCTCCGAAACCACCCCCACTCTTACCGCTCCGTCACCACCCCCATTCTCACTGCTCCGAAACCACCCGCACGCTCACCGCTCCAACACCACCCACACTCTCACCGCTCTGACACCACCCCAACTCTCACCGCTTCGACACCACCCCCACTCTCAACATTACGACACCACGCCCAATCTCACCGATCTGACACCACCCCCCTCTCACTGCTACGACAACACCCCCATTCTCTCAGCTCTGACACCACCTCCACTTTCACTGATCCGACACCACCTCCACTCTCACCGCTCCGACTTCAACCCCACTCTCACCGCTCTCACAGCAGAACCACTCTCACCGCTCCGTCACCACCCCCACTCTCACTGCTCCGAAACCACCCGCACGCTCTCCGCTCCAAAACCACCCACACTCTCACCGCTCTGACACCACCCCCACTCTCACTGCTCCGACACCACCCCCACTCTCAACAATACGACATCACCCCCATACTCACCGCTCGGACACCACCCCCACTCTCACCGCTCCGACACCACCCCCACTCTCACCACTCCGACACCACCCCCACTCTCACCGCTCCAACACCATCCCCACTCTCACCGCTCTGACACCACACCCACTCTCACCTCAGCAAAACCACCCCCACCCTCACCGCCCTGACAACTTCCCCACTCTTACCTCTCCGGGACCAACCCCACTCTCACCGCTCCAACACCACACCCACTCTCACCTCTCCGACACCACCCCCACTCTCACCGCTGCGACACCACCCCCACTCTGACCGCTCCGACACCGCCCCGGCTCTCAAAATTACGACACCACCCCAACTCTCACCGCTCCGACACCACCTCCATTCTCACCGCTCCGACACCTCGCCCACTCTAAACGCTCCGAAACCACCCCCACTCTCACCGCTCCGACACCTCGCCCACTCTAAACGCTCCGACACCACCCCCACTCTCACCGCTCCAACACCACCCCCACTCTGACCGCTCCAACACCACCGCCACTCTCACCGCACCGACACCACACCCACTCTCACCGCTCCGACACCACCTCCATTCTCACCGCTCCGACACCTCGCCCACTCTAAACGCTCCGACACCACCCCCACGCTCACCGCTCCGACACCTCGCCCACTCTAAACGCTCCGACACCACCCCCACTCTCACCGCTCCGACACCTCGCCCACTCTAAACGCTCCGACACCACCCCCACTCTCACCGCTCCGACACCTCGCCCACTCTAAACGCTCCGACACCACCCCCACTCTCACCGCTCCAACACCACCCCCACTCTCACCGCTCCAACACCACCGCCACTCTCACCGCACCGACACCACACCCACTCTCACCGCTCCGACACCACCTCCATTCTCACCGCTCCGACACCTCGCCCACTCTAAACGCTCCGACACCACCCCCATTCTCACCGCTCTGACACCACCCCCTTTCTCACCGCTCCAACACCACCCCCACTCTCACCGCTCTGACACCACCCCCTTTCTCACCGCTCCAACACCACCCCCACTCTCACCGCTCTGAAACCACCCCCACTCTCACCGCTATGACACCACCCCCACTCTCACCGCTCTGACACCACCCCCTTTCTCACCGCTCCAACACCACTCCCACTCTCACCTCTTTGATACCACCCCCGACTCTCACCGCTCCGACACCACCCCCATGCTCACTGATCTGACACCACCCCCACTCTCACCGCTCCAACACCACCCCCACTCTCACCGCTCCGGCCGCACTCCCACTCTCACCGTTCTGACACCACCATCACTCTCACTGATCAGACAACACCCGCACTCTCACCGCTACGTCACCACCCCCACTCTCACCGCTACGACATCACCCACACTCTCACCGCTCTGACATCACCTCCACTCTCACCGCTCCTACACCACCCCCACTCTCACCGATCTGACACCACCCCAAATCTCACCGCTCCGACACCACCCCCAGTCTCAACGCTCTGACACCAACACCTCTCTCACCGCTCCGACACCACCCCCACTCTCACCGCTCTGACAACTTCCCCACTCTTACCTCTCCGGAACCACCCCCACTCTCACATCTCCGACAACACCCCCACTCTCACATCTCCGACAACACCCCCACTCTCACCGCTCCGACACCACCCCCACTCTCTCAGCTCCAACACCACCTCCACTTTCACCGATCCGACACCACCCCCACTCTCACCGCTCTAACACCACCTCCACTCTCACCGCTTCGACACCACCCGCACTCTCAACATTATGACACCACCCCCACTCTCACCGCTCGGACACCACCCCAAATCTCAACGTTACAACACCACCGCCACTCTCACCGCTCCGACACCACACCCACTCTCACCGCTCTGACACCACACCCACTCTCACCACGCCAACACCACCGCCACTCTCACCGCACCGACACCACACCCACTCTCACTGCTCCAACACCACCCCCACTCTCACCGCTCCGACACAACCGCCACTCTCACCGCTCCGACACCACACCCACTCTCACTGCTCCGACACCACCCCCAGTCTCACCGCTCTGATACCAACCCCACTCTTACCTCTCCGGGACCACACCCACTCTCACCTCTCCGACAACACCCCCATTCTCACCGCAGCAAAAATACCCCCTCTCTCACCGCTCTGACAACTTTCCCCACTCTTAACTCTCCGACACTACGCCCACTCTCACCGCTCCCACACCACCCTCACACTCTCAGCTCCGACACCACCCCGACTCTCACCGCTCTAACACCACCCCCACTCTCACCGCTCCGACGTCAACCCCACTGTCACCGATCCAACACCACCCCCACTCACAACACTCCGACACCACACCCTCTCTAACCGCTCCGACACCACCCCCACTCTCACTTGCCTGACTTCAACACCACTCACACCGCTCCGACACTTTCCACACTCACACCGCTCCGAAACTACCCCCACTCTCACCGCTCTGACACCACCCCCACTCTCACTGCTCCGAAACCACCCCCACTCTCACCGCTCTGACACCGCCACCACTCTCACCGCTCCCACACCACCCCCACTCTCACCACGCTGACAGCAACCCTACTCTCACCGCATTGACACCACCCCCACTCTGACCGCTCCGACACCGCCCCGGCTCTCAAAATTACGACACCACCCCAACTCTCACCGCTCCGACACCACCTCCATTCTCACCGCTCCGACACCTCGCCCACTCTAAATGCTCCGAAACCACCCCCACTCTCACCGCTCCAACACCACCCCCACTCTCACCGCTCTGACACAATCCCCACTCTCACCGCTCTGACACAATCCCCACTCTCACCGCTCTGACAACACCCCCACTCTCACCGCTCCGACAGAACCCCCACTCTCACTGCTCCGACACAACCCCCACTCTCACCACTCTGAAACCAGTCCCACTCTCACAGTTCCCTCACCACCCCCACTTTCACCGCTCTGACACCACCCACACTCACACCGCTCATATGCCACCAACACTCTCACCGCTCTGACAACAACCCCACTCTCACAGTTCCGCCCCCACCCCCACTCTCACCGCTCCGACACCACCGCCACTCTCACCTCACCAACACCACCCTCACTCTCACCGCTCCGACACCACCGCCACTCTCACCTCACCAACACCACCCTCACTCTCACCGCTCCAACACCACCCCACTCTCACCACGCTGACACCACCCCCACACTCACCGCTCTGACACCACCCCCACTCTCACCGCTCCAACACCACCCCACTCTCACCACGCTGACACCACCCCCACTCTCACCGCTCCGACTTCAACCCCGACTCTCACCGCTCTGAGACTTTCCCCTCTCTCACCGCCCTGACACCACCCCCACTCTCACCGTCCTGACACCACGCCCACTATCACTGATCTGACACAACCCCCACTCTCAACGCTCGGAAACCACCCACACTCTTAAGGCTCCAACACCACCCCCAAACTCACCGCTCCGACACCATCCCCACTCTCACCGCTCCGACACCACCCCCAAACTCACCGCTCCGACACCACCCCCATTCTCACCGTGCTGATACCACCCCAACTCTCACCGCTCCGACATGAACCCGGTTCTCACCGCTCTGACACCACCGCCACTCTCACCGCTCCGACACCACCCCGACTCTCACCGCTCTGACACCACCCCCACTCTCACCGCTCTGACACCACCCCCACTCTCACCGCTCTGACACCACCCCCACTCTCACCGCTCTGACACCACCCCGACTCTCACCGCTCTGACTCCACACGCACTCTCACCGCTCTGACACCACCCTCACTCTCACCGCTCCGACACCACCCCCACTCTCACCGCTCCAACACCACCCCCACTCCCACCGCCCTGACACCACCCCCACTCTCACTGCTCCGACACCACCCCCACTCTCACCGCTCTGACACCACCCCCACTCTCACCACTCTGACACCACCCCCACTCTAACCACTCTGTCACCACCCCCAATCTCACCACTCTGACACCACCCCCAATCTCAAAGCTCCGACACCACCCCCACTCTAACCGCTCCGACACCAACCCCACTCTCATCGTTCCGACACCACCACCACTCTCACTGCTCCGACACCTTCCCAACTCTCACCGCTCCGACAAGTCCCCCACTCTCACAGCTGCTAGACAACCCCCACTTTCACCGCTCTGTCACCACCCCCACTCTAATAGCTCCGACACAACCCCCACTCTCACTGCTCTGACACCACCCCCACTCTCACCGCTCTGACACAATCCCCACTCTCACCGCTCTGACACAATCCCCACTCTCACCGCTCCGACACCACCCCCACTCTCACCGCTCTGACACAATCCCCACTCTCACCGCTCCGACACCACCCCCACTCTCACCGCTCCGACACCACCCCCACTCTCACCTCTCTGACACAATCCCCACTCTCACCGCTCCGACACCACCCCCACTCTCACCTCTCTGACACAATACCCACTCTCACCATTCCGACACCACCCCCACTCTCACCGCTCAGACAGCACACCCACTCTCACCGCTCCGACACCACCCCCCTCTCACCGCTCTAACACCACGCTCACTCTCACCGCTCTGACACCCCCCAACTCTCACAGCTCCAACACCACCCACACTCTCTGCACTCCGACACCATCCCCATTTTCACTGCTCCGACACCAGCCCCGCTCTCACCACACCGGACACCACTCCCACTCTCACCGCTCCGACACCACCACAAATTTAACAGCTCCGATACCTTACCCACTCTCACTGCTCTGACACCACTCCCACTCCCTCCGCTCTGACATGACCCCCCACTCTCACCGCTCTGTCATTTTAGACACTCTCACTGCCCCGACACCACCTAAACTCTCACCGCACTGTCACCTTTGCCAAACTCACCGCTCTGACACCACCCGCACTCTCACCGCTCCGACACCACCCCCACTCTCACCAGTACGACCTCCGCCCCACTCTCACCGCTCCGACACCACCCCCAAACTCACCACTCCGACACCACCCCCAAACTCACCGCTCCGACACCACCCCCACTCTCACCGCTCTGACACCACCCCCACTCTCACTGCTCCGACACCACCCCCACTCTAAACGCTCCGACACCACCCCCACTCTCACCGCTCCGACACCTCGCCCACTCTAAACGCTCCGACACCACCCCCACTCTCACCGCTCCAACACCACCCCCACTCTGACCGCTCCAACACCACCGCCACTCTCACCGCACCGACACCACACCCACTCTCACCGCTCCGACACCACCTCCATTCTCACCGCTCCGACACCTCGCCCACTCTAAACGCTCCGACACCACCCCCATTCTCACCGCTCTGACACCACCCCCTTTCTCACCGCTCCAACACCACCCCCACTCTCACCGCTCTGACACCACCCCCTTTCTCACCGCTCCAACACCACCCCCACTCTCACTGCTCTGAAACCACCCCCACTCTCACCGCTCCAACACCACCCCCACTCTCACCGCTCCGGCCGCACTCCCACTCTCACATGTTCTGACACCACCATCACTCTCACTGATCAGACAACACCCGCACTCTCACCGCTACGTCACCACCCCCACTCTCACCGCTACGACATCACCCACACTCTCACCGCTCTGACATCACCTCCACTCTCACCGCTCCTACACCACCCCCACTCTCACCGATCTGACACCACCCCAAATCTCACCGCTCCGACACCACCCCCAGTCTCAACGCTCTGACACCAACACCTCTCTCACCGCTCCGACACCACCCCCACTCTCACCGCTCTGACAACTTCCCCACTCTTACCTCTCCGGAACCACCCCCACTCTCACATCTCCGACAACACCCCCACTCTCACATCTCCGACAACACCCCCACTCTCACCGCTCCGACACCACCCCCACTCTCTCAGCTCCAACACCACCTCCACTTTCACCGATCCGACACCACCCCCACTCTCACCGCTCTAACACCACCTCCACTCTCACCGCTTCGACACCACCCGCACTCTCAACATTATGACACCACCCCCACTCTCACCGCTCGGACACCACCCCAAATCTCAACGTTACAACACCACCGCCACTCTCACCGCTCCGACACCACACCCACTCTCACCGCTCTGACACCACACCCACTCTCACCACGCCAACACCACCGCCACTCTCACCGCACCGACACCACACCCACTCTCACTGCTCCAACACCACCCCCACTCTCACCGCTCCGACACAACCGCCACTCTCACCGCTCCGACACCACACCCACTCTCACTGCTCCGACACCACCCCCAGTCTCACCGCTCTGATACCAACCCCACTCTTACCTCTCCGGGACCACACCCACTCTCACCTCTCCGACAACACCCCCATTCTCACCGCAGCAAAAATACCCCCTCTCTCACCGCTCTGACAACTTTCCCCACTCTTAACTCTCCGACACTACGCCCACTCTCACCGCTCCCACACCACCCTCACACTCTCAGCTCCGACACCACCCCGACTCTCACCGCTCTAACACCACCCCCACTCTCACCGCTCCGACGTCAACCCCACTGTCACCGATCCAACACCACCCCCACTCACAACACTCCGACACCACCCCCTCTCTAACCGCTCCGACACCACCCCCACTCTCACTTGCCTGACTTCAACCCCACTCACACCGCTCCGACACTTTCCACACTCACACCGCTCCGAAACCACCCCCACTCTCACCGCTCTGACACCACCCCCACTCTCACTGCTCCGAAACCCCCCCCACTCTCACCGCTCTGACACCGCCACCACTCTCACCGCTCCCACACCACCCCCACTCTCACCACGCTGACAGCAACCCTACTCTCACCGCATTGACACCACTCCCACTCTGACCGCTCCGACACCGCCCCGGCTCTCAAAATTACGACACCACCCCAACTCTCACCGCTCCGACACCACCTCCATTCTCACCGCTCCGACACCTCGCCCACTCTAAACGCTCCGAAACCACCCCCACTCTCACCGCTCCGACACCTCGCCCACTCTAAACGCTCCGACACCACCCCCACTCTCACCGCTCCAACACCACCCCCACTCTCACCGCTCTGACACAATCCCCACTCTCACCGCTCTGACACAATCCCCACTCTCACCGCTCTGACAACACCCCCACTCTCACCGCTCCGACAGAACCCCCACTCTCACTGCTCCGACACAACCCCCACTCTCACCACTCTGAAACCAGTCCCACTCTCACAGTTCCCTCACCACCCCCACTTTCACCGCTCTGACACCACCCACACTCACACCGCTCATATGCCACCAACACTCTCACCGCTCTGACAACAACCCCACTCTCACAGTTCCGCCCCCACCCCCACTCTCACCGCTCTGACACCACCGCCACTCTCACCTCACCAACACCACCCTCACTCTCACCGCTCCGACACCACCGCCACTCTCACCTCACCAACACCACCCTCACTCTCACCGCTCCAACACCACCCCACTCTCACCACGCTGACACCACCCCCACTCTCACCGCTCCGACTTCAACCCCGACTCTCACCGCTCTGAGACTTTCCCCTCTCTCACCGCCCTGACACCACCCCCACTCTCACTGTCCTGACACCACGCCCACTATCACTGATCTGAAACAACCCCCACTCTCAACGCTCGGAAACCACCCCCAAACTCACCGCTCCGACACCACCCCCCACTCTCACCGCTCCGACACCACCCCCCCACTCTCACCGCTCCGACACCACCCCCCAAACTCACCGCTCCGACACCACCCCCACTCTCAACGCTCCGACACCACCCCCACTCTCACCGCTCCGACACCACCCCCAAACTCACCTCTCCGACACCACCCCCCACTCTCACCGTGCTGATACCACCCCAACTCTCACCGCTCCGACATGAACCCGGTTCTCACCGTTCTGACCCCACCGCCACTCTCACTGCTCCGACACCTCGCCCACTCTAAACGCTCCGACACCACCCCCAAACTCACCTCTCCGACACCACCCCCACTCTCACCGTGCTGATACCACCCCAACTCTCACCGCTCCGACATGAACCCGGTTCTCACCGTTCTGACCCCACCTCCATTCTCACCGCTCCGACACCTCGCCCACTCTAAACGCTCCGACACCACCCCCATTCTCACCGCTCTGACACCACCCCCTTTCTCACCGCTCCAACACCACCCCCACTCTCACCGCTCTGACACCACCCCCTTTCTCACCGCTCCAACACCACCCCCACTCTCACCGCTCTGAAACCACCCCCACTCTCACCGCTATGACACCACCCCCACTCTCACCGCTCTGACACCACCCCCTTTCTCACCGCTCCAACACCACTCCCACTCTCACCTCTTTGATACCCACCCCGACTCTCACCGCTCCGACACCACCCCCATGCTCACTGATCTGACACCACCCCCACTCTCACCGCTCCAACACCACCCCCACTCTCACCGCTCCGGCCGCACTCCCACTCTCACCGTTCTGACACCACCATCACTCTCACTGATCAGACAACACCCGCACTCTCACCGCTACGTCACCACCCCCCACTCTCACCGCTACGACATCACCCACACTCTCACCGCTCTGACATCACCTCCACTCTCACCGCTCCTACACCACCCCCACTCTCACCGATCTGACACCACCCCAAATCTCACCGCTCCGACACCACCCCCAGTCTCAACGCTCTGACACCAACACCTCTCTCACCGCTCCGACACCACCCCCACTCTCACCGCTCTGACAACTTCCCCACTCTTACCTCTCCGGAACCACCCCCACTCTCACATCTCCGACAACACCCCCCACTCTCACATCTCCGACAACACCCCCACTCTCACCGCTCCGACACCACCCCCACTCTCTCAGCTCCAACACCACCTCCACTTTCACCGATCCGACACCACCCCCACTCTCACCGCTCTAACACCACCTCCACTCTCACCGCTTCGACACCACCCGCACTCTCAACATTATGACACCACCCCCACTCTCACCGCTCGGACACCACCCCCCAAATCTCAACGTTACAACACCACCGCCACTCTCACCGCTCCAACACCACACCCACTCTCACCGCTCTGACACCACACCCACTCTCACCACGCCAACACCACCGCCACTCTCACCGCACCGACACCACACCCACTCTCACTGCTCCAACACCACCCCCACTCTCACCGCTCCGACACAACCGCCACTCTCACCGCTCCGACACCACACCCACTCTCACTGCTCCGACACCACCCCCAGTCTCACCGCTCTGATACCAACCCCACTCTTACCTCTCCGGGACCACACCCACTCTCACCTCTCCGACAACACCCCCATTCTCACCGCAGCAAAAATACCCCCTCTCTCACCGCTCTGACAACTTTCCCCACTCTTAACTCTCCGACACTACGCCCACTCTCACCGCTCCCACACCACCCTCACACTCTCAGCTCCGACACCACCCCGACTCTCACCGCTCTAACACCACCCCCACTCTCACCGCTCCGACGTCAACCCCACTGTCACCGATCCAACACCACCCCCACTCACAACACTCCGACACCACACCCTCTCTAACCGCTCCGACACCACCCCCACTCTCACTTGCCTGACTTCAACACCACTCACACCGCTCCGACACTTTCCACACTCACACCGCTCCGAAACTACCCCCACTCTCACCGCTCTGACACCACCCCCACTCTCACTGCTCCGAAACCACCCCCACTCTCACCGCTCTGACACCGCCACCACTCTCACCGCTCCCACACCACCCCCACTCTCACCACGCTGACAGCAACCCTACTCTCACCGCATTGACACCACCCCCACTCTGACCGCTCCGACACCGCCCCGGCTCTCAAAATTACGACACCACCCCAACTCTCACCGCTCCGACACCACCTCCATTCTCACCGCTCCGACACCTCGCCCACTCTAAATGCTCCGAAACCACCCCCACTCTCACCGCTCCGACACCTCGCCCACTCTAAACGCTCCGACACCACCCCCACTCTCACCGCTCCAACACCACCCCCACTCTCACCGCTCTGACACAATCCCCACTCTCACCGCTCTGACACAATCCCCACTCTCACCGCTCTGACAACACCCCCACTCTCACCGCTCCGACAGAACCCCCACTCTCACTGCTCCGACACAACCCCCACTCTCACCACTCTGAAACCAGTCCCACTCTCACAGTTCCCTCACCACCCCCACTTTCACCGCTCTGACACCACCCACACTCACACCGCTCATATGCCACCAACACTCTCACCGCTCTGACAACAACCCCACTCTCACAGTTCCGCCCCCACCCCCACTCTCACCGCTCCGACACCACCGCCACTCTCACCTCACCAACACCACCCTCACTCTCACCGCTCCGACACCACCGCCACTCTCACCTCACCAACACCACCCTCACTCTCACCGCTCCAACACCACCCCACTCTCACCACGCTGACACCACCCCCACACTCACCGCTCTGACACCACCCCCACTCTCACCGCTCCAACACCACCCCACTCTCACCACGCTGACACCACCCCCACTCTCACCGCTCCGACTTCAACCCCGACTCTCACCGCTCTGAGACTTTCCCCTCTCTCACCGCCCTGACACCACCCCCACTCTCACCGTCCTGACACCACGCCCACTATCACTGATCTGACACAACCCCCACTCTCAACGCTCGGAAACCACCCACACTCTTAAGGCTCCAACACCACCCCCAAACTCACCGCTCCGACACCATCCCCACTCTCACCGCTCCGACACCACCCCCAAACTCACCGCTCCGACACCACCCCCATTCTCACCGTGCTGATACCACCCCAACTCTCACCGCTCCGACATGAACCCGGTTCTCACCGCTCTGACACCACCGCCACTCTCACCGCTCCGACACCACCCCGACTCTCACCGCTCTGACACCACCCCCACTCTCACCGCTCTGACACCACCCCCACTCTCACCGCTCTGACACCACCCCCACTCTCACCGCTCTGACACCACCCCGACTCTCACCGCTCTGACTCCACACGCACTCTCACCGCTCTGACACCACCCTCACTCTCACCGCTCCGACACCACCCCCACTCTCACCGCTCCAACACCACCCCCACTCCCACCGCCCTGACACCACCCCCACTCTCACTGCTCCGACACCACCCCCACTCTCACCGCTCTGACACCACCCCCACTCTCACCACTCTGACACCACCCCCACTCTAACCACTCTGTCACCACCCCCAATCTCACCACTCTGACACCACCCCCAATCTCAAAGCTCCGACACCACCCCCACTCTAACCGCTCCGACACCAACCCCACTCTCATCGTTCCGACACCACCACCACTCTCACTGCTCCGACACCTTCCCAACTCTCACCGCTCCGACAAGTCCCCCACTCTCACAGCTGCTAGACAACCCCCACTTTCACCGCTCTGTCACCACCCCCACTCTAATAGCTCCGACACAACCCCCACTCTCACTGCTCTGACACCACCCCCACTCTCACCGCTCTGACACAATCCCCACTCTCACCGCTCTGACACAATCCCCACTCTCACCGCTCCGACACCACCCCCACTCTCACCGCTCTGACACAATCCCCACTCTCACCGCTCCGACACCACCCCCCACTCTCACCGCTCCGACACCACCCCCACTCTCACCTCTCTGACACAATCCCCACTCTCACCGCTCCGACACCACCCCCACTCTCACCTCTCTGACACAATACCCACTCTCACCATTCCGACACCACCCCCACTCTCACCGCTCAGACAGCACACCCACTCTCACCGCTCCGACACCACCCCCCTCTCACCGCTCTAACACCACGCTCACTCTCACCGCTCTGACACCCCCCAACTCTCACAGCTCCAACACCACCCACACTCTCTGCACTCCGACACCATCCCCATTTTCACTGCTCCGACACCAGCCCCGCTCTCACCACACCGGACACCACTCCCACTCTCACCGCTCCGACACCACCACAAATTTAACAGCTCCGATACCTTACCCACTCTCACTGCTCTGACACCACTCCCACTCCCTCCGCTCTGACATGACCCCCCACTCTCACCGCTCTGTCATTTTAGACACTCTCACTGCCCCGACACCACCTAAACTCTCACCGCACTGTCACCTTTGCCAAACTCACCGCTCTGACACCACCCGCACTCTCACCGCTCCGACACCACCCCCACTCTCACCAGTACGACCTCCGCCCCACTCTCACCGCTCCGACACCACCCCCAAACTCACCACTCCGACACCACCCCCAAACTCACCGCTCCGACACCACCCCCACTCTCACCGCTCTGACACCACCCCCACTCTCACTGCTCCGACACCACCCCCACTCTAAACGCTCCGACACCACCCCCACTCTCACCGCTCCGACACCTCGCCCACTCTAAACGCTCCGACACCACCCCCACTCTCACCGCTCCAACACCACCCCCACTCTGACCGCTCCAACACCACCGCCACTCTCACCGCACCGACACCACACCCACTCTCACCGCTCCGACACCACCTCCATTCTCACCGCTCCGACACCTCGCCCACTCTAAACGCTCCGACACCACCCCCATTCTCACCGCTCTGACACCACCCCCTTTCTCACCGCTCCAACACCACCCCCACTCTCACCGCTCTGACACCACCCCCTTTCTCACCGCTCCAACACCACCCCCACTCTCACTGCTCTGAAACCACCCCCACTCTCACCGCTCCAACACCACCCCCACTCTCACCGCTCCGGCCGCACTCCCACTCTCACATGTTCTGACACCACCATCACTCTCACTGATCAGACAACACCCGCACTCTCACCGCTACGTCACCACCCCCACTCTCACCGCTACGACATCACCCACACTCTCACCGCTCTGACATCACCTCCACTCTCACCGCTCCTACACCACCCCCACTCTCACCGATCTGACACCACCCCAAATCTCACCGCTCCGACACCACCCCCAGTCTCAACGCTCTGACACCAACACCTCTCTCACCGCTCCGACACCACCCCCACTCTCACCGCTCTGACAACTTCCCCACTCTTACCTCTCCGGAACCACCCCCACTCTCACATCTCCGACAACACCCCCACTCTCACATCTCCGACAACACCCCCACTCTCACCGCTCCGACACCACCCCCACTCTCTCAGCTCCAACACCACCTCCACTTTCACCGATCCGACACCACCCCCACTCTCACCGCTCTAACACCACCTCCACTCTCACCGCTTCGACACCACCCGCACTCTCAACATTATGACACCACCCCCACTCTCACCGCTCGGACACCACCCCAAATCTCAACGTTACAACACCACCGCCACTCTCACCGCTCCGACACCACACCCACTCTCACCGCTCTGACACCACACCCACTCTCACCACGCCAACACCACCGCCACTCTCACCGCACCGACACCACACCCACTCTCACTGCTCCAACACCACCCCCACTCTCACCGCTCCGACACAACCGCCACTCTCACCGCTCCGACACCACACCCACTCTCACTGCTCCGACACCACCCCCAGTCTCACCGCTCTGATACCAACCCCACTCTTACCTCTCCGGGACCACACCCACTCTCACCTCTCCGACAACACCCCCATTCTCACCGCAGCAAAAATACCCCCTCTCTCACCGCTCTGACAACTTTCCCCACTCTTAACTCTCCGACACTACGCCCACTCTCACCGCTCCCACACCACCCTCACACTCTCAGCTCCGACACCACCCCGACTCTCACCGCTCTAACACCACCCCCACTCTCACCGCTCCGACGTCAACCCCACTGTCACCGATCCAACACCACCCCCACTCACAACACTCCGACACCACCCCCTCTCTAACCGCTCCGACACCACCCCCACTCTCACTTGCCTGACTTCAACCCCACTCACACCGCTCCGACACTTTCCACACTCACACCGCTCCGAAACCACCCCCACTCTCACCGCTCTGACACCACCCCCACTCTCACTGCTCCGAAACCCCCCCCACTCTCACCGCTCTGACACCGCCACCACTCTCACCGCTCCCACACCACCCCCACTCTCACCACGCTGACAGCAACCCTACTCTCACCGCATTGACACCACTCCCACTCTGACCGCTCCGACACCGCCCCGGCTCTCAAAATTACGACACCACCCCAACTCTCACCGCTCCGACACCACCTCCATTCTCACCGCTCCGACACCTCGCCCACTCTAAACGCTCCGAAACCACCCCCACTCTCACCGCTCCGACACCTCGCCCACTCTAAACGCTCCGACACCACCCCCACTCTCACCGCTCCAACACCACCCCCACTCTCACCGCTCTGACACAATCCCCACTCTCACCGCTCTGACACAATCCCCACTCTCACCGCTCTGACAACACCCCCACTCTCACCGCTCCGACAGAACCCCCACTCTCACTGCTCCGACACAACCCCCACTCTCACCACTCTGAAACCAGTCCCACTCTCACAGTTCCCTCACCACCCCCACTTTCACCGCTCTGACACCACCCACACTCACACCGCTCATATGCCACCAACACTCTCACCGCTCTGACAACAACCCCACTCTCACAGTTCCGCCCCCACCCCCACTCTCACCGCTCTGACACCACCGCCACTCTCACCTCACCAACACCACCCTCACTCTCACCGCTCCGACACCACCGCCACTCTCACCTCACCAACACCACCCTCACTCTCACCGCTCCAACACCACCCCACTCTCACCACGCTGACACCACCCCCACTCTCACCGCTCCGACTTCAACCCCGACTCTCACCGCTCTGAGACTTTCCCCTCTCTCACCGCCCTGACACCACCCCCACTCTCACTGTCCTGACACCACGCCCACTATCACTGATCTGAAACAACCCCCACTCTCAACGCTCGGAAACCACCCCCAAACTCACCGCTCCGACACCACCCCCACTCTCACCGCTCCGACACCACCCCCACTCTCACCGCTCCGACACCACCCCCAAACTCACCGCTCCGACACCACCCCCACTCTCAACGCTCCGACACCACCCCCACTCTCACCGCTCCGACACCACCCCCAAACTCACCTCTCCGACACCACCCCCACTCTCACCGTGCTGATACCACCCCAACTCTCACCGCTCCGACATGAACCCGGTTCTCACCGTTCTGACCCCACCGCCACTCTCACTGCTCCGACACAACCCCGACTCTCACCGCTCTGACACCACCCCCACTCTCACCGCTCTGGCACCACCCCGACTCTCACCGCTCTGACACCACCCCCACTCTCATTGCACCGACACCACCCCCACTCTCACCGCTCTGACACCACCCCCACTCTCACCGCTCAGACACCACCCCCACTCTCACCGCTCTGACACCATCCCCACTCTCACCATCTGACACCACCACCACTCTCACCGCTCTGACACCACCCCCACTCTCACAGCTCCCTCAGCAGCCCCACTCTCACCGCTCTGACACCACCCACACTCACACCGCTCCGATGCCACCAACACTCTCACCGCTCTGACAACAACCCCATTCTCATAGTTCCGCCCCCATCCCCACTCTCACCTCACCAACACCACACTCACTCTCACCGCTCCGACACCACCGCCACTCTCACCGCTCCAACACCACCCTCACTCTCACTGCTCCAACACCACCCCACTCTCACCACGCTGACACCACCCCCACACTCACCGCTCTGACACCACCCCCACTCTCACCGCTCCGACACCACCCCCCACGCTCACCGCTCCGACTTCAACCCCGACTCTCACCGCTCTGAGAATTTCCCCTCTCTCACCGCCCTGACACCACCCCCACTCTCACCGTCCTGACACCACGCCCACTATCACTGATCTGACAGAACCCCCACTCTCAACGCTCGGAAACCACCCACACACTTAAGGCTCCGACACCACCCCCAAACTCACCGCTCCGACACCACCCCCACTCTCACCGCTCCGACATCAGCCCCACTCTCACCGCTCCGACACCAACCCCACTCTCACCGCTCCGACATCAGCCCCACTCTCACCGCTCCGACACCACCCCCAAACTCACCGCTCCGACACCACCCCCACTCTCACCGCTCCGACACCACCCACAAACTCACCGCTCCGACACCACCCCCACTCTCACCGTGCTGATACCACCCCAACTCTCACCGCTCCGACATGAACCCGGTTCTCACCGCTCTGACAACATCGCCACTCTCACTGCTCCGACAACACCCCGACTCTCACCGCTCTGACACCACCCCCACTCTTACCGCTCTGACACCACCCCGACTCTCACCGCTCTGACACCACCCCCACTCTCATTGCACCGACACCACCCCCTCTCTCACCGCTCTGACACCACCCCGACTCTCACCGCTCAGACACCACCCCCACTCTCACTGCTCTGACACCACCCCCACTCTCACCGCTCCGACACCACCCCCACTCTCACCGCTCCGACACCACCCCCAATCTCACCGCTCTGACACCACCCCCACTCTCACCGCTCCATCACCACCCCCAGTCTCACCACTCCGACACCATCCCAACTCTCACTTGCCCGACTTCAACCCCACTCTCACCGCTCCGACACCACCCCCACTCTCACCGCCCTGACACCACCCCCACTCTCACTGCTCTGACACCACCCCCACTCTCACTGCTCTGACACCACCCCCACTCTCACTGCTCCGACACCACCCCCACTCTCACCGCCCTGACACCACCCCCACTCTCACCGCTCTGACACCACCCCCACTCTCACCATCTGACACCACCCCCACTCTCACCATCTGACACCACCACCACTCTAACCGCTCTGACACCACCCCCACTCTCACCGCTCTGACACCACCCCCACTCTCACAGCTCCCTCAGCACCCCCACTCTCACCGCTCTGACACCACCCACACTCACACCGCTCCGATGACACCAACACTCTCACCGCTCTGACAACAACCCCACACTCATAGTTCCGCCTCCACCCCCACTCTCACCGCTCCGACACCACCGCCACTCTCACCGCTCTGACACCACCCCGACTCTCACCGCTCTGACACCACCCCCACTCTCATTGCACCGACACCACCCCCACTCTCACCGCTCTGACACCACCCCGACTCTCACCGCTCAGACACCACCCCCACTCTCACCGCTCTGACACCACCCCCACTCTCACCATCTGACACCACCACCACTCTCACCGCTCTGACACCACACCCACTCTCACCGCTCTGACACCACCCCCACTCTCACCATCTGACACCACCACCACTCTCACCGCTCTGACACCACCCCCACTCTCACCACTCTGACACCACCCCCACTCTCACAGCTCCCTCAGCAGCACCACTCTCACCGCTCTGACACCACCCACACTCACACCGCTCCGACACCACCCCCACGCTCACCGCTCCGACACCACCGCCACTCTCACCTCAGCAACACCACCCTCACTCTCACCGCTCCAACACCACCACCACTCTCACCGCTCTGACACCACACCCACTCTCACCACTCTGACACCACCCCCACTCTCACAGCTCCCTCAGCAGCCCCACTCTCACCGCTCTGACACCACCCACACTCACACCGCTCCGATGCCACCAACACTCTCACTGCTCTGACAACAACCCCACTCTCACAGTTCCGCCCCCACCCCCACTCTCACCCACCGACACCACCTCCACTCTCACCTCACCAACACCACCCTCACTCTCACCGCTCCGACACCACCGCCACTCTCACCGCTCCAACACCACCCTCACTCTCACCGCTCCAACACCACCCCACTCTCACCACGCTGACACCACCCCCACACTCACCGCTCTGACACCACCCCCACTCTCACCGCTCCGACACCACCCCCACGCTCACCGCTCCGACTTCAACCCCGACTCTCACCGCTCTGAGAATTTCCCCTCTCTCACCGCCCTGACACCACCCCTACTCTCACCGTCCTGACACCACGCCCACTATCACTGATCTGACACAACCCCCACTCTCAACGCTCGGAAACCACCCACACGCTTAAGGCTCCAACACCACCCCCAACCTCACCGCTCCGACACCACCCCCACTCTCACCGCTCCGACATCAGCCCCACTCTCACCGCTCCGACACCACCCCCAAACTCACCGCTCCGACACCACCCCCACTCTCACCGTGCTGATACCACCCCAACTCTCACCGCTCCGACATGAACCCGGTTCTCACCGCTCTGACACCATCGCCACTCTCACTGCTCCGACACCACCCCGACTCTCACCGCTCTGACACCACCCCCACTCTCACCGCTCTGACACCACCCCGACTCTCACCGCTCTGGCACCAGCCCCACTCTAATTGCACCGACACCACCCCCACTCTCACCGCTCTGCCACCACCCCGACTCTCACCGCTCAGACACCACCCCCACTCTCACCGCTCTGACACCACCCCCACTCTCACCGCTCCATCACCACCCCCACTCTCACCGCTCCGACACCACCCCCACTCTCACCGCTCCGACATGAACCCGGTTCTCACCGCTCTGACCCCACCGCCACTCTCACTGCTCCGACACAACCCCGACTCTCACCGCTCTGACACCACCCCCACTCTCACCGCTCTGACACCACCCCGACTCTCACTGCTCTGACACCACCCCCAGTCTCATTGCACCGACACCACCCCCACTCTCACCGCTCTGACACCACCCCCACTCTCACCGCTCAGACACCACCCCCACTCTCACCGCTCCGACACCACCCCCACTCTCACCGCTCTGACACAACCCCCACTCTCACCGCTCCATCACCACCCCCAGTCTCACCACTCCGACACCATCCCAACTCTCACTTGCCCGACTTCAACCCCACTCTCACCGCTCTGACATTTTCCCCACTCTCAGTGCTCAGACACCACCCCCACTCTCACCGCTCTGACACCACGCCCACTCTCACCGCTCTGACACCACCCTCACTCTCACCGCTCCGACACCATCCCCACTCTCACCGCTCCGACACCACCCCCACTCTCACCGCCCTGACACCACCCCCACTCTCACCGCTCCAACACCACCCACACTCTAACCACTCTGACACCACCCCCAATCTCACCACTCTGACACCACCCCCAATCTCAACGCTCCGACACCACCCCCACTCTAACCGCTCCGACACCTTCCCAACTCTCACCGCGCCGACACCACCCCCACTCTCGCCGATCCGACACCACCACCACTCTCACTGCTCTGACACCTTCCCAACTCTCACCGCTCCGACAAGTCCCCCACTCTCACAGCTGCTAGACCACCCCCACTTTCACCGCTCTGACACCACCCCCACTCTCACCGCTCCGACACCACCCCCACTCTCACTGCTCTGACACCACCCCCACTCTCACCGCTCCGACACCACCCCCACTCTCACCGATCCGACACCACCCCCACTCTCACCGCTCTGACACAATCCCCATTCTCACCGCTCCGACACCACCCCCACTCTCACCGCTCTGACACAATCCCCACTCTCACCGCTCCGACACCACCCCCACTCTCACCGCTCCGACACCACCCCCAATGGCACCGCCCCGACAGCACCCCCAGTCTCACTGTTCTGACACAACCCCCATAATCACCTTTCCGACACCACCCCCACTCTCACCGCTCAGACAGCACCCCCACTCTCACCGCTCTGACACCACCCCCACTCTCACCGCTCCGACAACACCCCCACTCTCACCGCTCTGACACCACCCTCACTCTCACCGCTCTGACACCCCCCAACTCTCACAGCTCCAACACCACCCACACTCTCTGCACTCCGACACCATCCCCATTTTCACTGCTCCGACACCAGCCCCGCTCTCACCACACCGGACACCACTCCCACTCTCACCACTCCGACACCACCACAAGTTTAACAGCTCCGATACCTTACCCACTCTCACTGCTCTGACACCACTCCCACTCCCTCCGCTCTGACACGACCCCCCACTCTCACCGCTCTGTCATTTTAGACACTCTCACTGCCCCGACACCACCTTAACTCTCACCGCTCTGTCACCTTTGCCACTCTCACCGCTCTGACACCACCCCCACTCTCACCGCTCCGACAGAACCCCCACTCACACTGCTCCGACACAACCCCCACTCTCACCACTCTGAAACCAGCCCCACTCTCACAGTTCCCTCACCACCCCCACTTTCACCGCCCTGACACCATTCCCCCTCTCACCGCTCTGACACCACCCCCACTCTCACAGCTCCCTCAGCACCCCCACTCTCACCGCTGAGACACCACCCACACTCACACCGCTCCGATGCCACCAACACTCTCACCGCTCTGACAACAACCCCACTCTCACAGATCCGCCCCCACCCCTACTCTCACCGCTCCGACACCACCGCCACTCTCACCTCACCAACACCACCCTCACTCTCACCGCTCCAACACCACCGCCACTCTCACCGCTCCAACACCACCCTCACTCTCACCGCTCCAACACCACCCCACTCCCACCACGCTGACACCACCCCCACACTCACCGCTCTGACACCACCCCCACTCTCACCGCTCCGACACCACCCCCACTCTCACCGCTCCGACACCACCCCCACTCTCACCGTCCTGACACCACGCCCACTATCACTGATCTGACACAACCCCCACTCTCAACGCTCGGAAACCACCCACACTCTTAAGGCTCCGACACCACGCCCAAACTCACGGCTCCGACACCACCCCCACTCTCACCGCACCGACCTCAGCCCCACTCTCACTGCTCCGACACCACCCCCAAACTCACCGCTCCGACACCACCCCCACTCTCACCGTGCTGATACTACCCCAACTCTCACCGCTCCGACATGAACCCGGTTCTCACCGCTCTGACACCACCCCCACTCTCACCACTCCGACACCACCACAAATTTAACAGCTCCGATACCTTACCCACTCTCACTGCTCTGACACAACTCCCACTCCCTCCGCTCTGACACGACCCCCCGCTCTCACCGCTCTGTCATTTTAGACACTCTCACTGCCCCGACACCACCTTAACTCTCACCGCTCTGTCACCTTTGCCACTCTCACCGCTCTGACACCACCCCCACTCTCACCGCTCCGACAGAACCCCCACTCTCACTGCTCCGACACAACCCCCACTCTCACCACTCTGAAACCAGCCCCACTCTCACAGTTCCCTCACCACCCCCACTTTCACCGCCCTGACACCACTCCCCCTCTCACCGCTCTGACACCACCCCCACACTCACCGCTCTGACACCAACCCCACTCTCACTGCTTTGACACCACAACGAATCTCACCGCTGAGACACCACCCCCACTCTCACAGCTCTGACACCACCCCCACTCTCACCGTTCTGACACCATCCCCACTCTCACAGCTCTGACACCATCCCCACTCTCACCGCTCTAATACAACGCCCAATCTCACCGCTCATAAACCACCCCCACTCTCACAGCTCCGAAACAATCCCCACTCTCACCGCTCTGACACCACCCCCACTCTCACCACTCAGACACGTCCCCCAATCTCACCACTCTGACACCACCCCCACACTCACCACTCCGACACCACCCCCACTCTCAGCGCTCTGACACCAACCCCACACTCACCGCTCTGACACCACCCTCACTCTCACCTCTCCGACATCACCCCCACTCTCACCGTCCTGACACCACGCCCACTATCACTGATCTGACAGAACCCCCACTCTCAACGCTCGGAAACCACCCACACACTTAAGGCTCCGACACCACCCCCAAACTCACCGCTCCGACACCACCCCCACTCTCACCGCTCCGACATCAGCCCCACTCTCACCGCTCCGACACCAACCCCACTCTCACCGCTCCGACATCAGCCCCACTCTCACCGCTCCGACACCACCCCCAAACTCACCGCTCCGACACCACCCCCACTCTCACCGCTCCGACACCACCCACAAACTCACCGCTCCGACACCACCCCCACTCTCACCGTGCTGATACCACCCCAACTCTCACCGCTCCGACATGAACCCGGTTCTCACCGCTCTGACAACATCGCCACTCTCACTGCTCCGACAACACCCCGACTCTCACCGCTCTGACACCACCCCCACTCTCACCGTCCTGACACCACGCCCACTATCACTGATCTGACACAACCCCCACTCTCAACGCTCGGAAACCACCCACACTCTTAAGGCTCCGACACCACGCCCAAACTCACGGCTCCGACACCACCCCCACTCTCACCGCACCGACCTCAGCCCCACTCTCACTGCTCCGACACCACCCCCAAACTCACCGCTCCGACACCACCCCCACTCTCACCGTGCTGATACTACCCCAACTCTCACCGCTCCGACATGAACCCGGTTCTCACCGCTCTGACACCACCCCCACTCTCACCACTCCGACACCACCACAAATTTAACAGCTCCGATACCTTACCCACTCTCACTGCTCTGACACAACTCCCACTCCCTCCGCTCTGACACGACCCCCCGCTCTCACCGCTCTGTCATTTTAGACACTCTCACTGCCCCGACACCACCTTAACTCTCACCGCTCTGTCACCTTTGCCACTCTCACCGCTCTGACACCACCCCCACTCTCACCGCTCCGACAGAACCCCCACTCTCACTGCTCCGACACAACCCCCACTCTCACCACTCTGAAACCAGCCCCACTCTCACAGTTCCCTCACCACCCCCACTTTCACCGCCCTGACACCACTCCCCCTCTCACCGCTCTGACACCACCCCCACACTCACCGCTCTGACACCAACCCCACTCTCACTGCTTTGACACCACAACGAATCTCACCGCTGAGACACCACCCCCACTCTCACAGCTCTGACACCACCCCCACTCTCACCGTTCTGACACCATCCCCACTCTCACAGCTCTGACACCATCCCCACTCTCACCGCTCTAATACAACGCCCAATCTCACCGCTCATAAACCACCCCCACTCTCACAGCTCCGAAACAATCCCCACTCTCACCGCTCTGACACCACCCCCACTCTCACCACTCAGACACGTCCCCCAATCTCACCACTCTGACACCACCCCCACACTCACCACTCCGACACCACCCCCACTCTCAGCGCTCTGACACCAACCCCACACTCACCGCTCTGACACCACCCTCACTCTCACCTCTCCGACATCACCCCCACTCTCACCGTCCTGACACCACGCCCACTATCACTGATCTGACAGAACCCCCACTCTCAACGCTCGGAAACCACCCACACACTTAAGGCTCCGACACCACCCCCAAACTCACCGCTCCGACACCACCCCCACTCTCACCGCTCCGACATCAGCCCCACTCTCACCGCTCCGACACCAACCCCACTCTCACCGCTCCGACATCAGCCCCACTCTCACCGCTCCGACACCACCCCCAAACTCACCGCTCCGACACCACCCCCACTCTCACCGCTCCGACACCACCCACAAACTCACCGCTCCGACACCACCCCCACTCTCACCGTGCTGATACCACCCCAACTCTCACCGCTCCGACATGAACCCGGTTCTCACCGCTCTGACAACATCGCCACTCTCACTGCTCCGACAACACCCCGACTCTCACCGCTCTGACACCACCCCCACTCTTACCGCTCTGACACCACCCCGACTCTCACCGCTCTGACACCACCCCCACTCTCATTGCACCGACACCACCCCCTCTCTCACCGCTCTGACACCACCCCGACTCTCACCGCTCAGACACCACCCCCACTCTCACTGCTCTGACACCACCCCCACTCTCACCGCTCCGACACCACCCCCACTCTCACCGCTCCGACACCACCCCCAATCTCACCGCTCTGACACCACCCCCACTCTCACCGCTCCATCACCACCCCCAGTCTCACCACTCCGACACCATCCCAACTCTCACTTGCCCGACTTCAACCCCACTCTCACCGCTCCGACACCACCCCCACTCTCACCGCCCTGACACCACCCCCACTCTCACTGCTCTGACACCACCCCCACTCTCACTGCTCTGACACCACCCCCACTCTCACTGCTCCGACACCACCCCCACTCTCACCGCCCTGACACCACCCCCACTCTCACCGCTCTGACACCACCCCCACTCTCACCATCTGACACCACCCCCACTCTCACCATCTGACACCACCACCACTCTAACCGCTCTGACACCACCCCCACTCTCACCGCTCTGACACCACCCCCACTCTCACAGCTCCCTCAGCACCCCCACTCTCACCGCTCTGACACCACCCACACTCACACCGCTCCGATGACACCAACACTCTCACCGCTCTGACAACAACCCCACACTCATAGTTCCGCCTCCACCCCCACTCTCACCGCTCCGACACCACCGCCACTCTCACCGCTCTGACACCACCCCGACTCTCACCGCTCTGACACCACCCCCCACTCTCATTGCACCGACACCACCCCCACTCTCACCGCTCTGACACCACCCCGACTCTCACCGCTCAGACACCACCCCCACTCTCACCGCTCTGACACCACCCCCACTCTCACCATCTGACACCACCACCACTCTCACCGCTCTGACACCACACCCACTCTCACCGCTCTGACACCACCCCCACTCTCACCATCTGACACCACCACCACTCTCACCGCTCTGACACCACCCCCACTCTCACCACTCTGACACCACCCCCACTCTCACAGCTCCCTCAGCAGCACCACTCTCACCGCTCTGACACCACCCACACTCACACCGCTCCGACACCACCCCCACGCTCACCGCTCCGACACCACCGCCACTCTCACCTCAGCAACACCACCCTCACTCTCACCGCTCCAACACCACCACCACTCTCACCGCTCTGACACCACACCCACTCTCACCACTCTGACACCACCCCCACTCTCACAGCTCCCTCAGCAGCCCCACTCTCACCGCTCTGACACCACCCACACTCACACCGCTCCGATGCCACCAACACTCTCACTGCTCTGACAACAACCCCACTCTCACAGTTCCGCCCCCACCCCCACTCTCACCCACCGACACCACCTCCACTCTCACCTCACCAACACCACCCTCACTCTCACCGCTCCGACACCACCGCCACTCTCACCGCTCCAACACCACCCTCACTCTCACCGCTCCAACACCACCCCACTCTCACCACGCTGACACCACCCCCACACTCACCGCTCTGACACCACCCCCACTCTCACCGCTCCGACACCACCCCCACGCTCACCGCTCCGACTTCAACCCCGACTCTCACCGCTCTGAGAATTTCCCCTCTCTCACCGCCCTGACACCACCCCTACTCTCACCGTCCTGACACCACGCCCACTATCACTGATCTGACACAACCCCCACTCTCAACGCTCGGAAACCACCCACACGCTTAAGGCTCCAACACCACCCCCAACCTCACCGCTCCGACACCACCCCCACTCTCACCGCTCCGACATCAGCCCCACTCTCACCGCTCCGACACCACCCCCAAACTCACCGCTCCGACACCACCCCCACTCTCACCGTGCTGATACCACCCCAACTCTCACCGCTCCGACATGAACCCGGTTCTCACCGCTCTGACACCATCGCCACTCTCACTGCTCCGACACCACCCCGACTCTCACCGCTCTGACACCACCCCCACTCTCACCGCTCTGACACCACCCCGACTCTCACCGCTCTGGCACCAGCCCCACTCTAATTGCACCGACACCACCCCCACTCTCACCGCTCTGCCACCACCCCGACTCTCACCGCTCAGACACCACCCCCACTCTCACCGCTCTGACACCACCCCCACTCTCACCGCTCCATCACCACCCCCACTCTCACCGCTCCGACACCACCCCCACTCTCACCGCTCCGACATGAACCCGGTTCTCACCGCTCTGACCCCACCGCCACTCTCACTGCTCCGACACAACCCCGACTCTCACCGCTCTGACACCACCCCCACTCTCACCGCTCTGACACCACCCCGACTCTCACTGCTCTGACACCACCCCCAGTCTCATTGCACCGACACCACCCCCACTCTCACCGCTCTGACACCACCCCCACTCTCACCGCTCAGACACCACCCCCACTCTCACCGCTCCGACACCACCCCCACTCTCACCGCTCTGACACAACCCCCACTCTCACCGCTCCATCACCACCCCCAGTCTCACCACTCCGACACCATCCCAACTCTCACTTGCCCGACTTCAACCCCACTCTCACCGCTCTGACATTTTCCCCACTCTCAGTGCTCAGACACCACCCCCACTCTCACCGCTCTGACACCACGCCCACTCTCACCGCTCTGACACCACCCTCACTCTCACCGCTCCGACACCATCCCCACTCTCACCGCTCCGACACCACCCCCACTCTCACCGCCCTGACACCACCCCCACTCTCACCGCTCCAACACCACCCACACTCTAACCACTCTGACACCACCCCCAATCTCACCACTCTGACACCACCCCCAATCTCAACGCTCCGACACCACCCCCACTCTAACCGCTCCGACACCTTCCCAACTCTCACCGCGCCGACACCACCCCCACTCTCGCCGATCCGACACCACCACCACTCTCACTGCTCTGACACCTTCCCAACTCTCACCGCTCCGACAAGTCCCCCACTCTCACAGCTGCTAGACCACCCCCACTTTCACCGCTCTGACACCACCCCCACTCTCACCGCTCCGACACCACCCCCACTCTCACTGCTCTGACACCACCCCCACTCTCACCGCTCCGACACCACCCCCACTCTCACCGATCCGACACCACCCCCACTCTCACCGCTCTGACACAATCCCCATTCTCACCGCTCCGACACCACCCCCACTCTCACCGCTCTGACACAATCCCCACTCTCACCGCTCCGACACCACCCCCACTCTCACCGCTCCGACACCACCCCCAATGGCACCGCCCCGACAGCACCCCCAGTCTCACTGTTCTGACACAACCCCCATAATCACCTTTCCGACACCACCCCCACTCTCACCGCTCAGACAGCACCCCCACTCTCACCGCTCTGACACCACCCCCACTCTCACCGCTCCGACAACACCCCCACTCTCACCGCTCTGACACCACCCTCACTCTCACCGCTCTGACACCCCCCAACTCTCACAGCTCCAACACCACCCACACTCTCTGCACTCCGACACCATCCCCATTTTCACTGCTCCGACACCAGCCCCGCTCTCACCACACCGGACACCACTCCCACTCTCACCACTCCGACACCACCACAAGTTTAACAGCTCCGATACCTTACCCACTCTCACTGCTCTGACACCACTCCCACTCCCTCCGCTCTGACACGACCCCCCACTCTCACCGCTCTGTCATTTTAGACACTCTCACTGCCCCGACACCACCTTAACTCTCACCGCTCTGTCACCTTTGCCACTCTCACCGCTCTGACACCACCCCCACTCTCACCGCTCCGACAGAACCCCCACTCACACTGCTCCGACACAACCCCCACTCTCACCACTCTGAAACCAGCCCCACTCTCACAGTTCCCTCACCACCCCCACTTTCACCGCCCTGACACCATTCCCCCTCTCACCGCTCTGACACCACCCCCACTCTCACAGCTCCCTCAGCACCCCCACTCTCACCGCTGAGACACCACCCACACTCACACCGCTCCGATGCCACCAACACTCTCACCGCTCTGACAACAACCCCACTCTCACAGATCCGCCCCCACCCCTACTCTCACCGCTCCGACACCACCGCCACTCTCACCTCACCAACACCACCCTCACTCTCACCGCTCCAACACCACCGCCACTCTCACCGCTCCAACACCACCCTCACTCTCACCGCTCCAACACCACCCCACTCCCACCACGCTGACACCACCCCCACACTCACCGCTCTGACACCACCCCCACTCTCACCGCTCCGACACCACCCCCACTCTCACCGCTCCGACACCACCCCCACTCTCACCGTCCTGACACCACGCCCACTATCACTGATCTGACACAACCCCCACTCTCAACGCTCGGAAACCACCCACACTCTTAAGGCTCCGACACCACGCCCAAACTCACCGCTCCGACACCACCCCCACTCTCACCGCACCGACCTCAGCCCCACTCTCACTGCTCCGACACCACCCCCAAACTCACCGCTCCGACACCAACCCCACTCTCACCGTGCTGATACTACCCCAACTCTCACCGCTCCGACATGAACCCGGTTCTCACCGCTCTGACACCACCCCCACTCTCACCACTCCGACACCACCACAAATTTAACAGCTCCGATACCTTACCCACTCTCACTGCTCTGACACAACTCCCACTCCCTCCGCTCTGACACGACCCCCCGCTCTCACCGCTCTGTCATTTTAGACACTCTCACTGCCCCGACACCACCTTAACTCTCACCGCTCTGTCACCTTTGCCACTCTCACCGCTCTGACACCACCCCCACTCTCACCGCTCCGACAGAACCCCCACTCTCACTGCTCCGACACAACCCCCACTCTCACCACTCTGAAACCAGCCCCACTCTCACAGTTCCCTCACCACCCCCACTTTCACCGCCCTGACACCACTCCCCCTCTCACCGCTCTGACACCACCCCCACACTCACCGCTCTGACACCAACCCCACTCTCACTGCTTTGACACCACAACGAATCTCACCGCTGAGACACCACCCCCACTCTCACAGCTCTGACACCACCCCCACTCTCACCGTTCTGACACCATCCCCACTCTCACAGCTCTGACACCATCCCCACTCTCACCGCTCTAATACAACGCCCAATCTCACCGCTCATAAACCACCCCCACTCTCACAGCTCCGAAACAATCCCCACTCTCACCGCTCTGACACCACCCCCACTCTCACCACTCAGACACGTCCCCCAATCTCACCACTCTGACACCACCCCCACACTCACCACTCCGACACCACCCCCACTCTCAGCGCTCTGACACCAACCCCACACTCACCGCTCTGACACCACCCTCACTCTCACCTCTCCGACATCACCCTCACTCTCACCGCTCTGACACCACCCTCACTCTCACCGCTCTGACACCACCTGCACTCTCACCGCTCTGACACCACCCGCACTCTCACTGCTCCGACACCACCCACATTCTCACCGCCCTGACAAAGCCCCACTCTCACCAGTCTGACACCACCCGCACTCTCACCGCTCCGACACCACCCCCACTCTCACCAGTACGACATCCGCCACACTCTCACCGCTCCGACACCACCCCCAAACTCACCGCTCCGACACCACCCCCACTATCACCGCTCCGACACCACCCCCAAACTCACCGCTCCGACACCACCTCCACTCTCACCGCTCCGACACCACCCCCACTCTCACCGCTCTGACACCACCCCCACTCTCATCGCTCTGACACCACCCCCACTCTCACCACTCTGACACCACCCCCACTCTCACCGCTCTGACACCACCCCCACTCTCACCGCTCTGACACCACCCCCACTCTCACCATCTGACACCACCACCACTCTCACCATCTGACACCACCACCACTCTCACCGCTCTGACACCACCCCGACTCTCACCGCTCTGACACCACCCCCACTCTCATTGCACCGACACCACCCCCACTCTCACCGCTCTGACACCACCCCCACTCTCACCGCTCAGACACCACCCCCACTCTCACCGCTCTGACACCATCCCCACTCTCACCATCTGACACCACCACCACTCTCACCGCTCTGACACCACCCCCACTCTCACAGCTCCCTCAGCAGCCCCACTCTCACCGCTCTGACACCACCCACACTCACACCGCTCCGATGCCACCAACACTCTCACCGCTCTGACAACAACCCCATTCTCATAGTTCCGCCCCCATCCCCACTCTCACCTCACCAACACCACACTCACTCTCACCGCTCCGACACCACCGCCACTCTCACCGCTCCAACACCACCCTCACTCTCACTGCTCCAACACCACCCCACTCTCACCACGCTGACACCACCCCCACACTCACCGCTCTGACACCACCCCCACTCTCACCGCTCCGACACCACCCCCACGCTCACCGCTCCGACTTCAACCCCGACTCTCACCGCTCTGAGAATTTCCCCTCTCTCACCGCCCTGACACCACCCCCACTCTCACCGTCCTGACACCACGCCAACTATCACTGATCTGACGCAACCCCCACTCTCAACGCTCGGAAACCACCCACACACTTAAGGCTCCGACACCACCCCCAATCTCACCGCTCCGACACCACCCCCACTCTCACCGCTCCGACATCAGCCCCACTCTCACCGCTCCGACACCAACCCCACTCTCACCGCTCCGACATCAGCCCCACTCTCACCGCTCCGACACCACCCCCAAACTCACCGCTCCGACACCACCCCCACTCTCACCGCTCCGACACCACCCACAAACTCACCGCTCCGACACCACCCCCACTCTCACCGTGCTGATACCACCCCAACTCTCACCGCTCCGACATGAACCCGGTTCTCACCGCTCTGACAACATCGCCACTCTCACTGCTCCGACAACACCCCGACTCTCACCGCTCTGACACCACCCCCACTCTTACCGCTCTGACACCACCCCGACTCTCACCGCTCTGACACCACCCCCACTCTCATTGCACCGACACCACCCCCTCTCTCACCGCCCTGACACCACCCCCACTCTCACCGTCCTGACACCACGCCCACTATCACTGATCTGACAGAACCCCCACTCTCAACGCTCGGAAACCACCCACACACTTAAGGCTCCGACACCACCCCCAAACTCACCGCTCCGACACCACCCCCACTCTCACCGCTCCGACATCAGCCCCACTCTCACCGCTCCGACACCAACCCCACTCTCACCGCTCCGACATCAGCCCCACTCTCACCGCTCCGACACCACCCCCAAACTCACCGCTCCGACACCACCCCCACTCTCACCGCTCCGACACCACCCACAAACTCACCGCTCCGACACCACCCCCACTCTCACCGTGCTGATACCACCCCAACTCTCACCGCTCCGACATGAACCCGGTTCTCACCGCTCTGACAACATCGCCACTCTCACTGCTCCGACAACACCCCGACTCTCACCGCTCTGACACCACCCCCACTCTTACCGCTCTGACACCACCCCGACTCTCACCGCTCTGACACCACCCCCACTCTCATTGCACCGACACCACCCCCTCTCTCACCGCTCTGACACCACCCCGACTCTCACCGCTCAGACACCACCCCCACTCTCACTGCTCTGACACCACCCCCACTCTCACCGCTCCGACACCACCCCCACTCTCACCGCTCCGACACCACCCCCAATCTCACCGCTCTGACACCACCCCCACTCTCACCGCTCCATCACCACCCCCAGTCTCACCACTCCGACACCATCCCAACTCTCACTTGCCCGACTTCAACCCCACTCTCACCGCTCCGACACCACCCCCACTCTCACCGCCCTGACACCACCCCCACTCTCACTGCTCTGACACCACCCCCACTCTCACTGCTCTGACACCACCCCCACTCTCACTGCTCCGACACCACCCCCACTCTCACCGCCCTGACACCACCCCCACTCTCACCGCTCTGACACCACCCCCACTCTCACCATCTGACACCACCCCCACTCTAACCATCTGACACCACCACCACTCTAACCGCTCTGACACCACCCCCACTCTCACCGCTCTGACACCACCCCCACTCTCACAGCTCCCTCAGCACCCCCACTCTCACCGCTCTGACACCACCCACACTCACACCGCTCCGATGACACCAACACTCTCACCGCTCTGACAACAACCCCACACTCATAGTTCCGCCTCCACCCCCACTCTCACCGCTCCGACACCACCGCCACTCTCACCGCTCTGACACCACCCCGACTCTCACCGCTCTGACACCACCCCCACTCTCATTGCACCGACACCACCCCCACTCTCACCGCTCTGACACCACCCCGACTCTCACCGCTCAGACACCACCCCCACTCTCACCGCTCTGACACCACCCCCACTCTCACCATCTGACACCACCACCACTCTCACCGCTCTGACACCACACCCACTCTCACCGCTCTGACACCACCCCCACTCTCACCATCTGACACCACCACCACTCTCACCGCTCTGACACCACCCCCACTCTCACCACTCTGACACCACCCCCACTCTCACAGCTCCCTCAGCAGCACCACTCTCACCGCTCTGACACCACCCACACTCACACCGCTCCGACACCACCCCCACGCTCACCGCTCCGACACCACCGCCACTCTCACCTCACCAACACCACCCTCACTCTCACCGCTCCAACACCACCACCACTCTCACCGCTCTGACACCACACCCACTCTCACCACTCTGACACCACCCCCACTCTCACAGCTCCCTCAGCAGCCCCACTCTCACCGCTCTGACACCACCCACACTCACACCGCTCCGATGCCACCAACACTCTCACTGCTCTGACAACAACCCCACTCTCACAGTTCCGCCCCCACCCCCACTCTCACCCACCGACACCACCTCCACTCTCACCTCACCAACACCACCCTCACTCTCACCGCTCCGACACCACCGCCACTCTCACCGCTCCAACACCACCCTCACTCTCACCGCTCCAACACCACCCCACTCTCACCACGCTGACACCACCCCCACTCTCACCGCTCTGACACCACCCCCAATCTCACCGCTCCGACACCACCCCCACGCTCACCGCTCCGACTTCAACCCCGACTCTCACCGCTCTGAGAATTTCCCCTCTCTCACCGCCCTGACACCACCCCTACTCTCACCGTCCTGACACCACGCCCACTATCACTGATCTGACACAACCCCCACTCTCAACGCTCAGAAACCACCCACACGCTTAAGGCTCCAACACCACCCCCAACCTCACCGCTCCGACACCACCCCAACTCTCACCGCTCCGACATCAGCCCCACTCTCACCGCTCCGACACCACCCCCAAACTCACCGCTCCGACACCACCCCCACTCTCACCGTGCTGATACCACCCCAACTCTCACCGCTCCGACATGAACCCGGTTCTCACCGCTCTGACACCATCGCCACTCTCACTGCTCCGACACCACCCCGACTCTCACCGCTCTGGCACCAGCCCCACTCTAATTGCACCGACACCACCCCCACTCTCACCGCTCTGCCACCACCCCGACTCTCACCGCTCAGACACCACCCCCACTCTCACCGCTCTGACACCACCCCCACTCTCACCGCTCCATCACCACCCCCACTCTCACCGCTCCGACACCACCCCCACTCTCACCGCTCCGACATGAACCCGGTTCTCACCGCTCTGACCCCACCGCCACTCTCACTGCTCCGACACAACCCCGACTCTCACCGCTCTGACACCACCCCCACTCTCACCGCTCTGACACCACCCCGACTCTCACCGCTCTGACACCACCCCCAGTCTCATTGCACCGACACCACCCCCACTCTCACCGCTCTGACACCACCCCCACTCTCACCGCTCAGACACCACCCCCACTCTCACCGCTCCGACACCACCCCCACTCTCACCGCTCTGACACAACCCCCACTCTCACCGCTCCATCACCACCCCCAGTCTCACCACTCCGACACCATCCCAACTCTCACTTGCCCGACTTCAACCCCACTCTCACCGCTCTGACATTTTCCCCACTCTCAGTGCTCAGACACCACCCCCACTCTCACCGCTCTGACACCACGCCCACTCTCACCGCTCTGACACCACCCTCACTCTCACCGCTCCGACACCATCCCCACTCTCACCGCTCCGACACCACCCCCACTCTCACCGCCCTGACACCACCCCCACTCTCACCGCTCCAACACCACCCACACTCTAACCACTCTGACACCACCCCCAATCTCACCACTCTGACACCACCCCCAATCTCAACGCTCCGACACCACCCCCACTCTAACCGCTCCGACACCTTCCCAACTCTCACCGCGCCGACACCACCCCCACTCTCGCCGATCCGACACCACCACCACTCTCACTGCTCTGACACCTTCCCAACTCTCACCGCTCCGACAAGTCCCCCACTCTCACAGCTGCTAGACCACCCCCACTTTCACCGCTCTGACACCACCCCCACTCTCACTGCTCCGACACCACCCCCACTCTCACTGCTCTGACACCACCCCCACTCTCACCGCTCCGACACCACCCCCACTCTCACCGATCCGACACCACCCCCACTCTCACCGCTCTGACACAATCCCCATTCTCACCGCTCCGACACCACCCCCACTCTCACCGCTCTGACACAATCCCCACTCTCACCGCTCCGACACCACCCCCACTCTCACCGCTCCGACACCACCCCCAATGGCACCGCCCCGACAGCACCCCCAGTCTCACTGTTCTGACACAACCCCCATAATCACCTTTCCGACACCACCCCCACTCTCACCGCTCAGACAGCACCCCCACTCTCACCGCTCTGACACCACCCCCACTCTCACCGCTCCGACACCACCCCCACTCTCACCGCTCTGACACCACCCTCACTCTCACCGCTCTGACACCCCCCAACTCTCACAGCTCCAACACCACCCACACTCTCTGCACTCCGACACCATCCCCATTTTCACTGCTCCGACACCAGCCCCGCTCTCACCACACCGGACACCACTCCCACTCTCACCACTCCGACACCACCACAAGTTTAACAGCTCCGATACCTTACCCACTCTCACTGCTCTGACACCACTCCCACTCCCTCCGCTCTGACACGACCCCCCACTCTCACCGCTCTGTCATTTTAGACACTCTCACTGCCCCGACACCACCTTAACTCTCACCGCTCTGTCACCTTTGCCACTCTCACCGCTCTGACACCACCCCCACTCTCACCGCTCCGACAGAACCCCCACTCTCACTGCTCCGACACAACCCCCACTCTCACCACTCTGAAACCAGCCCCACTCTCACAGTTCCCTCACCACCCCCACTTTCACCGCCCTGACACCATTCCCCCTCTCACCGCTCTGACACCACCCCCACTCTCACAGCTCCCTCAGCACCCCCACTCTCACCGCTGAGACACCACCCACACTCACACCGCTCCGATGCCACCAACACTCTCACCGCTCTGACAACAACCCCACTCTCACAGATCCGCCCCCACCCCTACTCTCACCGCTCCGACACCACCGCCACTCTCACCTCACCAACACCACCCTCACTCTCACCGCTCCAACACCACCCCCACTCTCACCGCTCCAACACCACCCTCACTCTCACCGCTCCAACACCACCCCACTCCCACCACGCTGACACCACCCCCACACTCACCGCTCTGACACCACCCCCACTCTCACCGCTCCGACACCACCCCCACTCTCACCGCTCCGACACCACCCCCACTCTCACCGTCCTGACACCACGCCCACTATCACTGATCTGACACAACCCCCACTCTCAACGCTCGGAAACCACCCACACTCTTAAGGCTCCGACACCACGCCCAAACTCACGGCTCCGACACCACCCCCACTCTCACCGCACCGACCTCAGCCCCACTCTCACTGCTCCGACACCACCCCCAAACTCACCGCTCCGACACCACCCCCACTCTCACCGTGCTGATACTACCCCAACTCTCACCGCTCCGACATGAACCCGGTTCTCACCGCTCTGACACCACCCCCACTCTCACCACTCCGACACCACCACAAATTTAACAGCTCCGATACCTTACCCACTCTCACTGCTCTGACACCACTCCCACTCCCTCCGCTCTGACACGACCCCCCGCTCTCACCGCTCTGTCATTTTAGACACTCTCACTGCCCCGACACCACCTTAACTCTCACCGCTCTGTCACCTTTGCCACTCTCACCGCTCTGACACCACCCCCACTCTCACCGCTCCGACAGAACCCCCACTCTCACTGCTCCGACACAACCCCCACTCTCACCACTCTGAAACCAGCCCCACTCTCACAGTTCCCTCACCACCCCCACTTTCACCGCCCTGACACCACTCCCCCTCTCACCGCTCTGACACCACCCCCACTCTCACCGTTCTGACACCAGCCCCACACTCACCGCTCTGACACCAACCCCACTCTCACTGCTTTGACACCACAACGAATCTCACCGCTGAGACACCACCCCCACTCTCACAGCTCTGACACCACCCCCACTCTCACCGTTCTGCCACCATCCCCACTCTCACAGCTCTGACACCATCCCCACTCTCACCGCTCTAATACAACGCCCAATCTCACCGCTCATAAACCACCCCCACTCTCACAGCTCCGAAACCATCCCCACTCTCACCGCTCTGACACCACCCCCACTCTCACCACTCAGACACGTCCCCCAATCTCACCACTCTGACACCACCCCCACACTCACCACTCCGACACCACCCCCACTCTCAGCGCTCTGACACCAACCCCACACTCACCGCTCTGACACCACCCTCACTCTCACCTCTCCGACATCACCCTCACTCTCACCGCTCTGACACCACCCTCACTCTCACCGCTCTGACACCACCTGCACTCTCACCGCTCTGACACCACCCGCACTCTCACTGCTCCGACACCACCCACATTCTCACCGCCCTGACAAAGCCCCACTCTCACCAGTCTGACACCACCCGCACTCTCACCGCTCCGACACCACCCCCACTCTCACCAGTACGACATCCGCCCCACTCTCACCGCTCCGACACCACCCCCAAACTCACCGCTCCGACACCACCCCCACTATCACCGCTCCGACACCACCCCCAAACTCACCGCTCCGACACCACCTCCACTCTCACCGCTCCGACACCACCCCCACTCTCACCGCTCTGACACCACCCCCACTCTCATCGCTCTGACACCACCCCCACTCTCACCACTCTGACACCACCCCCACTCTCACCGCTCTGACACCACCCCCACTCTCACCGTTCTGACACCACCCCCACTCTCACCATCTGACACCACCACCACTCTCACCGCTCTGACACGACCCCCACTCTCACCGCTCTGACACCACCCCCACTCTCACCATCTGACACCACCACCACTCTCACCGCTCTGACACCACCACCACTCTCACCGCTCTGACACCACCCCCACTCTCACAGCTCCCTCAGCACCCCCACTCTCACCGCTCTGACACCACCCACACTCACACCGCTCCGATGCCACCAACACTCTCACCGCTCTGACAACAACACCACTCTCACTGCTCCGACACCACCGCCACTCTCACCTCACCAACACCACCGCCACTCTCACCGCTCCAACACCACCGCCACTCTCACCGCTCCAAAACCACCCTCACTCTCACCGCTCCAACACCACCCCGACTCTCACCGCTCTGACACCACCCCGACTCTCACCGCTCTGACACCACCCCCACTCTCACTGCACCAACACCACCCCCACTCTCACCGCTCCGACACCACCCTCAATCTCACCGCTCTGACACCACCCCCACTCTCACTGCTCCATCACCACCCCCACTCTCACCGCTCCGACACCACCCCCACTCTCACCGCTCTGACACAACCCCCACTCTCACCGCTCCATCACCACCCCCAGTCTCACCGCTCCGACACCACCCCCACTCTCACCTCTCTGACACAATCCCCACTCTCACTGCTCCGACACCACCCCCACTCTCACCGCTCTGACACAATCCCCACTCTCACTGCCCCGACAGCACCCCCAGTCTCACTGCTCTGACACAACCCCCACAATCACCATTCCGACACCACCCCCACTCTCTCCGCTCAGACAGCACCCCCACTCTCACCGCTCAGACAGCACCCCCACTCTCTCCGCTCTGACACCACCCCCACTCTCACCGCTTTGACACCACCCTCACTCTCACCGCTCTGACACCCCCCAACTCTCACAGCTCCAACACCACCCACACTCTCTGCACTCCGACACCATCCCCATTTTCACTGCTCCGACACCAGCCCCGCTCTCACCACACCGGACACCACTCCCACTCTCACCGCTCCGACACCACCACAAATTTAAAAGCTCCGATACCTTACCCACTCTCACTGCTCTGACACCACTCCCAATCCCTCCGCTCTGACACGACCCCCCACTCTCACCGCTCTGTCATTTTAGACACTCTCACTGCCCCGACACCACCTTAACTCTCACCGCTCTGTCACCTTTGCCACTCTCACCGCTCTGACACCACCCCCACTCTCACCGCTCCGACAGAACCCCCACTCTCACCACTCTGAAACCAGCCCCACTCTCACAGTTCCCTCACCACCCCCACTTTCACCGCCCTGACACCACTCCCCCTCTCACCGCTCTGACACCACCCCCACTCTCACCGTTCTGACACCAGCCCCACACTCACCGCTCTGACACCACCACCACTCTCACCGTTCTGACACCAGCCCCACACTCACCGCTCTGACACCAACCCCACTCTCACTGCTTTGACACCACAACGAATCTCACCGCTGAGACACCACGCCCACTCTCACAGCTCTGACACCACCCCCACTCTCACCGTTCTCACACCATCCCCACTCTCACAGCTCTGACACCATCCCCACTCTCACCGCTCTAATACAACGCCCAATCTCACCGCTCATAAACCACCCCCACTCTCACAGCTCCGAAACCATCCCCACTCTCACCGCTCTGACACCACCCCCACTCTCACCGCTCTGACACCACCCCCACTCTCACCACTCAGACACGTCCCCCAATCTCACCACTCTGACACCACCCCCACACTCACCACTCCGACACCACCCCCACTCTCAGCGCTCTGACACCAACCCCACACTCACCGCTCTGACACCACCCTCACTCTCACCTCTCCGACATCACCCTCACTCTCACCGCTCTGACACCACCCCCACTCTCACCACTCCGACGAAGCCCCACTCTCACCACTCTGACACCACCCGCACTCTCACCGCTCTGACACCACCCGCACTCTCACCGCTCCGACACCACCCACACTCTCACCGCCCTGACAAAGCCCCACTCTCACCAGTCTGACACCACCCGCACTCTCACCGCTCCGACACCACCCCCACTCTCACCAGTACGACATCCGCCCCACTCTCACCGCTCCGACACCACCCCCAAACTCACCGCTCCGACACCACCCCCACTATCACCGCTCCGACACCACCCCCAAACTCACCGCTCCGACACCACCTCCACTCTCACCGCTCCGACACCTCCCCCACTCTCACCGCTCTGACACCACCCCCACTCTCACCGCTCTGACACCACCCCTACTCTCACCACTCTGACACCACCCCCACTCTCACCGCTCTGACACCACTCCCACTCTCACCGCTCTGACACCACCACCACTCTCACCATCTGACACCACCACCACTCTCACCGCTCTGACACCACCCCCACTCTCACCGCTCTGACACCACCCCCACTCTCACCATCTGACACCACCACCACTCTCACCGCTCTGACACCACCCCCACTCTCACCGCTCTGACACCACCCCCACTCTCACCGCTCTGACACCACCCACACTCACACCGCTCCGATGCCACCAACACTCTCACCGCTCTGACAACAACCCCACTCTCACAGTTCCGCCCCCACCCCCACTCTCACCGCTCCGACACCACCGCCACTCTCACCTCACCAACACCACCGCCACTCTCACCGCTCCAACACCACCCTCACTCTCACCGCTCCAACACCACCCCGACTCTCACCGCTCTGACACCACCCCGACTCTCACCGCTCTGACACCACCCCCACTCTCACTGCATCAACACCACCCCCACTCTCACCGCTCTGACACCACCCGCACTCTCACCGCTCAGACACCACCCTCACTCTCACCGCTCTGACACCACCCCCACTCTCACTGCTCCATCACAACCCCCACTCTCACCGCTCCGACAGCACCCCCACTCTCACCACTCTGACACAACCCCCACTCTCACCGCTCCATCACCACCCCCAGTCTCACCGCTCCGACACCACCCCCACTCTCACCTCTCTGACACAATCCCCACTCTCACCGCTCCGACACCACCCCCACTCTCACCGCTCTGACACAATCCCCACTCTCACTGCCCCGACAGCACCCCCAGTCTCACTGCTCTGACACAACTCCCACAATCACCATTCCGACACCACCCCCACTCTCTCCGCTCAGACAGCACCCCCACTCTCACCGCTCAGACAGCACCCCCACTCTCACCGCTCCGACACCACCCCCACTCTCACCGCTCTGACACCACCCTCACTCTCACCGCTCTGACACCCCCCAACTCTCACAGCTCCAACACCACCCACACTCTCTGCACTCCGACACCATCCCCATTTTCACTGCTCCGACACCAGCCCCGCTCTCACCACACCGGACACCACTCCCACTCTCACCGCTCCGACACCACCACAAATTTAAAAGCTCCGATACCTTACCCACTCTCACTGCTCTGACACCACTCCCAATCCCTCCGCTCTGACACGACCCCCCACTCTCACCGCTCTGTCATTTTAGACACTCTCACTGCCCCGACACCACCTTAACTCTCACCGCTCTGTCACCTTTGCCACTCTCACCGCTCTGACACCACCCCCACTCTCACCGCTCCGACACAAACCCCACTCTCACCACTCTGAAACCAGCCCCACTCTCACAGTTCCCTCACCACCCCCACTTTCACCGCCCTGACACCACTCCCCCTCTCACCGCTCTGACACCACCCCCACTCTCACCGTTCTGACACCAGCCCCACACTCACCGCTCTGACACCACCCCCACTCTCACTGCTTTGACACCACAACGAATCTCACCGCTGAGACACCACCCCCACTCTCACCGTTCTGACACCATCCCCACTCTCACAGCTCCGAAACCATCCCCACTCTCACCGCTCTGACACCACCCCCACACTCACCACTCCGACACCACCCCCACTCTCAGCGCTCTGACACCAACCCCACACTCACCGCTCTGACACCACCCTCACTCTCACCGCTCTGACACCACCCGCACTCTCACCGCTCCGACACCACCCACACTCTCACCGCCCTGACAAAGCCCCACTCTCACCAGTCTGACACCACCCGCACTCTCACCGCTCCGAGACCACCCCCACTCTCACCAGTACGACATCCGCCACACTCTCACCGCTCCGACACCACCCCCAAACTCACCGCTCCGACACCACCCCCACTATCACCGCTCCGACACCACCCCCAAACTCACCGCTCCGACACCACCTCCACTCTCACCGCTCCGACACCACCCCCACTCTCACCGCTCTGACACCACCCCCACTCTCACCGCTCTGACACCACCCCCACTCTCACCGCTCTGACACCACCCCCACTCTCACAGCTCCCTCAGCACCCCCACTCTCACCGCTCTGACACCACCCACACTCACACCGCTCCGATGCCACCAACACTCTCACCGCTCTGACAACAACCCCACTCTCACAGTTCCGCCCCCACCCCCACTCTCACCGCTCCGACACCACCGCCACTCTCACCTCACCAACACCACCGCCACTCTCACCGCTCCAACACCACCGCCACTCTCACCGCTCCAACACCACCCTCACTCTCACCGCTCCAACACCACCCCGACTCTCACCGCTCTGACACCACCCCGACTCTCACCGCTCTGACACCACCCCCACTCTCACTGCACCAACACCACCCCCACTCTCACCGCTCTGACACCACCCGCACTCTCACCGCTCAGACACCACCCTCACTCTCACCGCTCTGACACCACCCCCACTCTCACTGCTCCATCACAACCCCCACTCTCACCGCTCCGACAGCACCCCCACTCTCACCGCTCTGACACAACCCCCACTCTCACCGCTCCATCACCACCCCCAGTCTCACCGCTCCGACACCACCCCCACTCTCACCTCTCTGACACAATCCCCACTCTCACCGCTCCGACACCACCCCCACTCTCACCGCTCTGACACAATCCCCACTCTCACTGCCCCGACAGCACCCCCAGTCTCACTGCTCTGACACAACTCCCACAATCCCCATTCCGACACCACCCCCACTCTCTCCGCTCAGACAGCACCCCCACTCTCACCGCTCAGACAGCACCCCCACTCTCACCGCTCCGACACCACCCCCACTCTCACCGCTCTGACACCACCCTCACTCTCACCGCTCTGACACCCCCCAACTCTCACAGCTCCAACACCACCCACACTCTCTGCACTCCGACACCATCCCCATTTTCACTGCTCCGACACCAGCCCCGGTCTCACCACACCGGACACCACTCCCACTCTCACCGCTCCGACACCACCACAAATTTAAAAGCTCCGATACCTTACCCACTCTCACTGCTCTGACACCACTCCCAATCCCTCCGCTCTGACACGACCCCCCACTCTCACCGCTCTGTCATTTTAGACACTCTCACTGCCCCGACACCACCTTAACTCTCACCGCTCTGTCACCTTTGCCACTCTCACCGCTCTGACACCACCCCCACTCTCACCGCTCCGACACAACCCCCACTCTCACCACTCTGAAACCAGCCCCACTCTCACAGTTCCCTCACCACCCCCACTTTCACCGCCCTGACACCACTCCCCCTCTCACCGCTCTGACACCACCCCCACTCTCACCGTTCTGACACCAGCCCCACACTCACCGCTCTGACACCACCCCCACTCTCACTGCTTTGACACCACAACGAATCTCACCGCTGAGACACCACCCCCACTCTCACAGCTCTGACACCACCCCCACTCTCACCGTTCTGACACCATCCCCACTCTCACAGATCTGACACCATCCCCACTCTCACCGCTCTAATACAACGCCCAATCTCACCGCTCATAAACCACCCCCACTCTCACAGCTCCGAAACCATCCCCACTCTCACCGCTCTGACACCACCCCCACTCTCACCACTCAGACACGTCCCCCAATCTCACCACTCTGACACCACCCCCACACTCACCACTCCGACACCACCCCCACTCTCAGCGCTCTGACACCAACCCCACACTCACCGCTCTGACACCACCCTCACTCTCACCTCTCCGACATCACCCTCACTTTCACCGCTCTGACACCACCCTCACTCTCACCGCTCTGACACCACCCCCACTCTCACCGCTCTGACACCACCCCCACTCTCACCGCTCTGACACCACCCGCACTCTCACCGCTCCGACACCACCCCACTCTCACCGCTCTGACACCACCCGCACTCTCACCGCTCTGACACCACCCGCACTCTCACTGCTCCGACACTCCCCAAACTCTCACCGCCCTGACGAAGCCCCACTCTCAACAGTCTGACACCACCCGCACTCTAACCGCTCCGACACCACCCCCACTCTCACCAGTACGACCTCCGCCCCACTCTCACCGCTCCGACACCACCCCCAAACTCACCCTCCAACACCACCCCCACTCTCACCGCTCCGACACCACCCCCAAACTCACCGCTCCGACACCACCTCCACTCTCACCGCTCTGACACCACCCCCACTCTCACCGCTCTGACACCACCCCCACTCTCACCATCTGACACCACCACCACTCTCACCGCTCTGACACCACCCCCACTCTCACCGCTCAGACACCACCCTCACTCTCACCATCTGACACCACCACCACTCTCACCGCTCTAACACCACCCCCACTCTAACAGCTCCCTCAGCATCCCACTCTCACCGCTCTGACACCACCCACACTCACACCGCTCCGATGCCACCAACACTCTCACCGCTCTGACAACAACCCCACTCTCACAGTTCCGCCCCCACCCCCACTCTCACCGCTCCGACACCACCGCCACTCTCACCTCACCAACACCACCCTCACTCTCACCGCTCCGACACCACCGCCACTCTCACTGCTCCAACACCACCCTCACTCTCACCGCTCCAACACCACCCCACTCTCACCACGCTGACACCACCCCCACACTCACCGCTCTGACACCACCCCCACTCTCACCGCTCCGACACCACCCTCACTCTCACCGCTCCGACACCACCGCCACTCTCACCTCATCAACACCACCCTCACTCTCACCGCTCCAACACCACCCTCACTCTCACCGCTCCAACACCACCCCACTCTCACCGCTCCGACACCACCCCCACTCTCACCGCTCCGACACCACCCCCATGCTCACCGCTCCGACTTCAACCCCGACTCTCACCGCTCTGAGACTTTCCCCTCTCTCACCGCCCTGACACCACCCCCACTCTCACAGCTACAACACCACCACCTCTATCACCGCTCCGACACCACTCCCACTCTCACCGCTCCGACACCACCACCACTCTCACTGCTCTGACACCACCACAAATCTCACCGCTCCGACACCCACACTACTTTAACAGCTCCGATACGTTCTCCACTCTCACTGCTCTCACACAAGCCCCACACTCACCGCTCCGTCACCAGCCCCACTCTCTCCGCACCGACACAACCCCCACTCTCACCGCTCTGTCACCTTAGCCACTCTCACCGCACCAATACCACCCCCACTCTCACCGCTCCGACACCACCCTCAATCTCATTGCTCCGACACCACCCCCACTCTCACCGCTCTGACACCACCCCCACTCTCACCGCTCCGTCAACACCCCAACTGTCACCGCTCTGAGACCACCCCACTCTCACTGCTCTGACACCTTCCCCACTCTCTCCGCTCTGACACAACCCCCACTTGCACCGCTGTGAAACCACCCCTACTCTCACCGAACTTACACCACGCCCACTCTCACAGCTCCAACACCACCACCTCTATCACCGCTCCGACACCACCCCCACTCTCACCGCTCCGAGACCACCCCCACTCTCACCGCTCCGAGACCACCCACACTCTCACCGCTCCGACACCACCCCCACTCTCACCGCTCCGAAACTAACACCACTCTCATCACTCCGACACCACCCACACTCTCACCGCTCTAGCACCACCCCCACTCTCACCTCTCTGACACCACCCCCACTCTCACCGCTCTGACACCACCCACTCTCACCGCACCGACACCACCACCACTCCCACCGCTCCCTCACCACCCCCACTCTCACCGCGCTGATACCACCCCCACTCTCACCGCGCAGATACCACCCCCAATCTCACTGCTCCGACACCACCCCCACTCTCACCGCTCTGACACCACCCCCACTCTCACAGCTACAACACCACCACCTCTATCACCGCTCTGACACCACCCCCACTCTCACCGCTCTGACACAACCCCCACTTTCACCGCTCCGACACCACCCCCACTCTCACCGCTTCGTCACCACCCCAACTCTCACCGCTCCGAGACCACCCCCACTCTCCCCGCTCTAACACCTTCTCCACTCTCTCCGCACCGACACAACCCCCACTCTCACCGCTCTGTCACCTTAACCACTCTCACCGCACCGACACCACCCCCACTCTCACCACTCCGACACCAACACCACTCTCACATCTCTGACACCACCCCCACTATCATCACTCCGACACCACCCACACTCTCACCGCTCTAGCACCACCCCCACTCTCACCGCTCTGACAGCACCCCCACTCTCACCGCTCTGACACCACCCCCACTCTCACCGCTCCAACACCACCCCCATTCTCATCGTTCTGACACCACCCCCACTCTCACCGCTCTGACATCTTCCCCACTCTCACCGCACTGACACAACCACAACTTTAACAACTCCGATACCTTCCCCACTATCACTGCTCTCACACCAGCCCCACTCTCACCGCTCCGTCACCACCCCCACTCTCTCCGCACCTACACAACCCCCACCCTCACCGCTCCGTCACCACCCCCACTCTCACCGCTCTGTCACCTTAGCCACTCTCACCACTCCGAGACCAAAACCACTCGCATCACTCCGACACCACCCACACTCTCACCGCTCTAGCACCACCCTCACTCTCACCGCTCTGACACCACCCTCACTCTCACCGCGCCGACACCACCCCCACACCCACCGCTCCGTCACCACCCCCACTCTCACCGCTCTGACAGCACCCCCACTCTCATCGTTCCGACACCAAACACACTCTCACCGCTCCGGCACCACCCCCACTCTCACCGCTCTGACAACACCCTCACTCTCACCGCGCCCACACCACCCCCACTCTCACCAATCCGACACCACCCCCACTCTCATCACTCCGACACCACCCACAATCTCACATCTACGACACCACCCCCACTCTCATCACTCCAACACCACCCACACTCTCACCGCTCTAGCACCACCCCCACTCTAACCGCTCCGACACCACCCTCACTCTCACCGCGCCGTCTCCACCCCCACTCCCACCGCTCCGTCACAACCCCCACTCTCACTGCGTTGATACCACCCCCAATCTCACAGCTCCGACACAACCCCCACTCACACCGCTCTGACACCACCCCCACTCTCACAGCTCCAACACAACCCCCACTCTCACAGCTACAACACCACCCCCTCTATCACCGCTCCGACACCACACCCACTCTCACCGCTCTGACACAACCCCCATTTTCACCGCTCCGACACCTCCCCCAATCTCACCGCTCCGTCACCACCCCCACTCTCACCGCTCCAAGACCACCCCCACTCTCACCGCTCTGACACCTTCCCCACTTTCACCGCTCTGACACCACCACAACTATCAACGCTCCGACACCACCACAAATTTAACAGCTCTGATACCTTCCCCACTCTAACCGCTCTCACACCAGCCCCACTCTCACCGCTCCGTCACCACCCCCACTCTCTGCGCACCGACCGCACCCCCACTCTCACCGCTCTATCACCTTAGGCATTCTCACCGCACCGACACCACCCCTACTCTCACCGCTCCGACACCAACACCACTCTCACATCTCCGACACCACCCCCACTCTCATCACTCCGACACCACCCACAATCTCACCGCTCTAGCACTACCCCCACTCTCACCGCTCTGACAGCAGCCCCACTCTCACCGCTCTGACACCACCCTCACTCTCACCGCGCCGTCTCCACCCCCACTCCCACCGCTCCGACACCACCCCCACTCTCACCGCTCTGACACCACCCCCACTCTCACCGCTCTGATACCACCCCCACTCTCACAGCTCCGACAACACCCCCACTCTCACCGCTCTGACACCACCCTCACTCTCACCGCTCCGACAACACCCCCACTCTCACCGTTCCGACACCACCACCACTCTCACTGCTCCGACACCTTCACAACTCTCACCGCTCCGACAAGTCCCCCACTCTCACAGCTGCTAGACCACCCCCACTTTCACTGCTCTGACACCACCCCCACTCTCACTGCTCTGTCACCACCCCCACTCTAATAGCTCCGACACCACCCCCACTCTCACTGCTCTGACACCACCCCCACTCTCACCGCTCTGACACAATCCCCACTCTCACCGCTCCGACACCACCCCCACTCTCACCGCTCCGACACCACCCCCACTCTCACCTCTCTGACACAATCCCCACTCTCACCGCTCCGACACCACCCCCAGTCTCACTGCTCTGACACAATCCCCACTCTCACCGCTCTGACACAACCGCCACAATTACCATTCCGACACCACCCCCACTCTCACCGCTCAGACAGCACCCCCACTCTCACCGCTCTGACACCACCCTCACTCTCACCGCTCTGACACCACCCTCACTCTCACCGCTCTGACACCACACCCACTCTCACCGCTCTGACACCACCCCCACTCTCACCGCTCCGACACCACCCCCACTCTCACCGCTCTGACACCACCCTCACTCTCACCGCTCTGACACCCCCCAACTCTCACAGCTCCAACACCACCCACACTCTCTGCACTCCGACACCATCCCCATTTTCACTGCTCCGACACCAGCCCCGCTCTCACCACACCGGACACCACTCCCACTCTCACCGCTCCGACACCACCACAAGTTTAACAGCTCCGATACCTTACCCACTCTCACTGCTCTGACACCACCCTCACTCTCACCGCTCCGACACCACCACAAATTTAACAGCTCCGATACCTTACCCACTCTCACTGCTCTGTCAACAATCCCACTCCCTCCGCTCTGACACGACCCCCCACTCTCACCGCTCTGTCATTTTAGACACTCTCACTGCCCCGACACCACCTTAACTCTCACCGCTCTGTCACCTTTGCCACTCTCACCGCTCTGACACCACCCCCACTCTCACCGCTCCGACCGAACCCCCACTCTCACTGCTCCGACACAACCCCCACTCTTACCACTCTGAAACCAGTCCCACTCTCACAGTTCCCTCACCACCCCCACTTTCACCGCCCTGACACCACTCCCCCTCTCACCGCTCTGACACCACCCCCACTCTCACAGCTCCCTCAGCACCCCCACTCTCACCGCTGAGACACCACCCACACTCACAACGCTCCGATGCCACCAACACTCTCACCGCTCTGACAACAACCCCACTCTCACAGATCCGCCCCCACCCCCACTCTCACCGCTCCAACACCACCGCCACTCTCACCGCTCCAACACCACCCTCAGTCTCACCGCTCCAACACCACCCCACTCTCACCACGCTGACACCACCCCCACTCTCACCGCTCCGACACCACCCCCACGCTCACCGCTCCGACACCACCCCCACGCTCACCGCTCTGACACCACCCCCACGCTCACCGCTCCGACTTCAACCCCGACTCTCACCGCTCTGAGACTTTCCCCTCTCTCACCGCCCTGACACCACCCCCACTCTCACCGTCCTGACACCACGCCCACTATCACTGATCTGACACAACCCCCACTCTCAACGCTCGGAAACCACCCACACTCTTAAGGCTCCGACACCACCCCCAAACTCACCGCTCCGACACCACCCCCACTCTCACCGCTCCGACATCAGCCCCACTCTCACCGCTCCGACACCACCCCCAAACTCACCGCTCCGACACCACCCCCACTCTCACCGTGCTGATACCACCCCAACTCTCACCGCTCCGACATGAACCCGGTTCTCACCGCTCTGACACCACCGCCACTCTCACTGCTCCGACACAACCCCGACTCTCACCGCTCTGACACCACCCCCACTCTCACCGCTCTGACACCACCCCAACTCTCACAGCTATAACACCACCCCCTCTATCACCGCTCCGACACCACACCCACTCTCACCGCTCTGACACAACCCCCATTTTCACCGCTCCGACACCTCCCCCAATCTCACCGCTCCGTCACCACCCCCACTCTCACCGCTCCAAGACCACCCCCACTCTCACCGCTCTGACACCTTCCCCACTTTCACCGCTCTGACACCACCACAACTCTCAACGCTCCGACACCACCACAAATTTAACAGCTCTGATACCTTCCCCACTCTAACCGCTCTCACACCAGCCCCACTCTCACCGCTCCGTCACCACCCCCACTCTCTGCGCACCGACCGCACCCCCACTCTCACCGCTCTATCACCTTAGGCATTCTCACCGCACCGACACCACCCCTACTCTCACCGCTCCGACACCAACACCACTCTCACATCTCCGACACCACCCCCACTCTCATCACTCCGACACCACCCACAATCTCACCGCTCTAGCACTACCCCCACTCTCACCGCTCTGACAGCAGCCCCACTCTCACCGCTCTGACACCACCCTCACTCTCACCGCGCCGTCTCCACCCCCACTCCCACCGCTCCGACACCACCCCCACTCTCACCGCTCTGACACCACCCCCACTCTCACCGCTCTGATACCACCCCCACTCTCACCGCTCCGACAACACCCCCACTCTCACCGCTCTGACACCACCCTCACTCTCACCGCTCCGACAACACCCCCACTCTCACCGTTCCGACACCACCACCACTCTCACTGCTCCGACACCTTCCCAACTCTCACCGCTCCGACAAGTCCCCCACTCTCACAGCTGCTAGACCACCCCCACTTTCACTGCTCTGACACCACCCCCACTCTCACTGCTCTGTCACCACCCCCACTCTAATAGCTCCGACACCACCCCCACTCTCACTGCTCTGACACCACCCCCACTCTCACCGCTCTGACACAATCCCCATTCTCACCGCTCTGACACAATCCCCACTCTCACCGCTCCGACACCACCCCCACTCTCACCGCTCTGACACAATCCCCACTCTCACCGCTCCGACACCACCCCCACTCTCACCGCTCCGACACCACCCCCACTCTCACCTCTCTGACACAATCCCCACTCTCACCGCTCCGACACCACCCCCAGTCTCACTGCTCTGACACAATCCCCACTCTCACCGCTCTGACACAACCACCACAATCACCATTCCGACACCACCCCCACTCTCACCGCTCTGACAGCACCCCCACTCTCACCGCTCTGACACCACCCTCACTCTCACCGCTCTGACACCACCCTCACTCTCACCGCGCTGACACCACCCCCACTCTCACCGCTCTGACACCACCCCCACTCTCACCGCTCCGACACCACCCCCACTCTCACCGCTCTGACACCACCCTCACTCTCACCGCTCTGACACCCCCCAACTCTCACAGCTCCAACACCACCCACACTCTCTGCACTCCGACACCATCCCCATTTTCACTGCTCCGACACCAGCCCCGCTCTCACCACACCGGACACCACTCCCACTCTCACCGCTCCGACACCACCACAAGTTTAACAGCTCCGATACCTTACCCACTCTCACTGCTCTGACACCACCCTCACTCTCACCGCTCCGACACCACCACAAATTTAACAGCTCCGATACCTTACCCACTCTCACTGCTCTGACAACAATCCCACTCCCTCCGCTCTGACACGACCCCCCACTCTCACCGCTCTGTCATTTTAGACACTCTCACTGCCCCGACACAACCTTAACTCTCACCGCTCTGTCACCTTTGCCACTCTCACCGCTCTGACACCACCCCCACTCTCACCGCTCTGACACCACCCCCACTCTCACCGCTCCGACAGAACCCCCACTCTCACTGCTCCGACACAACCCCCACTCTCACCACTCTGAAACCAGTCCCACTCTCACAGTTCCCTCACCACCCCCACTTTCACCGCCCTGACACCACTCCCCCTCTCACCGCTCTGACACCACCCCCACTCTCACAGCTCCCTCAGCACCCCCACTCTCACCGCTGAGACACCACCCACACTCACACCGCTCCGATGCCACCAACACTCTCACCGCTCTGACAACAACCCCACTCTCACAGATCCGCCCCCACCCCCACTCTCACCGCTCCAACACCACCGCCACTCTCACCGCTCCAACACCACCCTCACTCTCACCGCTCCAACACCACCCTCACTCTCACCACGCTGACACCACCCCCACTCTCACCGCTCCGACACCACCCCCACGCTCACCGCTCCGACACCACCCCCACGCTCACCGCTCTGAAACCACCCCCACGTTCACCGCTCCGACTTCAACCCCGACTCTCACCGCTCTGAGACTTTCCCCTCTCTCACCGCCCTGACACCACCCCCACTCTCACCGTCCTGACACCACGCCCACTATCACTGATCTGACACAACCCCCACTCTCAACGCTCGGAAACCACCCACACGCTTAAGGCTCCGACACCACCCCCAAACTCACCGCTCCGACACCACCCCCACTCTCACCGCTCCGACATCAGCCCCACTCTCACCGCTCCGACACCACCCCCAAACTCACCGCTCCGACACCACCCCCACTCTCACCGTGCTGATACCACCCCAACTCTCACCGCTCCGACATGAACCCGGTTCTCACCGCTCTGACACCACCGCCACTCTCACTGCTCCGACACAACCCCGACTCTCACCGCTCTGACACCACCCCCACTCTCACCGCTCTGACACCACCCCGACTCTCACCGCTCTGACACCACCCACAGTCTCATTGCACCGACACCACCCCCACTCTCACCGCTCTGACACCACCCCCACTCTCACCGCTCAGACACCACCCCCACTCTCACCGCTCTGACACCACCCCCACTCTCACCGCTCCGACACCACCCCCACTGTCACCGCTCTGACACAACCCCCACTCTCACCGCTCCATCACCACCCCCAGTCTCACCACTCCGACACCATCCCAACTCTCACTTGCCCGACTTCAACCCCACTCTCACCGCTCTGACATTTTCCCCACTCTCAGTGCTCAGACACCACCCCACTCTCACCGCTCTGACACCACCCCTACTCTCACCGCTCTGACACCACCCCCACTCTCACCGCTCCGACAGAACCCCCACTCTCACTGCTCCGACACAACCCCCACTCTCACCACTCTGAAACCAGTCCCACTCTCACAGTTCCCTCACCACCCCCACTTTCACCGCCCTGACACCACTCCCCCTCTCACCGCTCTGACACCACCCCCACTCTCACAGCTCCCTCAGCACCCCCACTCTCACCGCTGAGACACCACCCACACTCACACCGCTCCGATGCCACCAACACTCTCACCGCTCTGACAACAACCCCACTCTCACAGATCCGCCCCCACCCCCACTCTCACCGCTCCAACACCACCGCCACTCTCACCGCTCCAACACCACCCTCACTCTCACCGCTCCAACACCACCCTCACTCTCACCACGCTGACACCACCCCCACTCTCAGCGCTCCGACACCACCCCCACGCTCACCGCTCCGACACCACCCCCACGCTCACCGCTCTGACACCACCCCCACTCTCACCTCTCTGACACAATCCCCACTCTCACCGCTCCGACACCACCCCCACTCTCACCGCTCTGACACAATCCCCACTCTCACTGCCCCGACAGCACCCCCAGTCTCACTGCTCTGACACAACTCCCACAATCACCATTCCGACACCACCCTCACTCTCACCGCTCTGACACAACCCCCACTCTCACCGCTCCATCACCACCCCCAGTCTCACCGCTCCGACACCACCCCCACTCTCACCTCTCTGACACAATCCCCACTCTCACCGCTCCGACACCACCCCCACTCTCACCGCTCTGACACAATCCCCACTCTCACTGCCCCGACAGCACCCCCAGTCTCACTGCTCTGACACAACTCCCACAATCACCATTCCGACACCACCCCCACTCTCTCCGCTCAGACAGCACCCCCACTCTCACCGCTCAGACAGCACCCCCACTCTCACCGCTCCGACACCACCCCCACTCTCACCGCTCTGACACCACCCTCACTCTCACCGCTCTGACACCCCCCAACTCTCACAGCTCCAACACCACCCACACTCTCTGCACTCCGACACCATCCCCATTTTCACTGCTCCGACACCAGCCCCGCTCTCACCACACCGGACACCACTCCATCTCTCACCGCTCCGACACCACCACAAATTTAAAAGCTCCGATACCTTACCCACTCTCACTGCTCTGACACCACTCCCAATCCCTCCGCTCTGACACGACCCCCCACTCTCACCGCTCTGTCATTTTAGACACTCTCACTGCCCCGACACCACCTTAACTCTCACCGCTCTGTCACCTTTGCCACTCTCACCGCTCCGACACCACCCCCACGCTCACCGCTCTGACACCACCCCCACGCTCACCGCTCCGACTTCAACCCCGACTCTCACCGCTCTGAGACTTTCCCCTCTCTCACCGCCCTGACACCACCCCCACTCTCACCGTCCTGACACCACGCCCACTATCACTGATCTGACACAACCCCCACTCTCAACGCTCGGAAACCACCCACACGCTTAAGGCTCCGACACGACCCCCAAACTCACCGCTCCGACACCACCCCCACTCTCACCGCTCCGACATCAGCCCCACTCTCACCGCTCCGACACCACCCCCAAACTCACCGCTCCGACACCACCCCCACTCTCACCGTGCTGATACCACCCCAACTCTCACCGCTCCGACATGAACCCGGTTCTCACCGCTCTGACACCACCGCCACTCTCACTGCTCCGACACAACCCCGACTCTCACCGCTCTGACACCACCCCCACTCTCACCGCTCTGACACCACCCCGACTCTCACCGCTCTGACACCACCCCCAGTCTCATTGCACCGACACCACCCCCACTCTCACCGCTCTGACACCACCCCCACTCACACCGCTCAGACACCACCCCCACTCTCACCGCTCTGACACCACCCCCACTCTCACCGCTCCGACACCACCCCCACTCTCACCGCTCTGACACAACCCCCACTCTCACCGCTCCATCACCACCCCCAGTCTCACCACTCCGACACCATCCCAACTCTCACTTGCCCGACTTCAACCCCACTCTCACCGCTCTGACATTTTCCCCACTCTCAGTGCTCAGACACCACCCCCACTCTCACCGCTCTGACACCACCCCCACTCTCACCGCTCTGACACCACCCTCACTCTCACCGCTCCGACACCATCCCTACTCTCACCGCTCCGACACCACCCCCAACTCTCACCGCCCTGACACCACCCCCACTCTCACCGCTCCAACACCACCCACACTCTAACCACTCTGACACCACCCCCAATCTCACCACTCTGACACCACCCCCAATCTCAACGCTCCGACACCACCCCCACTCTAACCGCTCCGACACCTTCCCAACTCTCACCGCTCCGACACCACCCCCACTCTCCCCCATCCGACACCACCACCACTCTCACTGCTCTGACACCTTCCCAACTCTCACCGCTCCGACAAGTCCCCCACTCTCACAGCTGCTAGACCACCCCCACTTTCACCGCTCTGACACCACCCCCACTCTCACCGCTCCGACACAACCCCCACTCTCACTGCTCTGACACCACCCCCACTCTCACCGCTCCGACACCACCCCCACTCTCACCGCTCCGACACCACCCCCACTCTCACCGCTCTGACACAATCCCCATTCTCACCGCTCCGACACCACCCCCACTCTCACCGCTCTGACACAATCCCCACTCTCACCGCTCCGACACCACCCCACTCTCACCGCTCTGACACAATCCCCACTCTCACCGTTCCGACACCACCCCCACTCTCACCGCTCCGACACCACCCCCAATGGCACCGCCCCGACAGCACCCCCTGTCTCACTGTTCTGACACAACCCCCATAATCACCTTTCCGACACCACCCCCACTCTCACCGCTCAGACAGCACCCCCACTCTCACCGCTCTGACACCAACCCCACTCTCACCACTCCGACACCACCCCCACTCTCACCGCTCTGACACCACCCTCACTCTCACCGCTCTGACACCACCCTCACTCTCACCGCTCTGACACCCCCCAACTCTCAAAGCTCCAACACCACCCACACTCTCTGCACTCCGACACCATCCCCATTTTCACTGCTCCGACAACAGCCCCGCTCTCACCACACCGGACACCACTCCCACTCTCACCACTCCGACACCACCACAAGTTTAACAGCTCCGATACCTTACCCACTCTCACTGCTCTGACACCACTCCCACTCCCTCCGCTCTGACACGACCCCCCACTCTCACCGCTCTGTCATTTTAGACACTCTCACTGCCCCGACACAACCTTAACTCTCACCGCTCTGTCACCTTTGCCACTCTCACCGCTCTGACACCACCCCCACTCTCACCGCTCTGACAGAACCCCCACTCTCACTGCTCCGACACAACCCCCACTCTCACCACTCTGAAACCAGCCCCACTCTCACAGTTCCCTCACCACCCCCACTTTCACCGCCCTGACACCACTCCCCCTCTCACCGCTCTGACACCACCCCCACTCTCACAGCTCCCTCAGCACCCCCACTCTCACCGCTGAGACACCACCCACACTCACACCGCTCCGATGCCACCAACACTCTCACCGCTCTGACAACAACCCCACTCTCACAGATCCGCCCCCACCCCTACTCTCACCGCTCCGACACCACCGCCACTCTCACCTCACCAACACCACCCTCACTCTCACCGCTCCAACACCACCGCCACTCTCACCGCTCCAACACCACCCTCACTCTCACCGCTCCAACACCACCCCACTCTCACCACGCTGACACCACCCCCACACTCACCGCTCTGACACCACCCCCACTCTCACCGCTCCGACACCACCCCCACTCTCACCGCTCCGACACCACCCCCACGCTCACCGCTCCGACTTCAACCCCGACTCTCACCGCTCTGAGAATGTCCCCTCTCTCACCGCCCTGACACCACCCCCACTCTCACCGTCCTGACACCACGCCCATTATCACTGATCTGACACAACCCCCACTCTCAACGCTCGGAAACCACCCACACTCTTAAGGCTCCGACACCACGCCCAAACTCACCGCTCCGACACCACCCCCACTCTCACCGCTCCGACCTCAGCCCCACTCTCACCTTCCGACACCACCCCCAAACTCACCGCTCCGACACCACCCCCACTCTCACCGTGCTGATACTACCCCAACTCTCACCGCTCCGACATGAACCCGGTTCTCACCGCTCTGACACCACCCCCACTCTCACCACTCCGACACCACCACAAATTTAACAGCTCCGATACCTTACCCACTCTCACTGCTCTGACACCACTCCCACTCCCTCCGCTCTGACACGACCCCCCGCTCTCACCGCTCTGTCATTTTAGACACTCTCACTGCCCCGACACCACCTTAACTCTCACCGCTCTGTCACCTTTGCCACTCTCACCGCTCTGACACCACCCCCACTCTCACCGCTCTGACAGAACCCCCACTCTCACTGCTCCGACACAACCCCCACTCTCACCACTCTGAAACCAGCCCCACTCTCACAGTTCCCTCACCACCCCCACTTTCACCGCCCTGACACCACTCCCCCTCTCACCGCTCTGACACCACCCCCACTCTCACCGTTCTGACACCAGCCCCACACTCACCGCTCTGACACCAACCCCACTCTCACTGCTTTGACACCACAACGAATCTCACCGCTGAGACACCACCCCCACTCTCACAGCTCTGACACCACCCCCACTCTCACCGTTCTGACACCATCCCCACTCTCACAGCTCTGACACCATCCCCACTCTCACCGCTCTAATACAACGCCCAATCTCACCGCTCATAAACCACCCCCACTCTCACAGCTCCGAAACCATCCCCACTCTCACCGCTCTGACACCACCCCCACTCTCACCACTCAGACACGTCCCCCAATCTCACCACTCTGACACCACCCCCACACTCACCACTCCGACACCACCCCCACTCTCAGCGCTCTGACACCAACCCCACACTCACCGCTCTGACACCACCCTCACTCTCACCTCTCCGACATCACCCTCACTCTCACCGCTCTGACACCACCCTCACTCTCACCGCTCTGACACCACCCTCACTCTCACCACTCCGACACCACCCGCACTCTCACTGCTCCGACACCACCCACACTCTCACCGCCCTGACAAAGCCCCACTCTCACCAGTCTGACACCACCCGCACTCTCACCGCTCCGAGACCACCCCCACTCTCACCAGTACGACATCCGCCACACTCTCACCGCTCCGACACCACCCCCAAACTCACCGCTCCGACACCACCCCCACTATCACCGCTCCGACACCACCCGCACTCTCACTGCTCCGACACCACCCACACTCTCACCGCCCTGACAAAGCCCCACTCTCACCAGTCTGACACCACCCGCACTCTCACCGCTCCGAGACCACCCCCACTCTCACCAGTACGACATCCGCCACACTCTCACCGCTCCGACACCACCCCCACTATCACCGCTCCGACACCACCCCCAAACTCACCGCTCCAAACCACCTCCACTCTCACCGCTCCGACACCACCCCCACTCTCACCGCTCTGACACCACCCCCACTCTCACCGCTCTGACACCACCCCCACTCTCACCACTCTGACACCACCCCCACTCTCACCGCTCTGACACCACCCCCACTCTCACCATTTGACACCACCACCACTCTCACCGCTCTGACACCACCCCCACTCTCACCGCTCTGACACCACCCCCACTCTCACCATCTGACACCACCCCCACTCTCACCATCTGACACCACCACCACTCTCACCGCTCTGACACCACCCCCACTCTCACCGCTCTGACACCACCCCCACTCTCACAGCTCCCTCAGCACCCCCACTCTCACCGCTCTGACACCACCCACACTCACACCGCTCCGATGCCACCAACACTCTCACCGCTCTGACAACAACCCCACTCTCACAGTTCCGCCCCCACCCCCACTCTCACCGCTCCGACACCATCGCCACTCTCACCTCACCAACACCACCGCCACTCTCACCGCTCCAACACCACCGCCACTCTCACCGCTCCAACACCACCCTCACTCTCACCGCTCCAACACCACCCCGACTCTCACCGCTCTGACACCACCCCGACTCTCACCGCTCTGACACCACCCCCACTCTCACTGCACCAACACCACCCCCACTCTCACCGCTCTGACACCACCCGCACTCTCACCGCTCAGACACCACCCTCACTCTCACCGCTCTGACACCACCCCCACTCTCACTGCTCCATCACAACCCCCACTCTCACCGCTCCGACAGCACGCCCACTCTCACCGCTCTGACACAACCCCCACTCTCACCGCTCCATCACCACCCCCAGTCTCACCGCTCCGACACCACCCCCACTCTCACCTCTCTGACACAATCCCCACTCTCACCGCTCCGACACCACCCCCACTCTCACCGCTCTGACACAATCCCCACTCTCACTGCCCCGACAGCACCCCCAGTCTCACTGCTCTGACACAACTCCCACAATCACCATTCCGACACCACCCCCACTCACTCCGCTCAGACAGCACCCCCACTCTCACCGCTCAGACAGCACCCCCACTCTCACCGCTCCGACACCACCCCCACTCTCACCGCTCTGACACCACCCTCACTCTCACCGCTCTGACACCCCCCAACTCTCACAGCTCCAACACCACCCACACTCTCTGCACTCCGACACCATCCCCATTTTCACTGCTCCGACACCAGCCCCGCTCTCACCACACCGGACACCACTCCCACTCTCACCGCTCCGACACCACCACAAATTTAAAAGCTCCGATACCTTACCCACTCTCACTGCTCTGACACCACTCCCAATCCCTCCGCTCTGACACGACCCCCCACTCTCACCGCTCTGTCATTTTAGACACTCTCACTGCCCCGACACCACCTTAACTCTCACCGCTCTGTCACCTTTGCCACTCTCACCGCTCCGACACCACCCCCACGCTCACCGCTCTGACACCACCCCCACGCTCACCGCTCCGACTTCAACCCCGACTCTCACCGCTCTAAGACTTTCCCCTCTCTCACCGCCCTGACACCACCCCCACTCTCACCGTCCTGACACCACGCCCATTATCACTGATCTGACACAACCCCCACTCTCAACGCTCGGAAACCACCCACACTCTTAAGGCTCCGACACCACGCCCAAACTCACCGCTCCGACACCACCCCCACTCTCACCGTGCTGATACTACCCCCAACTCTCACCGCTCCGACATGAACCCGGTTCTCACCGCTCTGACACCACCCCCACTCTCACCACTCCGACACCACCACAAATTTAACAGCTCCGATACCTTACCCACTCTCACTGCTCTGACACCACTCCCACTCCCTCCGCTCTGACACGACCCCCCCGCTCTCACCGCTCTGTCATTTTAGACACTCTCACTGCCCCGACACCACCTTAACTCTCACCGCTCTGTCACCTTTGCCACTCTCACCGCTCTGACACCACCCCCACTCTCACCGCTCTGACAGAACCCCCACTCTCACTGCTCCGACACAACCCCCACTCTCACCACTCTGAAACCAGCCCCACTCTCACAGTTCCCTCACCACCCCCACTTTCACCGCACTGACACCACTCCCCCTCTCACCGCTCTGACACCACCCCCACTCTCACCGTTCTGACACCAGCCCCACACTCACCGCTCTGACACCAACCCCACTCTCACTGCTTTGACACCACAACGAATCTCACCGCTGAGACACCACCCCCACTCTCACAGCTCTGACAACACCCCCACTCTCACCGTTCTGACACCATCCCCACTCTCACAGCTCTGACACCATCCCCACTCTCACCGCTCTAATACAACGCCCAATCTCACCGCTCATAAACCACCCCCACTCTCACAGCTCCGAAACCATCCCCACTCTCACCACTCAGACACGTCCCCCAATCTCACCACTCTGACACCACCCCCACACTCACCACTCCGACACCACCCCCACTCTCAGCGCTCTGACACCACCCCCACTCTCACCGCTCTGACACCACCCTCACTCTCACCTCTCCGACATCACCCTCACTCTCACCGCTCTGACACCACCCTCACTCTCACCGCTCTGACACCACCCGCACTCTCACCACTCCGACGAAGCCCCACTCTCACCGCTCTGACACCACCCGCACTCTCACCGCTCTGACACCACCCCCACTCTCACCGCTCTGACACCACCCGCACTCTCACCGCTCTGACACCACCTGCACTCTCACCGCTCTGACACCACCCGCACTCTCACCGCTCCGACACCACCCACACTCTCACCGCCCTGACAAAGCCCCACTCTCACCAGTCTGACACCACCCGCACTCTCACCGCTCCGAGACCACCCCCACTCTCACCAGTACGACATCCGCCACACTCTCACCGCTCCGACACCACCCCCAAACTCACCGCTCCGACACCACCCCCACTATCACCGCTCCGACACCACCCCCAAACTCACCGCTCCGACACCACCTCCACTCTCACCGCTCCGACACCACCCCCACTCTCACCGCTCTGACACCACCCCCACTCTCACCGCTCTGACACCACCCCCACTCTCACCACTCTGACACCACCCCCACTCTCACCGCTCTGACACCACCCCCAATCTCACCGCTCTGACACCACCCCCACTCTCACCATCTGACACCACCCACCACTCTCACCGCTCTGACACCACCCCCACTCTCACCGCTCTGACACCACCCCCACTCTCACCATCTGACACCACCACCACTCTCACCGCTCTGACACCACCCCCACTCTCACCGCTCTGACACCACCCCCACTCTCACAGCTCCCTCAGCACCCCCACTCTCACCGCTCTGACACCACCCACACTCACACCGCTCCGATGCCACCAACACTCTCACCGCTCTGACAACAACCCCACTCTCACAGTTCCGCCCCCACCCCCACTCTCACCGCTCCGACACCACCGCCACTCTCACCTCACCAACACCACCGCCACTCTCACCGCTCCAACACCACCGCCACTCTCACCGCTCCAACACCACCCTCACTCTCACCGCTCCAACACCACCCCGACTCTCACCGCTCTGACACCACCCCGACTCTCACCGCTCTGACACCACCCCCACTCTCACTGCACCAACACCACCCCCACTCTCACCGCTCTGACACCACCCGCACTCTCACCGCTCAGACACCACCCTCACTCTCACCGCTCTGACACCACCCCCACTCTCACTGCTCCATCACAACCCCCACTCTCACCGCTCCGACAGCACCCCCACTCTCACCGCTCTGACACAACCCCCACTCTCACCGCTCCATCACCACCCCCAGTCTCACCGCTCCGACACCACCCCCACTCTCACCTCTCTGACACAATCCCCACTCTCACCGCTCCGACACCACCCCCACTCTCACCGCTCTGACACAATCCCCACTCTCACTGCCCCGACAGCACCCCCAGTCTCACTGCTCTGACACAACTCCCACAATCACCATTCCAACACCACCCCCACTCTCTCCGCTCAGACAGCACCCCCACTCTCACCGCTCAGACAGCATCCCCACTCTCACCGCTCCGACACCACCCCCACTCTCACCGCTCTGACACCACCCTCACTCTCACCGCTCTGACACCCCCCAACTCTCACAGCTCCAACACCACCCACACTCTCTGCACTCCGACACCATCCCCATTTTCACTGCTCCGACACCAGCCCCGCTCTCACCACACCGGACACCACTCCCACTCTCACCGCTCCGACACCACCACAAATTTAAAAGATCCGATACCTTACCCACTCTCACTGCTCTGACACCACTCCCAATCCCTCCGCTCTGACACGACCCCCCACTCTCACCGCTCTGTCATTTTAGACACTCTCACTGCCCCGACACCACCTTAACTCTCACCGCTCTGTCACCTTTGCCACTCTCACCGCTCTGACACCACCCCCACTCTCACCGCTCCGACACAACCCCCACTCTCACCACTCTGAAACCAGCCCCACTCTCACAGTTCCCTCACCACCCCCACTTTCACCGCCCTGACACCACTCCCCCTCTCACCGCTCTGACACCACCCCCACTCTCACCGTTCTGACACCAGCCCCACACTCACCGCTCTGACACCACCCCCACTCTCACTGCTTTGACACCACAACGAATCTCACCGCTGAGACACCACCCCCACTCTCACAGCTCTGACACCACCCCCACTCTCACCGTTCTGACACCATCCCCACTCTCACAGCTCTGACACCATCCCCACTCTCACCGCTCTAATACAACGCCCAATCTCACCGCTCATAAACCACCCCCACTCTCACAGCTCCGAAACCATCCCCACTCTCACCGCTCTGACACCACCCCCACTCTCACCACTCAGACACGTCCCCCAATCTCACCACTCTGACACCACCCCCACACTCACCACTCCGACACCACCCCCACTCTCAGCGCTCTGACACCAACCCCACTCTCACCGCTCTGACACCACCCCCACTCTCACCGCTCTGACACCACCCCCACTCTCACCGCTCTGACACCACCCCCACTCTCACCGCTCTGACACCACCCGCACTCTCACCGCTCTGACACCACCCGCACTCTCACCGCTCTGACACCACCCTCACTCTCACCGCTCTGACACCACCCGCACTCTCACCGCTCTGACACCACCCGCACTCTCACCGCTCTGACACCACCCCCACTCTCATCGCTCTGACACCACCCGCACTCTCACCGCTCTGACACCACCCGCACTCTCACTGCTCCGACACCACCCCCACTCTCACCAGTACGACCTCCGCCCCACTCTCACCGCTCCGACACCACCCCCAAACTCACCCTCCAACACCACCCCCACTCTCACCGCTCCGACACCACCCCCAAACTCACCGCTCCGACACCACCTCCACTATCACCGCTCTGACACCACCCCCACTCTCACCATCTGACACCACCCCCACTCTCACCGCTCTGACACCACCCCCACTCTCACCATCTGACACCACCACCACTCTCACCGCTCTAACACCACCCCCACTCTCACCGCTCAGACACCACCCTCACTCTCACCATCTGACACCACCACCACTCTCACCGCTCTAACACCACCCCCACTCTAACAGCTCCCTTAGCATCCCACTCTCACCGCTCTGACACCACCCACTCACACCGCTCCGATGCCACCAACACTCTCACCGCTCTGACAACAACCCCACTCTCACAGTTCCGCCCCCACCCCCACTCTCACCGCTCCGACACCACCGCCACTCTCACCTCACCAACACCACCCTCACTCTCACCGCTCCGACACCACCGCCACTCTCACTGCTCCAACACCACCCTCACTCTCACCGCTCCAACACCACCCCACTCTCACCGCGCTGACACCACCCCCACACTCACCGCTCTGACACCACCCCCACTCTCACCTCTCCGACACCACCCTCACTCTCACTGCTCCGACACCACCGCCACTCTCACCTCATCAACACCACCCTCACTCTCACCGCTCCAACACCACCCTCACTCTCACCGCTCCAACACCACCCCACTCTCACCGCTCCGACACCACCCCCACTCTCACCGCTCCGACACCACCCCCACGCTCACCGCTCCGACTTCAACCCCGACTCTCACCGCTCTGAGACTTTCCCCTCTCTCACCGCCCTGACACCACCCCCACTCTCACAGCTACAACACCACCACCTCTATCACCGCTCCGACACCACTCCCACTCTCACCGCTCTGACACCACCACCACTCTCACTGCTCTGACACCACCACAAATCTCACCGCTCCGACACCCACACAACTTTAACAGCTCCGATACGTTCTCCACTCTCACTGCTCTCACACAAGCCCCACACTCACCGCTCCGTCACCAGCCCCACTCTCTCCGCACCGACACAACCCCCACTCTCACCGCTCTGTCACCTTAGCCACTCTCACCGCACCAATACCACCCCCACTCTCACCGCTCCGACACCACCCTCAATCTCATTGCTCCGACACCACCCCCACTCTCACCGCTCTGACACCACCCCCACTCTCACCGCTCCGTCAACACCCCAACTCTCACCGCTCTGAGACCACCCCACTCTCACTGCTCTGACACCTTCCCCACTCTCTCCGCTCTGACACAACCCCCACTTTCACCGCTGTGAAACCACCCCTACTCTCACCGATCTTACACCACGCCCACTCTCAAAGCTCCAACACCACCACCTCTATCACCGCTCCGAAACCACCCCCACTCTCACCGCTCCGAGACCACCCCCACTCTCACCGCTCCGACACCACCCCCACTCTCACCGCTCCGAGACCACCCACACTCTCACCGCTCCGACACCACCCCCACTCTCACCGCTCCGAAACTAACACCACTCTCATCACTCCGACACCACCCACACTCTCACCGCTCTAGCACCACCCCCACTCTCACCTCTCTGACACCACCCCCACTCTCACCGCTCTGACACCACCCACTCTCACCGCACCGACACCACCACCACTCCCACCGCTCCCTCACCACCCCCACTCTCACCGCGCTGATACCACCCCCACTCTCACCGCGCAGATACCACCCCCAATCTCACTGCTCCGACACCACCCCCACTCTCACCGCTCTGACACCACCCCCACTCTCACAGCTACAACACCACCACCTCTATCACCGCTCCGACACCACCCCCACTCTCACCGCTCTGACACAACCCCCACTTTCACCGCTCCGACACCACCCCCACTCTCACCGCTTCGTCACCACCCCAACTCTCACCGCTCCGAGACCACCCCCACTCTCCCCGCTCTAACACCTTCTCCACTCTCTCCGCACCGACACAACCCCCACTCTCACCGCTCTGTCACCTTAACCACTCTCACCGCACCGACACCACCCCCACTCTCACCACTCCGACACCAACACCACTCTCACATCTCTGACACCACCCCCACTATCATCACTCCGACACCACCCACACTCTCACCGCTCTAGCACCACCCCCACTCTCACCGCTCTGACAGCACCCCCACTCTCACCGCTCTGACACCACCCCCACTCTCACCGCTCCAACACCACCCCCATTCTCATCGTTCTGACACCACCCCCACTCTCACCGCTCTGACATCTTCCCCACTCTCACCGCACTGACACAACCACAACTTTAACAACTCCGATACCTTCCCCACTATCACTGCTCTCACACCAGCCCCACTCTCACCGCTCCGTCACCACCCCCACTCTCTCCGCACCTACACAACCCCCACCCTCACCGCTCCGTCACCACCCCCACTCTCACCGCTCTGTCACCTTAGCCACTCTCACCGCTCCGAGACCAAAACCACTCGCATCACTCCGACACCACCCACACTCTCACCGCTCTAGCACCACCCTCACTCTCACCGCTCTGACACCACCCTCACTCTCACCGCGCCGACACCACCCCCACACCCACCGCTCCGTCACCACCCCCACTCTCACCGCTCTGACAGCACCCCCACTCTCATCGTTCCGACACCAAACACACTCTCACCGCTCCGGCACCACCCCCACTCTCACCGCTCTGACAACACCCTCACTCTCACCGCGCCCACACCACCCCCACTCTCACCAATCCGACACCACCCCCACTCTCATCACTCCGACACCACCCACAATCTCACATCTCCGACACCACCCCCACTCTCATCACTCCAACACCACCCACACTCTCACCGCTCTAGCACCACCCCCACTCTAACCGCTCCGACACCACCCTCACTCTCACCGTGCCGTCTCCACCCCCACTCCCACCGCTCCGTCACAACCCCCACTCTCACTGCGTTGATACCACCCCCAATCTCACAGCTCCGACACAACCCCCACTCACACCGCTCTGACACCACCCCCACTCTCACAGCTCCAACACAACCCCCACTCTCACAGCTTCAACACCACCCCCTCTATCACCGCTCCGACACCACCCCCACTCTCACCGCTCTGACACAACCCCCATTTTCACCGCTCCAAGACCACCCCCACTCTCACCGCTCTGACACCTTCCCCACTTTCACCGCTCTGACACCACCACAACTATCAACGCTCCGACACCACCACAAATTTAACAGCTCTGATACCTTCCCCACTCTAACCGCTCTCACACCAGCCCCACTCTCACCGCTCCGTCATCACCCCCACTCTCTGCGCACCGACCGCACCCCCACTCTCACCGCTCTATCACCTTAGGCATTCTCACCGCTCCGACACCACCCCCACTCTCACCTCTCTGACACAATCCCCACTCTCACCGCTCCGACACCACCCCACTCTCACCGCTCTGACACAATCCCCACTCTCACCGTTCCGACACCACCCCCACTCTCACCGCTCCGACACCACCCCCAATGGCACCGCCCCGACAGCACCCCCAGTCTCACTGTTCTGACACAACCCCCATAATCACCTTTCCGACACCACCCCCACTCTCACCGCTCAGACAGCACCCCCACTCTCACCGCTCTGACACCACCCCCACTCTCACCGCTCCGACACCACCCCCACTCTCACCGCTCTGACACCACCCTCACTCTCACCGCTCTGACACCACCCTCACTCTCACCGCTCTGACACCCCCCAACTCTCAAAGCTCCAACACCACCCACACTCTCTGCACTCCGACACCATCCCCATTTTCACTGCTCCGACACCAGCCCCGCTCTCACCACACCGGACACCACTCCCACTCTCACCACTCCGACACCACCACAAGTTTAACAGCTCCGATACCTTACCCACTCTCATTGCTCTGACACCACTCCCACTCCCTCCGCTCTGACACGACCCCCCACTCTCACCGCTCTGTCATTTTAGACACTCTCACTGCCCCGACACAACCTTAACTCTCACCGCTCTGTCACCTTTGCCACTCTCACCGCTCTGACACCACCCCCACTCTCACCGCTCTGACAGAACCCCCACTCTCACTGCTCCGACACAACCCCCACTCTCACCACTCTGAAACCAGCCCCACTCTCACAGTTCCCTCACCACCCCCACTTTCACCGCCCTGACACCACTCCCCCTCTCACCGCTCTGACACCACCCCCACTCTCACAGCTCCGATGCCACCAACACTCTCACCGCTCTGACAACAACCCCACTCTCACAGATCCGCCCCCACCCCTACTCTCACCGCTCCGACACCACCGCCACTCTCACCTCACCAACACCACCCTCACTCTCACCGCTCCAACACCACCGCCACTCTCACCGCTCCAACACCACCCTCACTCTCACCGCTCCAACACCACCCCACTCTCACCACGCTGACACCACCCCCACACTCACCGCTCTGACACCACCCCCACTCTCACCGCTCCGACACCACCCCCACTCTCACCGCTCCGACACCACCCCCACGCTCACCGCTCCGACTTCAACCCCGACTCTCACCGCTCTGAGAATGTCCCCTCTCTCACCGCCCTGACACCACCCCCACTCTCACCGTCCTGACACCACGCCCATTATCACTGATCTGACACAACCCCCACTCTCAACGCTCGGAAACCACCCACACTCTTAAGGCTCCGACACCACGCCCAAACTCACCGCTCCGACACCACCCCCACTCTCACCGCTCCGACCTCAGCCCCACTCTCACCTTCCGACACCACCCCCAAACTCACCGCTCCGACACCACCCCCACTCTCACCGTGCTGATACTACCCCAACTCTCACCGCTCCGACATGAACCCGGTTCTCACCGCTCTGACACCACCCCCACTCTCACCACTCCGACACCACCACAAATTTAACAGCTCCGATACCTTACCCACTCTCACTGCTCTGACACCACTCCCACTCCCTCCGCTCTGACACGACCCCCCCGCTCTCACCGCTCTGTCATTTTAGACACTCTCACTGCCCCGACACCACCTTAACTCTCACCGCTCTGTCACCTTTGCCACTCTCACCGCTCTGACACCACCCCCACTCTCACCGCTCTGACAGAACCCCCACTCTCACTGCTCCGACACAACCCCCACTCTCACCACTCTGAAACCAGCCCCACTCTCACAGTTCCCTCACCACCCCTACTTTCACCGCACTGACACCACTCCCCCTCTCACCGCACTGACACCACCCCCACTCTCACCGTTCTGACACCAGCCCCACACTCACCGCTCTGACACCAACCCCACTCTCACTGCTTTGACACCACAACGAATCTCACCGCTGAGACACCACCCCCACTCTCACAGCTCTGACACCACCCCCACTCTCACCGTTCTGACACCATCCCCACTCTCACAGCTCTGACACCATCCCCACTCTCACCGCTCTAATACAACGCCCAATCTCACCGCTCATAAACCACCCCCACTCTCACAGCTCCGAAACCATCCCCACTCTCACCGCTCTGACACCACCCCCACTCTCACCACTCAGACACGTCCCCCAATCTCACCACTCTGACACCACCCCCACACTCACCACTCCGACACCACCCCCACTCTCAGCGCTCTGACACCAACCCCACACTCACCGCTCTGACACCACCCCCACTCTCACCGCTCTGACACCACCCTCACTCTCACCGCTCTGACACCACCCTCACTCTCACCGCTCTGACACCACCACCTCTCTCACCGCTCTGACACCACCCCCACTCTCACCGCTCTGACACCACCCGCACTCTCACCGCTCTTACACCACCCGCACTCTCAGCGCTCTGACACCACCCCCACTCTCACCGCTCTGACACCACCCCCACTCTCACAGCTCCCTCAGCACCCCCACTCTCACCGCTCTGACACCACCCACACTCACACCGCTCCGATGCCACCAACACTCTCACCGCTCTGACAACAACCCCACTCTCACAGTTCCGCCCCCACCCCCACTCTCACCGCTCCGACACCACCGCCACTCTCACCTCACCAACACCACCGCCACTCTCACCGCTCCAACACCACCCCGACTCTCACCGCTCTGACACCACCCCGACTCTCACCGCTCTGACACCACCCCCACTCTCACTGCACCAACACCACCCCCACTCTCACCGCTCTGACACCACCCGCACTCTCACCGCTCAGACACCACCCTCACTCTCACCGCTCTGACACCACCCCCACTCTCACTGCTCCATCACAACCCCCACTCTCACCGCTCCGACAGCACCCCCACTCTCACCGCTCTGACACAACCCCCACTCTCACCGCTCCATCACCACCCCCAGTCTCACCGCTCCGACACCACCCCCACTCTCACCTCTCTGACACAATCCCCACTCTCACCGCTCCGACACCACCCCCACTCTCACCGCTCTGACACAATCCCCACTCTCACTGCCCCGACAGCACCCCCAGTCTCACTGCTCTGACACAACTCCCACAATCACCATTCCAACACCACCCCCACTCTCTCCGCTCAGACAGCACCCCCACTCTCACCGCTCAGACAGCACCCCCACTCTCACCGCTCCGACACCACCCCCACTCTCACCGCTCTGACACCACCCTCACTCTCACCGCTCTGACACCCCCCAACTCTCACAGCTCCAACACCACCCACACTCTCTGCACTCCGACACCATCCCCATTTTCACTGCTCCGACACCAGCCCCGCTCTCACCACACCGGACACCACTCCCACTCTCACCGCTCCGACACCACCACAAATTTAAAAGCTCCGATACCTTACCCACTCTCACTGCTCTGACACCACTCCCAATCCCTCCGCTCTGACACGACCCCCCACTCTCACCGCTCTGTCATTTTAGACACTCTCACTGCCCCGACACCACCTTAACTCTCACCGCTCTGTCACCTTTGCCACTCTCACCGCTCTGACACCACCCCCACTCTCACCGCTCCGACACAACCCCCACTCTCACCACTCTGAAACCAGCCCCACTCTCACAGTTCCCTCACCACCCCCACTTTCACCGCCCTGACACCACTCCCCCTCTCACCGCTCTGACACCACCCCCACTCTCACCGTTCTGACACCAGCCCCACACTCACCGCTCTGACACCACCCCCACTCTCACTGCTTTGACACCACAACGAATCTCACCGCTGAGACACCACCCCCACTCTCACAGCTCTGACACCACCCCCACTCTCACCGTTCTGACACCATCCCCACTCTCACAGCTCTGACACCATCCCCACTCTCACCAATCTAATACAACGCCCAATCTCACCGCTCATAAACCACCCCCACTCTCACAGCTCCGAAACCATCCCCACTCTCACCGCTCTGACACCACCCCCACTCTCACCACTCAGACACGTCCCCCAATCTCACCACTCTGACACCACCCCCACACTCACCACTCCGACACCACCCCCACTCTCAGCGCTCTGACACCAAGCCCACACTCACTGCTCTGACACCACCCTCACTCTCACCTCTCCGACATCACCCTCACTCTCACCGCTCTGACACCACCCGCACTCTCACCGCTCTGACACCACCCCCACTCTCACCGCTCTGACACCACCCCCACTCTCACCGCTCTGACACCACCCGCACTCTCACCGCTCTGACACCACCCGCACTCTCACCGCTCCGACACCACCCCCACTCTCACCGCTCTGACACCACCCCCACTCTCACCGCTCTGACACCACCCGCACTCTCACCACTCCGACACCACCCCCACTCTCACCGCTCTGACACCACCCCCACTCTCACCGCTCCGACACCACCCGCACTCTCACTGCTCCGACACTACCCAAACTCTCACCGCCCTGACGAAGCCCCACTCTCAACAGTCTGACACCACCCGCACTCTCACCGCTCCGACACCACCCCCACTCTCACCAGTACGACCTCCGCCCCACTCTCACCGCTCCGACACCACCCCCAAACTCACCCTCCAACACCACCCCCACTCTCACCGCTCCGACACCACCCCCAAACTCACCGCTCCGACACCACCTCCACTCTCACCGCTCTGACACCACCCCCACTCTCACCGCTCTGACACCACCCCCACTCTCACCATCTGACACCACCACCACTCTCACCGCTCTAACACCACCCCCACTCTAACAGGTCCCTTAGCATCCCACTCTCACCGCTCTGACACCACCCACTCACACCGCTCCGATGCCACCAACACTCTCACCGCTCTGACAACAACCCCACTCTCACAGTTCCGCCCCCACCCCCACTCTCACCGCTCCGACACCACCGCCACTCTCACCTCATCAACACGACCCTCACTCTCACCGCTCCAACACCACCCTCACTCTCACCGCTCCAACACCACCCCACTCTCACCGCTCCGACACCACCCCCACTCTCACCGCTCCGACACCACCCCCACGCTCACCGCTCCGACTTCAACCCCGACTCTCACCGCTCTGAGACTTTCCCCTCTCTCACCGCCCTGACACCACCCCCACTCTCACAGCTACAACACCACCACCTCTATCACCGCTCCGACACCACTCCCACTCTCACCGCTCCGACACCACTCCCACTCTCACTGCTCTGACACCACCACAAATCTCACCGCTCCGACACCCACACAACTTTAACAGCTCCGATACGTTCTCCACTCTCACTGCTCTCACACAAGCCCCACACTCACCGCTCCGTCACCAGCCCCACTCTCTCCGCACCGACACAACCCCCACTCTCACCGCTCTGTCACCTTAGCCACTCTCACCGCACCAATACCACCCCCACTCTCACCGCTCCGACACCACCCTCAATCTCATTGCTCCGACACCACCCCCACTCTCACCGCTCTGACACCACCCCCACTCTCACCGCTCCGTCAACACCCCCACGCTCACCGCTCTGAGACCACCCCACTCTCACTGCTCTGACACCTTCCCCACTCTCTCCGCTCTGACACAACCCCCACTTTCACCGCTGTGAAACCACCCCTACTCTCACCGATCTTACACCACGCCCACTCTCACAGCTCCAACACCACCACCTCTATCACCGCTCCGACACCACCCCCACTCTCACCGCTCCGAGACCACCCCCACTCTCACCGCTCCGACACCACCCCCACTCTCACCGCTCCGAGACCACCCACACTCTCACCGCTCCGACACCACCCCCACTCTCACCGCTCCGAAACTAACACCACTCTCATCACTCCGACACCACCCACACTCTCACCGCTCTAGCACCACCCCCACTCTCTCCTCTCTGACACCACCCCCACTCTCACCGCTCTGACACCATCACTCTCACCGCACCGACACCACCACCACTCCCACCGCTCCCTCACCACCCCCACTCTCACCGCGCTGATACCACCCCCACTCTCACCGCGCAGATACCACCCCCAATCTCACTGCTCCGACACCACCCCCACTCTCACCGCTCTGACACCACCCCCACTCTCACAGCTACAACACCACCACCTCTATCACCGCTCCGACACCACCCCCACTCTCACCGCTTCGTCACCACCCCAACTCTCACCGCTCCGAGACCACCCCCACTCTCCCCGCTCTAACACCTTCTCCACTCTCTCCGCACCGACACAACCCCCACTCTCACCGCTCTGTCACCTTAACCACTCTCACCGCACCGACACCACCCCCACTCTCACCACTCCGACACCAACACCACTCTCACATCTCTGACACCACGCCCACTTTCATCACTCCGACACCACCCACACTCTCACCGCTCTAGCACCACCCCCACTCTCACCGCTCTGACAGCACCCCCACTCTCACCGCTCTGACACCACCCCCACTCTCACCGCTCCAACACCACCCCCATTCTCATCGTTCTGACACCACCCCCACTCTCACTGCTCTGACACCACCCCCACTCTCACCGCTCTGACATCTTCCCCACTCTCACCGCACTGACACAACCACAACTTTAACAGCTCCGATACCTTCCCCACTATCACTGCTCTCACACCAGCCCCACTCTCACCGCTCCGTCACCACCCCTACTCTCTCCGCACCTACACAACCCCCACCCTCACCGCTCCGTCACCACCCCCACTCTCACCGCTCTGTCACCTTAGCCACTCTCACCGCTCCGAGACCAAAACCACTTGCATCACTCCGACACCACCCACACTCTCACCGCTCTAGCACCACCCTCACTCTCACCGCTCTGACACCACCCTCACTCTCACCGCGCCGACACCACCCCCACACCCACCGCTCCGTCACCACCCCCACTCTCACCGCTCTGACAGCACCCCCACTCTCATCGTTCCGACACCAAACACACTCTCACCGCTCCGGCACCACCCCCACTCTCACCGCTCTGACAACACCCTCACTCTCACCGCGCCCACACCACCCCCACTCTCACCAATCCGACACCACCCCCACTCTCATCACTCCGACACCACCCACAATCTCACATCTCCGACACCACCCCCACTCTCATCACTCCAACACCACCCACACTCTCACCGCTCTAGCACCACCCCCACTCTAACCGCTCCGACACCACCCTCACTCTCACCGCGCCGTCTCCACCCCCACTCCCACCGCTCCGTCACAACCCCCACTCTCACTGCGCTGATACCACCCCCAATCTCACAGCTCCGACACAACCCCCACTCTCACCGCTCTGACACCACCCCCACTCTCACAGATCCAACACAACCCCCACTCTCACAGCTACAACACCACCCCCTCTATCACCGCTCCGACACCACCCCCACTCTCACCGCTCTGACACAACCCCCATTTTCACCGCTCCGACACCTCCCCCAATCTCACCGCTCCGTCACCACCCCCACTCTCACCGCTCCAAGACCACCCCCACTCTCACCGCTCTGACACCTTCCCCACTTTCACCGCTCTGACACCACCACAACTCTCAACGCTCCGACACCACCACAAATTTAACAGCTCTGATACCTTCCCCACTCTAACCGCTCTCACACCAGCCCCACTCTCACCGCTCCGTCACCACCCCCACTCTCTGCACACCGACCGCACCCCCACTCTCACCGCTCTATCACCTTAGGCATTCTCACCGCACCGACACCACCCCTACTCTCACCGCTCCGACACCAACACCACTCTCACATCTCCGACACCACCCCCACTCTCATCACTCCGACACCACCCACAATCTCACCGCTCTAGCACTACCCCCACTCTCACCGCTCTGACAGCAGCCCCACTCTCACCGCTCTGACAGCAGCCCCACTCTCACCGCTCTGACACCACCCTCACTCTCACCGCGCCGTCTCCACCCCCACTCCCACCGCTCCGACACCACCCCCACTCTCACCGCTCTGACACCACCCCCACTCTCACCGCTCTGATACCACCCCCACTCTCACCGCTCCGACAACACCCCCACTCTCACCGCTCTGACACCACCCTCACTCTCACCGCTCCGACAACACCCCCACTCTCACCGCTCTGACACCACCCCCACTCTCACCGCTCTGACACCACCCCCACTCTCACCGCTCTGACACCATCCCCACTCTCACCGCTCCGACACCACCCCCAATCTCACCGCTCTGACACCATCCCCACTCTCACCGCTCCGGCACCACCCCCACTCTCACCGCTCTGACACCACCCCCACTCTCACAGCTCCCACAACATCCCCACTCTCACCGATCTGACACCCTAACCACTCTCTCCGCTCCGACACCACCCCCACTCTCACCGCTCTGACACCACCCCCACTCTCACTGCTCTGACACCACCCCCACTCTCACAGCTCCAACACCACCCCCACTCTCACCGCTGACACCAACCCCACTCTCACCGCTCTGTCACCTTAGCCACTGTCACCCGCACCGACACCACCCCCACTCTCACCGCTCCGACACCAACACCACTCTCACATCTCCGACACTACCCTCACTCTCATCACTCCGACACCACCCACACTCTCACCGCTCTAGCACCACCCCCACTTTCACCGCTATGACACCACCCCCACTCTCACCGCTCCAACACCACCACAACTTTAACAGCTCCGATACCTTCTCCACTCTCACCGCTCCGTCACCACCCCCACTCTCTCCGCACCGACACCACCCCCACTCTCACCGCTCTGTCACCTTAGCCACTCTCACCGCACCGAGACCACCCCCACTCTCACCGCTCCGACACCAACACCACTGTCACCGCTGTAGCACCACCCCCACTCTCACCGCTCCAACACCACCCCCACTCTCATCGTTCCGACAACACCCACACTTTCACCGCTCAGGCACCACCCCCACTCTCACAGGTCCAACACCACCCCCACTCTCACCGCTCTGACACCACCCCCACTTTCACAACTCCAAAACCACACCCACTCTCACCGATCTGACACCCTACCCACTCTCTCCGCTCCGACACCACACCCACTCTCTCTGCTCTGACACCACCCCCACTCTCACCGCTCTGACACCACCCATACTCTCACCGCTCCGTCACCACCCCCACTCTCACCGCGCTGATACCACCCCCAATCTCACCGCTCCGAGACCACCCCCACTCTCACCGCTCTGACACCTTCCCCACTCTCACCGCTCTGATACAACCCCCACTTTCACCGCTATGACACCACCCCTACTCTCACATCTCTGACACCACCCGCACTTTCAACGCTCTGTCACCACCCCCACTCTCACCGCTCTGACAACACGCCCACTCTCACCGCTCCGACCCCAACACCACTCTCATCACTCCGTCACCACCCTCACTCTCACCTCAGCAAAACCACACCCACTCTCACCGCTCTGACACCTTAGCCACTCTCACCGCTCCGGCACCACCCCCACTCTCACCGCTCTGTCACCTTCGCCACTCTCACCGCAGTGACACCACCCCCACTCTCATCACTCCGACACCACCCACAATCTCACATCTCCGACACCACCCCCACTCTCATCACTCCAACACCACCCACACTCTCACCGCTCTAGCACCACCCCCACTCCCACCGCTCTGACAGCACCCTCACTCTCACCGCTCTGACAGCACCCCCACTCTCACCGCGCCGTCTCCACCCCCACTCCCACCGCTCCGTCACAACCCCCACTCTCACTGCGCTGATACCACCCCCAATCTCACAGCTCCGACACCACACCCACTCTCACCGCTCCGACACCACCCCCACTCTCTTCAATCCGACACCACCCACAATCTCACATCTCCGACACCACCCCCACTCTCATCACTCCAACACCACCCACACTCTCACCGCTCTAGCACCACCCCCATTCTAACCGCTCCGACACCACCCTCACTCTCACCGCGCCGTCTCCACCCCCACTCCCACCGCTCCGTCACAAACCCCACTCTCACTGCGCCGATACCACCCCCACTCTCACCGCTCTGACACCACCCCCACTCTCACAGATACAACACAACCCCCACTCTCACAGCTACAACACCACCCCCACTCTCACCGCTCTGACACAACCCCCATTTTCACCGCTCCGACACCTCCGCCAATCTCACCGCTCCGTCACCACCCCCACTCTCACCGCTCTGACATCTTCCCCACTTTCACCGCTCTGACACCACCACAACTCTCAACGCTCCGACACCACCCCCAATCTCACAGCTCCGACACCACACCCACTCTCACCGCTCCGACACCACCCCCACTCTCTTCAATCCGACACCACCCACAATCTCACATCTCCGACACCACCCCCACTCTCATCACTCCAACACCACCCACACTCTCACCGCTCTAGCACCACCCCCACTCTCACCGCTCCGTCACCACCCCCACTCTCTCCGCACCGACCGCACCCCCACTCTCACCGCTCTATCACCTTAGGCATTCTCACCGCACCGACACCACCCCTACTCTCACCGCTCCGACACCAACACCACTCTCACAACTCCGACACCACCCCCACTCTCATCACTCCGACACCACCCACAATCTCACCGCTCTAGCACCACCCCCACTCTCACCGCTCTGACAGCAGCCCCACTCTCACCGCTCCGACACCACCCTCACTCTCACCGCGCCGTCTCCACCCCCACTCCCACCGCTCCAACACCACCCCCACTCTCACCGCTCTGACACCACCCCCACTCTCACCGCTCCGACAACACCCCCACTCTCACCGCTCTGACACCACCCCCACTCTCACCGCTCTGACACCACCCCCACTCTCACCGCTCCGACAACACCCCCACTCTCACCGCTCTGACACCACCCCCACTCTCACCGCTCTGACACCACCCCCACTCTCACCACTCTGACACCATCCCCACTCTCACCGCTCCGACACCACCCTCAATCTCACCGCTCTGACACCATCCTCACTCTCACCGCTCCGGCACCACCCCCACTCTCACCGCTCTGACACCACCCCCACTCTCACAGCTCCCACAACATCCCCACTCTCACCGATCTGACACCCTAACCACTCTCTCCGCTCCGACACCACACCCACTCTCTCTGCTCTGACACCACCCCCACTCTCACCGCTCTGACACCACCCCCACTCTCACTGCTCTGACACCACCCCCACTCTCACAGCTCCAACACCACCCCCACTCTCACTGCTCTGACACCACCCCCACTCTCACAGCTCCAACACCACCCCCACTGTCACCGCTCTGACACCACCCCCACTCTCACCGCTCTGTCACCTTAGCCACTGTCACCCGCACCGACACCACCCCCACTCTCACCGCTCCGACACCAACACCACTCTCACATCTCCGACACCACCCTCACTCTCATCACTCCGACACCACCCACACTCTCACCGCTCTAGCACCACCCCCACTTTCACCGCTATGACACCACCCCCACTCTCACCGCTCCAACACCACCACAACTTTAACAGCTCCGATACCTTCTCCACTCTCACCGCTCCGTCACCACCCCCACTCTCTCCGCACCGACACCACCCCCACTCTCACCGCTCTGTCACCTTAGCCACTCTCACCGCACCGAGACCACCCCCACTCTCACCGCTCCGACACCAACACCACTCTCATCGTTCCGACAACACCCACACTTTCACCGCTCAGGCACCACCCCTACTCTCACAGGTCCAACACCACCCCCACTCTCACCGCTCTGACACCACCCCCACTCTCACAACTCCAAAACCACGCCCACTCTCACCGATCTGACACCCTACCCACTCTCTCCGCTCCGACACCACACCCACTCTCTCTGCTCTGACACCACCCCCACTCTCACCGCTCTGACACCACCCATACGCTCACCGCTCCGTCACCACCCCCACTCTCACCGCGCTGATACCACCCCCAATCTCACCGTTCCGAGACCACCCCCACTCTCACCGCTCTGACACCTTCCCCACTCTCACCGCTCTGATACAACCCCCACTTTCACCGCTATGACACCACCCCTACTCTCACATCTCTGACACCACCCCCACTTTCAATGCTCTGTCACCACCCCCACTCTCACCGCTCTGACAACACGCCCACTCTCACCGCTCCGACCCCAACACCACTCTCATCACTCCGTCACCACCCTCACTCTCACCTCAGCAAAACCACCCCCACTCTCACCACTCTGTCACCTTAGCCACTCTCACCGCACCGACATCACCCCCACTCCCACCGCGCTGATACCACCCCCAATCTCACTGCTCCGACACCACCCCCACTCTCACCGCTCTGACACCACCCTCACTCTCACCGTGCCGACACCACCACCACTCCCACCGCACCGTCACCACCCCCACTCTCACCGCTCTTACACCACCCCGACTCTCACAGCTCCAACACCACCCCCACTCTCACCGCTCCGACGCCACCACCTCTATCACCGCTCCGACACCACTCCCACTCTCACTGCTCCGACACCACCACCACTCTCACTGCTCTGACACCACCACAACTCTCACCGCTCCAACACCCACACAACTTTAACAGCTCCGATACGTTCTCCACTCTCACTGCTCTCACACAAGCCCCACTCTCACCGCTCCGTCACCACCCCCACTCTCTCCGCACCGACACAGCCCCCACTCTCACCGCTCTGTCACCTTAGCCACTCTCACCGCACCGATACCACCCCCACTCTCACCGCGCAGATACCACCCCCAATCTCATTGCTCCGACACCACCCCCACTCTCACCGCTCTGACACCACCCCCACTCTCACAGCTCCAACACCACCCCCACTCTCACAGATACAACACCACCACCTCTATCACCGCTCCGACACCACCCCCACTCTCACCGCTCCGACGCCACCACCTCTATCACCGCTCCGACACCACTCCCACTCTCACTGCTCCGACACCACCACCACTCTCACTGCTCTGACACCACCACAACTCTCACCGCTCCTACACCCACACAACTTTAACAGCTCCAATACGTTCTCCACTCTCACTGCTCTCACACAAGCCCCACTCTCACCGCTCCGTCACCACCCCCACTCTCTCCGCACCGACACAACCCCCACTCTCACCGCTCTGTCACCTTAGCCACTCTCACCGCACCGATACCACCCCCACTCTCACCGCGCAGATACCACCCCCAATCTCATTGCTCCGACACCACCCCCACTCTCACCGCTCTGACACCACCCCCACTCTCACAGCTCCAACACCACCCCCACTCTCACAGATACAACACCACCACCTCTATCACCGCTCCGACACCACCCCCACTCTCACCGCTCCGACACCACCCCCACTTTCACCGCTCCGTCAACACCCCAACTCTCACCGCTCCGAGACCACCCCCACTCTCACTGCTCTGACACTTTCCCCACTCTCTCCGCTCTGACACAACCCCCACTTTCACCGCTATGACACCACCCCTACTCTCACCGATCTTACACCACCCCCACTCTCACAGCTCCAACACCACCACCACTCTCATCACTCCGACACCACCCACACTCTCACCGCTCTAGCACCACCCCCACTCTCACCGCTCTGACACCACCCCCACTCTCACCGATCTGACACCACCCTCACTCTCACCGCACCGACACCACCACCACTCCCACCGCTCCGTCACCACCCCCACTCTCACCGCGCTGATACCACCCCCAATCTCACTGCTCCGACACCATCCCCACTCTCACCGCTCTGACACCACCCCCACTCTCACAGCTACAACACCACCACCTCTATCACCGCTCCGACACCACCACCACTCTCACCGCTCCGAGACCACCACCACTCTCACCGCTCTGACACAACCCCCACTTTCACCGCTCTGACACCACCCCCACTCTCACCTCTCCGTCACCACCCCCACTCTCACCGCTCCGAGACCTTCCCCAATCTCACCGCTCCGACTCCACCACAACTTTAACAGCTCCGATACCTTCCCCACCCTCACTGCTCTCACACCAGCCCCACTCTCACCACTCCGTCACCACCCCCACTCTCTCCGCACCTACATAACCCCCACTCTCACCGCTCTGTCACCTTAGCCACTCTCACCGCACCGACACCACCCCCACTCTCACCGCGCAGATACCACCCCCAATCTCACTGCTCCGACACCACCCCCACTCTCACCGCTCCGACACCACCCCCACTCTCACCGCTCTAACACCTTCCCCACTCTCTCCGCACCGACACAACCCCCACTCTCACCGCTCTGTCACCTTAGCCACTCTCGCCGCACCGACACCACCCCCACTCTCACCGCACCGACACCAACACCACTCTCACATCTCCGACACCACCCCCACTATCATCGTTCTGACACCACCCACACTCTCACCGGTCTGGCACCACCCCCACTCTCACCGCTCTGACACCACCCCCACTTTCACCGCTCCAACACCACCCCCACTCTCACCACTCTGAGAGCACCCCCACTCTCACCGCTCTGACATCTTCCCCACTCTCACCGCACTGACACAACCACAACTTTAACAGCTCCGATACCTTCCCCACTATCACTGCTCTCACACCAGCCCCACTCTCACCGCTCCGTCACCACCCCCACTCTCACGGCTCTGTCACCTTAGCCACTCTCACCGCTCCGAGACCAAAACCACTCTCATCACTCCGACACCACCCACGCTCTCACTGCTCTAGCACCACCCCCACTCTCACCGCTCTGACAGCACCCCCACTCTCACCGCTCCAACACCACCCCCACTCTCATCGTTCCGACACCAAACACACTCTCACCGCTCCGGCACCACCCCCACTCTCACCGTTCTGTCACCTTCGCCACTCTCACCGCAGTGACACCACCCCCACTCTCATCACTCCGACACCACCCACAATCTCACATCTCCGACACCACCCCCACTCTCATCACTCCAACACCACCCACACTCTCACCGCTCTAGCACCACCCCCACTCCCACCGCTCTGACAGAACCCTCAATCTCACCGCTCTGACAGCACCCCCACTCTCACCGCGCCGTCTCCACCCCCACTCCCACCGCTCCGTCACAACCCCCACTCTCACTGCGCTGATACCACCCCCAATCTCACAGCTCTGACACCACACCCACTCTCACCGCTCTGACACCACCCCCACTCTCACAGCTCCAACACAACCCCCACTCTCACAGCTACAACACCACCCCCTCTATCACCGCTCCGACACCACCCCCACTCTCACCGCTCTGACACAACCCCCACTCTCACCGCTCTGACACCACCCCCACTCTCACCGCTCTGACACCATCCCCACTCTCACCGCTCCGACACCACCCCCACTCTCACCGCTCTGACACCACGCCCACTCTCACCGCTCCCACAACATCCCCACTCTCACCGATCTGACACCCTAACCACTCTCTCCGCTCCGACACCACACCTACTCTCTCTGCTCTGACACCACCCCCACTCTCACCGCTCTGACACCACCCCCACTCTCACAGCTCCAACACCCCCCCCACTCTCACCGCTCTGACACCACCCCCACTCTCACCGCTCTGTCACCTTAGCCACTGTCACCCGCACCGACACCACCCCCACTCTCACCGCTCCGACACCAACACCACTCTCACATCTCCGACACCACCCTCACTCTCATCACTCCGACACCACCCACACTCTCACCGCTCTAGCACCACCCCCACTTTCACCGCTATGACACCACCCCCACTCTCACCGCTCCAACACCACCACAACTTTAACAGCTCCGATACCTTCCCCACTCTCACCGCTCCGTCACCACCCCCACTCTCTCCGCACCGACACCACCCCCACTCTCACCGCTCTGTCACCTTAGCCACTCTCACCGCACCGAGACCACCCCCACTCTCACCGCTCCGACACCAACACCACTGTCACCGCTGTAGCACCACCCCCACTCTCACCGCTCCAACACCACCCCCACTCTCACCGCTCCAACACCACCCCCACTCTCATCGTTCCGACAACACCCACACTTTCACCGCTCAGGCACCACCCCGACTCTCACAGGTCCAACACCACCCCCTGTCTCACCGCTCTGACACCACCCCCACTCTCACAACTCCAAAACCACGCCCACTCTCACAGCTACAAAACCACCCCCACTCTCACCGCTCTGACACCACCCCCACTCTCACTGCTCCTTGACCATACACACTCTCACCGCTCCGACACCACCCCCACTCTCACTGCTCCGACACCACCCCCACTCTCACCGCTCTGACACCACCCCCACTCTCACCGCTCCGACACCACCCCTACTCTCACCGCTCTGACACAACCCCCACTCTCACCGCTCCGACACCACCCCCAATCTCACCGCTCCGAGACCACCCCAACTCTCACCGCTCTGACACGTTAGCCACTCTCACCGCCCCGACACCACACACACTCTCACAGCTTTGACAGTACCCCCACTCTCACCGCTCTGACACCACCACCACTCTGACCACTCCGACACCATCCCCACTCTCACCGCTCCGATACCACCCCCACCCTCACCGCCCCGACACCACCCCCACTCTCACCGCTCCATCACCACCCCCAATCTCAACACTCCGAGACCACCCCCATTCTCACCGCTCTGACAGCACCCTCAATCTCACCGCTCCATCACCACCCCCACTTTCACCGCCCCGACACCACCCCCACTCTCACCGCTCCGTCACCACCCCCAATCTCAACGCTCTGAGACCAGCCCCACTCTCACCGCTCTGACACCACCCCCACTCTCACCGCTCTGACAGCACCCTCAATCTCACCGCTCCGTCACCACCCCTACTCTCACCGCTCTGACACCACCACAACTTTAACATCTACGATACCTTCCCCACTCTCACCGCTCCGTCACCACCCCCACTCTCACTGCTCTGACACTACCCCTACTCGCACAACTCCCTCACCACCCCGACTCTCACCCCTCCAACACCGCGCCCACTCTCACTGCTCTGACAGCACCCCCACTCTCTTCGCTCTGACACCACCCCCAAAATCACCGCGCTGATACCACCCCCCTCTCACTGCTCTGACACAACCCCCACTCTCACCGCTCTGTCACCTTAGCCACTGTCACCCGCACCGACACCACCCCCACTCTCACCGCTCCGACACCAACACCACTCTCACATCTCCGACACCACCCTCACTCTCATCACTCCGACACCACCCACACTCTCACCGCTCTAGCACCACCCCCACTTTCACCGCTATGACACCACCCCCACTCTCACTGCTGCAACACCACCACAACTTTAACAGCTCCGATACCTTCCCCACTCTCACCGCTCCGTCATCACCCCCACTCTTTCCGCACCGACACCACCCCCACACTCACCGCTCTGTCACCTTAGCCACTCTCACCGCACCGAGACCACCCCCACTCTCACCGCTCCGACACCAACACAACTTTAACAGCTCCAATACGTTCTCCACTCTCACTGCTCTCACACAAGCCCCACTCTCACCGCTCCGTCACCACCCCCACTCTCTCCGCACCGACACAACCCCCACTCTCACCGCTCTGTCACCTTAGCCACTCTCACCGCACCGATACCACCCCCACTCTCACCGCGCAGATACCACCCCCAATCTCATTGCTCCGACACCACCCCCACTCTCACCGCTCTGACACCACCCCCACTCTCACAGCTCCAACACCACCCCCACTCTCACAGATACAACACCACCACCTCTATCACCGCTCCGACACCACCCCCACTCTCACCGCTCCGACACCACCCCCACTTTCACCGCTCCGTCAACACCCCAACTCTCACCGCTCCGAGACCACCCCCACTCTCACTGCTCTGACACTTTCCCCACTCTCTCCGCTCTGACACAACCCCCACTTTCACCGCTATGACACCACCCCTACTCTCACCGATCTTACACCACCCCCACTCTCACAGCTCCAACACCACCACCACTCTCATCACTCCGACACCACCCACACTCTCACCGCTCTAGCACCACCCCCACTCTCACCGCTCTGACACCACCCCCACTCTCACCGATCTGACACCACCCTCACTCTCACCGCACCGACACCACCACCACTCCCACCGCTCCGTCACCACCCCCACTCTCACCGCGCTGATACCACCCCCAATCTCACTGCTCCGACACCATCCCCACTCTCACCGCTCTGACACCACCCCCACTCTCACAGCTACAACACCACCACCTCTATCACCGCTCCGACACCACCACCACTCTCACCGCTCCGAGACCACCACCACTCTCACCGCTCTGACACAACCCCCACTTTCACCGCTCTGACACCACCCCCACTCTCACCTCTCCGTCACCACCCCCACTCTCACCGCTCCGAGACCTTCCCCAATCTCACCGCTCCGACTCCACCACAACTTTAACAGCTCCGATACCTTCCCCACCCTCACTGCTCTCACACCAGCCCCACTCTCACCACTCCGTCACCACCCCCACTCTCTCCGCACCTACATAACCCCCACTCTCACCGCTCTGTCACCTTAGCCACTCTCACCGCACCGACACCACCCCCACTCTCACCGCGCAGATACCACCCCCAATCTCACTGCTCCGACACCACCCCCACTCTCACCGCTCCGACACCACCCCCACTCTCACCGCTCTAACACCTTCCCCACTCTCTCCGCACCGACACAACCCCCACTCTCACCGCTCTGTCACCTTAGCCACTCTCGCCGCACCGACACCACCCCCACTCTCACCGCACCGACACCAACACCACTCTCACATCTCCGACACCACCCCCACTATCATCGTTCTGACACCACCCACACTCTCACCGGTCTGGCACCACCCCCACTCTCACCGCTCTGACACCACCCCCACTTTCACCGCTCCAACACCACCCCCACTCTCACCACTCTGAGAGCACCCCCACTCTCACCGCTCTGACATCTTCCCCACTCTCACCGCACTGACACAACCACAACTTTAACAGCTCCGATACCTTCCCCACTATCACTGCTCTCACACCAGCCCCACTCTCACCGCTCCGTCACCACCCCCACTCTCACGGCTCTGTCACCTTAGCCACTCTCACCGCTCCGAGACCAAAACCACTCTCATCACTCCGACACCACCCACGCTCTCACTGCTCTAGCACCACCCCCACTCTCACCGCTCTGACAGCACCCCCACTCTCACCGCTCCAACACCACCCCCACTCTCATCGTTCCGACACCAAACACACTCTCACCGCTCCGGCACCACCCCCACTCTCACCGTTCTGTCACCTTCGCCACTCTCACCGCAGTGACACCACCCCCACTCTCATCACTCCGACACCACCCACAATCTCACATCTCCGACACCACCCCCACTCTCATCACTCCAACACCACCCACACTCTCACCGCTCTAGCACCACCCCCACTCCCACCGCTCTGACAGAACCCTCAATCTCACCGCTCTGACAGCACCCCCACTCTCACCGCGCCGTCTCCACCCCCACTCCCACCGCTCCGTCACAACCCCCACTCTCACTGCGCTGATACCACCCCCAATCTCACAGCTCTGACACCACACCCACTCTCACCGCTCTGACACCACCCCCACTCTCACAGCTCCAACACAACCCCCACTCTCACAGCTACAACACCACCCCCTCTATCACCGCTCCGACACCACCCCCACTCTCACCGCTCTGACACAACCCCCACTCTCACCGCTCTGACACCACCCCCACTCTCACCGCTCTGACACCATCCCCACTCTCACCGCTCCGACACCACCCCCACTCTCACCGCTCTGACACCACGCCCACTCTCACCGCTCCCACAACATCCCCACTCTCACCGATCTGACACCCTAACCACTCTCTCCGCTCCGACACCACACCTACTCTCTCTGCTCTGACACCACCCCCACTCTCACCGCTCTGACACCACCCCCACTCTCACAGCTCCAACACCCCCCCCACTCTCACCGCTCTGACACCACCCCCACTCTCACCGCTCTGTCACCTTAGCCACTGTCACCCGCACCGACACCACCCCCACTCTCACCGCTCCGACACCAACACCACTCTCACATCTCCGACACCACCCTCACTCTCATCACTCCGACACCACCCACACTCTCACCGCTCTAGCACCACCCCCACTTTCACCGCTATGACACCACCCCCACTCTCACCGCTCCAACACCACCACAACTTTAACAGCTCCGATACCTTCCCCACTCTCACCGCTCCGTCACCACCCCCACTCTCTCCGCACCGACACCACCCCCACTCTCACCGCTCTGTCACCTTAGCCACTCTCACCGCACCGAGACCACCCCCACTCTCACCGCTCCGACACCAACACCACTGTCACCGCTGTAGCACCACCCCCACTCTCACCGCTCCAACACCACCCCCACTCTCACCGCTCCAACACCACCCCCACTCTCATCGTTCCGACAACACCCACACTTTCACCGCTCAGGCACCACCCCGACTCTCACAGGTCCAACACCACCCCCTGTCTCACCGCTCTGACACCACCCCCACTCTCACAACTCCAAAACCACGCCCACTCTCACAGCTACAAAACCACCCCCACTCTCACCGCTCTGACACCACCCCCACTCTCACTGCTCCTTGACCATACACACTCTCACCGCTCCGACACCACCCCCACTCTCACTGCTCCGACACCACCCCCACTCTCACCGCTCTGACACCACCCCCACTCTCACCGCTCCGACACCACCCCTACTCTCACCGCTCTGACACAACCCCCACTCTCACCGCTCCGACACCACCCCCAATCTCACCGCTCCGAGACCACCCCAACTCTCACCGCTCTGACACGTTAGCCACTCTCACCGCCCCGACACCACACACACTCTCACAGCTTTGACAGTACCCCCACTCTCACCGCTCTGACACCACCACCACTCTGACCACTCCGACACCATCCCCACTCTCACCGCTCCGATACCACCCCCACCCTCACCGCCCCGACACCACCCCCACTCTCACCGCTCCATCACCACCCCCAATCTCAACACTCCGAGACCACCCCCATTCTCACCGCTCTGACAGCACCCTCAATCTCACCGCTCCATCACCACCCCCACTTTCACCGCCCCGACACCACCCCCACTCTCACCGCTCCGTCACCACCCCCAATCTCAACGCTCTGAGACCAGCCCCACTCTCACCGCTCTGACACCACCCCCACTCTCACCGCTCTGACAGCACCCTCAATCTCACCGCTCCGTCACCACCCCTACTCTCACCGCTCTGACACCACCACAACTTTAACATCTACGATACCTTCCCCACTCTCACCGCTCCGTCACCACCCCCACTCTCACTGCTCTGACACTACCCCTACTCGCACAACTCCCTCACCACCCCGACTCTCACCCCTCCAACACCGCGCCCACTCTCACTGCTCTGACAGCACCCCCACTCTCTTCGCTCTGACACCACCCCCAAAATCACCGCGCTGATACCACCCCCCTCTCACTGCTCTGACACAACCCCCACTCTCACCGCTCTGTCACCTTAGCCACTGTCACCCGCACCGACACCACCCCCACTCTCACCGCTCCGACACCAACACCACTCTCACATCTCCGACACCACCCTCACTCTCATCACTCCGACACCACCCACACTCTCACCGCTCTAGCACCACCCCCACTTTCACCGCTATGACACCACCCCCACTCTCACTGCTGCAACACCACCACAACTTTAACAGCTCCGATACCTTCCCCACTCTCACCGCTCCGTCATCACCCCCACTCTTTCCGCACCGACACCACCCCCACACTCACCGCTCTGTCACCTTAGCCACTCTCACCGCACCGAGACCACCCCCACTCTCACCGCTCCGACACCAACACCACTGTCACCGCTATAGCACCACCCTCACTCTCACCGCTCCAACACCACCCCCACTCTCATCGTTCCGACAACACCCACACTTTCACCGCTCAGGCACCACCCCCACTCTCACAGGTCCAACACCACCCCCTGTCTCACCGCTCTGACACCACCCCCACTCTCACAACTCCAAAACCACGCCCACTCTCACAGCTACAAAACCACCCCCACTCTCACCGCTCTGACAGCACCCCCACTCTCACTGCTCCGACACCACCCCCACTCTCACCGCTCTGACACCACCCCCACTCTCACCGCTCCGACACCACCCCCACTCTCACCGCTCTGACACAACCCCCACTCTCACCGCTCCGACACCACCCCCAATCTCACCGCTCCGAGACCACCCCAACTCTCACCGCTCTGACTCCACCCCCCTCTCACTGCCCTGTCACCACCCCCACACTGACCGCCCCGACACCACACACACTCTCACTGCTCCGACACCACCCCCACTCTCACTGCTCCGACACCACTCACACTCTCACCGCTCTGACACCACCCCCACTCTCACCGCTCTGTCACCTTAGCCACTCTCACTGCTCCGTCACCAGCCCCACACTCACCGCTCTGACACCACCCCCACTCTCACCGCTCTGTCACCTTAGCCACTCTCACCGCCATGACACCACCCCCACACTCACCGCCCCGACACCACCCCCACTCTCACCGCCGCGATACCAACCACACTCTCACAGCTCCCTCACCAACCCCACTCTCACCGCTACAACACCAAACCCACTCTCACAGCGACAACACCACCCCCAATTCTCTCCGCTCTGACACCACCCCCACCCTCACCGCTCTGTCACCTTCGCCACTCTCACAGCTCTGACACCACCCCAACCCTCACCGCTCTGTCACCTTCGCCACTCTCTCCGCTCTGACACCACCCCCACTCTCACCGCTCTGTCACCTTCGCCACTCTCTCCGCTCTGACACCACCCGCACTCTCACCGCCCCGATACCAACCACACTCTCACAGCTCCCTCACCAACCCCATCCTCACCGCTCTGCCACCACCCCCACTCTCAAAGCTCCCTCACCACCACCACACTCACTGCGCTGCCAACATCCCCACTCTCCCCGCTCCTACACACCCCAACTCTCACCGCTACAACACTACCCCCACACTCACCGCTCGGACACCACCCCCACTCTCACCGCTCTGACACCACCCCACTCTCACCGCTCCGACACCACCCTCACTCTCACCGCTCCGACACCACCCCCACTCTCACCGCTCAGACACCACCCCCAATCTCACTGCTCCGACACCACCCCCACTCTCACCGCTCCGAGACCACCCCCACTCTCACCGCTCTAACACCTTCCCCACTCTCTCCGCACCGACACAACCCCCACTCTCACCGCTCTGTCACCTTAGCCACTCTCGCCGCACCGACACCACCCCCACTCTCACCGCACCGACACCAACACCACTCTCACATCTCCGACACCACCCCCACTATCATCGTTCTGACACCACCCACACTCTCACCGGTCTGGCACCACCCCCACTCTCACCGCTCTGACACCACCCCCACTTTCACCGCTCCAACACCACCCCCACTCTCACCACTCTGAGAGCACCCCCACTCTCACCGCTCTGACATCTTCCCCACTCTCACCGCACTGACACAACCACAACTTTAACAGCTCCGATACCTTCCCCACTATCACTGCTCTCACACCAGCCCCACTCTCACCGCTCCGTCACCACCCCCACTCTCACGGCTCTGTCACCTTAGCCACTCTCACCGCTCCGAGACCAAAACCACTCTCATCACTCCGACACCACCCACGCTCTCACTGCTCTAGCACCACCCCCACTCTCACCGCTCTGACAGCACCCCCACTCTCACCGCTCCAACACCACCCCCACTCTCATCGTTCCGACACCAAACACACTCTCACCGCTCCGGCACCACCCCCACTCTCACCGTTCTGTCACCTTCGCCACTCTCACCGCAGTGACACCACCCCCACTCTCATCACTCCGACACCACCCACAATCTCACATCTCCGACACCACCCCCACTCTCATCACTCCAACACCACCCACACTCTCACCGCTCTAGCACCACCCCCACTCCCACCGCTCTGACAGAACCCTCAATCTCACCGCTCTGACAGCACCCCCACTCTCACCGCGCCGTCTCCACCCCCACTCCCACCGCTCCGTCACAACCCCCACTCTCACTGCGCTGATACCACCCCCAATCTCACAGCTCCGACACCACACCCACTCTCACCGCTCTGACACCACCCCCACTCTCACAGCTCCAACACAACCCCCACTCTCACAGCTACAACACCACCCCCTCTATCACCGCTCCGACACCACCCCCACTCTCACCGCTCTGACACAACCCCCACTCTCACCGCTCTGACACCACCCCCACTCTCACCGCTCTGACACCATCCCCACTCTCACCGCTCCGACACCACCCCCACTCTCACCGCTCTGACACCACGCCCACTCTCACCGCTCCCACAACATCCCCACTCTCACCGATCTGACACCCTAACCACTCTCTCCGCTCCGACACCACACCTACTCTCTCTGCTCTGACACCACCCCCACTCTCACCGCTCTGACACCACCCCCACTCTCACAGCTCCAACACCCCCCCCACTCTCACCGCTCTGACACCACCCCCACTCTCACCGCTCTGTCACCTTAGCCACTGTCACCCGCACCGACACCACCCCCACTCTCACCGCTCCGACACCAACACCACTCTCACATCTCCGACACCACCCTCACTCTCATCACTCCGACACCACCCACACTCTCACCGCTCTAGCACCACCCCCACTTTCACCGCTATGACACCACCCCCACTCTCACCGCTCCAACACCACCACAACTTTAACAGCTCCGATACCTTCCCCACTCTCACCGCTCCGTCACCACCCCCACTCTCTCCGCACCGACACCACCCCCACTCTCACCGCTCTGTCACCTTAGCCACTCTCACCGCACCGAGACCACCCCCACTCTCACCGCTCCGACACCAACACCACTGTCACCGCTGTAGCACCACCCCCACTCTCACCGCTCCAACACCACCCCCACTCTCACCGCTCCAAAACCACCCCCACTCTCATCGTTCCGACAACACCCACACTTTCACCGCTCAGGCACCACCCCGACTCTCACAGGTCCAACACCACCCCCTGTCTCACCGCTCTGACACCACCCCCACTCTCACAACTCCAAAACCACGCCCACTCTCACAGCTACAAAACCACCCCCACTCTCACCGCTCTGACACCACCCCCACTCTCACTGCTCCTTGACCATACACACTCTCACCGCTCCGACACCACCCCCACTCTCACTGCTCCGACACCACCCCCACTCTCACCGCTCTGACACCACCCCCACTCTCACCGCTCCGACACCACCCCTACTCTCACCGCTCTGACACAACCCCCACTCTCACCGCTCCGACACCACCCCCAATCTCACCGCTCCGAGACCACCCCAACTCTCACCGCTCTGACACGTTAGCCACTCTCACCGCCCCGACACCACACACACTCTCACAGCTTTGACAGTACCCCCACTCTCACCGCTCTGACACCACCACCACTCTGACCACTCCGACACCATCCCCACTCTCACCGCTCCGATACCACCCCCACCCTCACCGCCCCGACACCACCCCCACTCTCACCGCTCCATCACCACCCCCAATCTCAACACTCCGAGACCACCCCCATTCTCACCGCTCTGACAGCACCCTCAATCTCACCGCTCCATCACCACCCCCACTTTCACCGCCCCGACACCACCCCCACTCTCACCGCTCCGTCACCACCCCCAATCTCAACGCTCTGAGACCAGCCCCACTCTCACCGCTCTGACACCACCCCCACTCTCACCGCTCTGACAGCACCCTCAATCTCACCGCTCCGTCACCACCCCTACTCTCACCGCTCTGACACCACCACAACTTTAACATCTACGATACCTTCCCCACTCTCACCGCTCCGTCACCACCCCCACTCTCACTGCTCTGACACTACCCCTACTCGCACAACTCCCTCACCACCCCGACTCTCACCCCTCCAACACCGCGCCCACTCTCACTGCTCTGACAGCACCCCCACTCTCTTCGCTCTGACACCACCCCCAAAATCACCGCGCTGATACCACCCCCCTCTCACTGCTCTGACACCACCCCCACTCTCACCGCTCTGTCACCTTAGCCACTGTCACCCGCACCGACACCACCCCCACTCTCACCGCTCCGACACCAACACCACTCTCACATCTCCGACACCACCCTCACTCTCATCACTCCGACACCACCCACACTCTCACCGCTCTAGCACCACCCCCACTTTCACCGCTATGACACCACCCCCACTCTCACTGCTGCAAAACCACCACAACTTTAACAGCTCCGATACCTTCCCCACTCTCACCGCTCCGTCATTACCCCCACTCTTTCCGCACCGACACCACCCCCACACTCACCGCTCTGTCACCTTAGCCACTCTCACCGCACCGAGACCACCCCCACTCTCACCGCTCCGACACCAACACCACTGTCACCGCTATAGCACCACCCTCACTCTCACCGCTCCAACACCACCCCCACTCTCATCGTTCCGACAACACCCACACTTTCACCGCTCAGGCACCACCCCCACTCTCACAGGTCCAACACCACCCCCTGTCTCACCGCTCTGACACCACCCCCACTCTCACAACTCCAAAACCACGCCCACTCTCACAGCTACAAAACCACCCCCACTCTCACCGCTCTGACAGCACCCCCACTCTCACTGCTCCGACACCACCCCCACTCTCACCGCTCTGACACCACCCCCACTCTCACCGCTCTGACACCACCCCCACTCTCACCGCTCTGACACAACCCCCACTCTCACCGCTCCGACACCACCCCCAATCTCACCGCTCCGAGACCACCCCAACTCTCACCGCTCTGACTCCACCCCCCTCTCACTGCCCCGTCACCACCCCCACACTCACCGCCCCGACACCACACACACTCTCACTGCTCCGACACCACCCCCACTCTCACTGCTCCGACACCACTCACACTCTCACCGCTCTGACACCACCCCCACTCTCACCGCTCTGTCACCTTAGCCACTCTCACTGCTCCGTCACCAGCCCCACACTCACCGCTCTGACACCACCCCCACTCTCACCGCTCTGTCACCTTAGCCACTCTCACCGCCATGACACCACCCCCACACTCACCGCCCCGACACCACCCCCACTCTCACCGCCGCGATACCAACCACACTCTCACAGCTCCCTCACCAACCCCACTCTCACCGCTACAACACCAAACCCACTCTCACAGCGACAACACCACCCCCAATTCTCTCCGCTCTGACACCACCCCCACCCTCACCGCTCTGTCACCTTCGCCACTCTCACAGCTCTGACACCACCCCAACCCTCACCGCTCTGTCACCTTCGCCACTCTCTCCGCTCTGACACCACCCCCACTCTCACCGCTCTGTCACCTTCGCCACTCTCTCCGCTCTGACACCACCCGCACTCTCACCGCCCCGATACCAACCACACTCTCACAGCTCCCTCACCAACCCCATCCTCACCGCTCTGCCACCACCCCCACTCTCAAAGCTCCCTCACCACCACCACACTCACTGCGCTGCCAACATCCCCACTCTCCCCGCTCCTACACACCCCAACTCTCACCGCTACAACACTACCCCCACACTCACCGCTCGGACACCACCCCCACTCTCACCGCTCTGACACCACCCCACTCTCACCGCTCCGACACCACCCTCACTCTCACCGCTCGGACACCACCCCCACTCTCACCGCTCAGACACCACCCCCACTCGCACCGCTCCGGCACCACCCCCACTCTCACCGCTCTGACACCACCCCCACTCTCACCGCTCTGACACCACCCCCACTCTCACCGCTCTGACACCACCCCCACTCTCACCGCTCTGACACAACCCCCACTCTCTCCGCTCTGACACCACCCCACTCTCACCGCTCCGACACCACCCCACTCTCACCGCTCCGACACCACCCCCACTCTCACCGCTCCAACACCAAACCCATTTTCACCGCTCCAACATCACCCCACTCTCACCGCTCCAACACCAACCCCATTTTCACCACTCCGACACCACCACAACTTTAACAGCTCCGAAAGTTTACCCACTCTAACTGCTCTGACACCACCCCCACTCCCTCCGCTCTGACACGACCCCCCACTCTCACCGCTCTGTCATCTTAGACACTCTCACCGCCCCGACAACACCCTAACTCTCACCGTACTGTCACCTTTGCCACTCTCACCACACTGACACCACCCCCACTCTCACCGCTCTGAAACCACCCACACTCTCAGTTCTCCGACACCACCCCCACTTTAACAGCTCCAAGACGGCCCCAACTCTCACCGCTCCGACACCATCTCCACTCTCACTGCTCCGACACCACCCACACTCTCACTGCTCTGACACCACCCACACACAACGCTCTTACACGACCCCCACTCTCGCTGCTCTGACACCACCCTCACTCTCACCACTCCGACACCAACCGCACTCTCACCGCTCCATCACCAACCCCACTCTCACTGCTCCGAAACCACCCCCACTCTCACCGCTCCGACATCACCCCCACTCTCACCGCTCTGACACCATCCCCACTCTCACCGCTCTGACACCACCCCAACACTCACTGCTCTCACACCACGCCCACTCTCAATGCTCGGACACTACCCACACTCTCACAGCTACAACACCACCTCCACTCTCACTGCTACAACAGCACCCCCACTCTCACCGCACTGAAACCAGCCCCACTCTCTCCTCTCCGTCACCACCCCCACTCTTACCGCTCCGACACCAACCCCACTCTCACCGCTCCGACACCACCACAACTTTAACAGCTCCGATAACTTCACAACTCTCACTGCTCTGACACCACCCCCACTCTCACTGCTATGTCACCAGCCCCACTCTCACCGCTCTGACACCATCCCAACTCTCACCGCTATGACACCACCACAACTTTAACAGCTCCGATACCTTCCCCACTCTCACTGCTCCGACACCAACCCCACTCTCACCGCTCTGACACCACCCCCACTCTCACCGCTCTGACACCACTCCCAATCTCTAATCTCTGTCACCTTCGCCACGCTCACAGCTCTGACACCACCCCCACTCTCACAGCTCTGACACCACCCCCACTCTCACAGGTCTGACACCACCCCCACTCTCACAGCTCTGACACCACCCCCACTCTCACAGCTCTGACAACACCCCCACTCTCACCGCCCCGTTACCAACCACACTGTCACAGCTCCCTCACCACCCCCACTCTCACTGCTACAACACCAACCCCACTCTCACAGCGACAAAACCACCCCCAAAATCACCGCGCTGATACCACCCGCCTCTCACTGCTCCGACACCACCCACACTCTCACCGTTCTGTCATCTTAGCCACTCTCACCTCCCCGACACCACCCCCACTCTCACCGCTCTGACACCACCCCCACTCTCAAATCTCTGTCACCTTCGCCACGCTCACAGCTCTGATACCACCCCCACTCTCACAGCTCCCTCACAACCACAACACTCACCGCTCTGACACCACCAACACTCTGACCACCTCGACACAAGCCCCAAACTCAACGCTACAACACCACCCACATTCTCAACGCTCCGACACCACCCCACTCTCACCGCTCCAACACCAACCCCATTTTCACCGCTCCGACACCACCACAACTTTAACAGCTCCGATTGTTTACCTACTCTCAGGGCTCTGACACCACCTCCACTCCCTCCGCTCTGACACGACCCCCCACTCTCACCGCTCTGTCATCTTAGACACTCTCACCGCCCCGACACCACCCTAACTCTCACCGTACTGTCACCTTTGCCACTCTCACCACACTGACACCACCCCCACTCTCACCACTCTGAAACCACCCACATTCTCAGTGCTCCGACACCACCCCCACTTTAACAGCTCCAAGACCACCCCAACTCTCACCGCTCCGACACCATCTCCACTCTCACTGCTCCGACACCACCCGCACTCTCACTGCTCTGACACCATCCCCACTCTCACCGCTCTGACACCACCCCACACTCACTGCTCTCACACCACGCCCATTCTCACCGTTGGACACTACCCACACTCTCACAGCTACAACAAAACCTCCACTCTCACTGCTACAACAGCACCCCCACTCTCACCGCTCCGACACCACCCCCACTCTCACCACTACAACACCAACCCCACTCTCACAGCGACAAAACCACCCCCAAAATCACTGCGCTGATACCACCCGCCTCTCACTGCTCCGACACCACCCCCACTCTCACTGCTCCGACACCACCCCCACTCTCACCGCTCTGACACCACCCCCACTCTCAAATCTCTGTCACCTTCGCCACGCTCACAGCTCTGACACCACCCCCACTCTCACAGATCTGAAACCACCCCCACTCTCACTGCCCCGACCCCACCCTCACTCTCACCGCTCCGACATCACCCCCACTCTCACCGCTCTGACACCACCCCCACTCTCACAGCTCCCTCACCACCACCACACTCACCGCGCTGCCAACATCCCCACTCTCACCGCTCCTACACACCCCCACTCTCACCGCTACAACACTATCCCCACTCTCACCGCTCTGACACCACCCCCACTCTCACCGCTCTGACACCACCCCACTCTCACCGTTCGGACACTACCCACACTCTCATTGCTACAACAGCACCCCCACTCTCACCGCACTGAAACCAGCCCCAATCTCTCCTCTCCGACACCACCCCCACTCTCACCTCTCCGACACCACGCCCACTCTCACCGCTCCGGCACCACCACTACTGTCACCGCTCCGACACCACCACAACTTTAACAGCTCCGATACCTTGCCCACTCTCACTGCTCCGACACCACCCCCACTCTCACCGCTCTCACACCACTCCCACTCTCACCGCTCCGACACCACCCCCACTCTCACCGCTCTGACACCACCCCCACTCTAACCACTCAGACACCACCCCCACTCTCACCGCTCCGACACCAAACCCACTCTCACCGCTCTGACACCACCCCCACTCTCACCGCTCTGACACCACCCCCCCTCACACCGCTCCGACACGCCCCAACTCTCACAGCTCCAACACCACCCCCACTCTCACCGCTCTGACACCACATCCACTCTCACCGCTCCGACATCACCCCCACACTCACCGCTCTGACACCACCCCCACTCTCACCGCACTGACACCACCCCCACTCTCACCGCTCTGACACCACCCCCACCCTCACCGCTCTGACACCACCCCCACCCTTACCGCTCTGACACCACCAACAATCTGACCACTCCGACACAAGCCCCAAACTCAACGCCACGACACCACCCAAATTCTCAACGCTCCGACACGAGCCCCACACTCAACGCTCTGACACCACCCCCACTCTCACCGCTCCGGCACCATCCCCACTCTCACCGCTCCGACACCACCACAACTCTCACCGCTCCGAGACCACCACAACTTTAACAGCTCCGATACCTTCCTAACTCTTACTGCTCTCACACCACCCCCACTCTCACCGCTCCAAGACCACCCCCACTCTCACCGCTCTGACACCACCCCCACTCTCACCGCTCTGACACCACCCCCAATCTCACCGCTCTGACACCACCCCCAATCTCACCGCACCGACACCACCCCAACTCTCACCGCTCTGACACCACCCCCACTCTCACCGCTCTGACACCACCCTCACTCTCACCGCTCCGGCACCACCCCCACTCTCGCCGCTCTGACACCAACCCCACTCTCACCGCTCTGACACCAACCCCACTCTCACCGCTCTGACACCAACCCCACTCTCACCGCTCTGACACCACACCCAATCTCATACCTCCCTCACCACCCCAAATCTCACCCCTCCAACACCGCGCCCACTCTCACCGCTCTGACACCACTCCCTCTCTCACCGTGATGGCACCACCCCCGCTCTCACCTCTCTGACACCACCCCCACTCTAACCGCTCCGACACGACCCCCACTCTCACCGCTCCGACATCAGCCCCTCTCTCACCTCTCCGACACCACCCCGACTCTCACCGGTCTGACACCACCCCCACTCTCACCGCTCCGATACCACCCCCACCTTCACCGCTCTGACACCACCCCCACTCTCAACGCTCTGACACCACCCCAACTCTCATCATTCCGACACCACCCCCACTCTCACCGCTCCGGCACCATTCCCACTCTCACCGGTCCGACACCACCCCCACTCTCACCACTCCGACACCACCCCTACTCTCACCGCTCTGACACCAGCACCACTCTGACCATGCCGACACCAGCACAACACTCAACGCTCCAACACCACCCCCACTCTAACCGCTCCGATACCACCCCCACCTTCACCGCTCTGAAACCACCCCCACTCTCAAAGCTCCCTCACCATCCCCACTCTCACCGCTCTGACACCACCCCCACTCTCACAGCTCCCGCACCATCACCACACTCACCGCTCCGATACCTTCCCCACTCTCACCGCTCCGACACCACCCCCACTCTCATCATTCCGAAACCACCCCCACTCTCACCGTTCCGACACCACCCCCACTCTCACCGCACCGACACCACCACAACTTTAACAGCTCCGATACCTTCCCCACTCTCACCGCTCCGGCACCACCCCCACTCTCACCGCTCTGACACCACCCTCACTCTCACCGCTCCGGCACCACCCCCATTCTCACTGCTCTGACACCACACCCAAACTCACAGCTCCCTCAGCACTCCAAATCTCACCCCTCCAACACCACGCCCACTCTCACCGCTCTGACACACTCCCACTCTCACCGCTCTGACACCACTCCCTCTCTCACCGCGATGGCACCACCCCCTCTCTCACAGCTCTGACACCACCTCTACTCTCACCGCTCTGACACCACCACCACTCTCACCGCTCTGACACCACCCCCACTCTCACCGCTCCGACACCACCCCCTATCTCACTGCTCCGATACCACCCCCACTTTCACCGCTCTGAAACCACCCCCACTCTCAAAGCTCCCTCACCACCCCGACTCTCACGGCTCTGTCACCACCCAACTCTCAAAGCTCCCGCATCATCACCACACTCACCGCGCTGGCACCATCTCCATTCTCACCGCTCCTCCACACACCCACTCCCACCGTTGCAACACTACCCCCATACTCACCGCTCCGACACCACCCCCACTCTCACCACTCGGACACCACCCCCACTCTCACCGCTCTGACACCATCCCCACTCTCACCGCTCCGACACCACCCGCACGTTCACCGCTCCGACACCACCCCCACTCTCACCGCTCCAACACCACCCCCACACTCACCGCTCTGACACCACCCCCACTCTCACCGCTAGACACCACCCCCACTCTCACCGCTCTGACACCACCCCCACTCTCACCGCTCTGACACCACCCCCACTCTCACCGCTCCGACACCATCCCCACTCTCACCGCTCTGACACCACCCCCACTCTCACCGCTCCGACACCACGCCCAATCTCACCGCTCCGACACCACCCCCACTCTCACCGCTCCAACACCACCCCCACTCTCACCGCTCCAACACCACCCCCACTCTCACCGCTCCGACACCACCCTCACTCTCACCGCTACGAGACCACCCCCACTCTCACCGCTCTGACACCAGCCCCACTCTCACCGCTCCAACACCACCCCCACTCTCACCGCTCCGACACCACCACAACTTTAACAGCTCCGATACCTTCCCCACTCTCACTGCTCTGACACCACCCCCACTCTCACCGCGCCAACACCACCCCCACTCTCATCGCTCCGACACCACCCCCACTCTCACAGCTCCGACACCACCCCCACTCTCACCTCTCTGACACCATCCCCACTCTCACCGCTCCGACACCACCCCCACTCTCACTGCTCTGACACCACCCTCACTCTCACCGCTCTGACACCACCCCCACTCTCACCGCTCCGACACCACCCCCACTCTCACCGCTCTGACACCACCCCCACTCTCACCGCTCCGACACCACCCCCACTCTCACTGCTCTGACACCACCCTCACTCTCACCGCTCCGACACCACCCCCACTCTCACCGCTCTGACACCAGCCCCACTCTCACCGCTCCGACACCACCCCCACTCTCACCGCTCTGACACCACACCCAATCTCATAGCTCCCTCACCACCCCAAATCTCACCCCTCCAACACCGCGCCCACTCTCACCGCTCTGACACCACTCCCTTTCTCACCGTGATGGCACCACCCCCTCTCTCACCTCTCTGACACCACCCCCACTCTCACCGCTCCGACATCAGCCCCAAACTCAATGCTCCAACACCAGCCCCACTCTCACCGCTCCGACACCTCCCCCTCTCTCACCTCTCCGACACCACCCCCACTCTCACCGGTCTGACACCACCCCCACTCTCACCGTTCCGATACCACCCCCACCTTCACCGCTCTGACACCACCCCCACACTCAACGCTCTGACACCACCCCAACTCTCATCATTCCGACACCACCCCCACTCTCACCGCTCCGGCACCATCCCCACTCTCACCGCTCCGACACCACCCCCACTCTCACCGCTCCGACGCCACCACAACTCTCACCGCTCCGAGACCATCACAACTTTAACAGCTCCGATACCTTCCTAACTCTTACTGCTCTCACACCAGCCCCACTCTCACCGCTCCGGCACCATCCCCACTCTCACCGCTCCGACACCACCCCCACTCTCACCACTCCGACACCACCACAATACTCAGCGCTCCGAGACCACCGCAACTTTAACAGCTCCGATACCTTCCTAACTCTTACTGATCTCACACCACCCCCACTTTCACCGCCCCGACACCACCCCACTCTCATCGCTCCAAGACCACCCTCACTCTCACCGCTCTGACACCACCTCCACTCTCAATGCTCTGACATCACCCCCACTCTCACCGCTCTGACACCACCCCCACTCTCACCGCTCTGACACCACCCCCACTCTCACCGCTCTGACACCACCCCCACTCTCACCGCCCCGACACCACACCCACTCTCACCGCCCCGACACCAACCCCACTCTCACCGGCCCGACCCCACCCCCACTCTCACCGCTCTGACACCACCCCCACTCTCACCGCCCCGACCCCACCCCTACTCTCACCGATCCGACACCACCCCCACTCTCACCGCTCTGACACCACCCCCACTCTCTTCGCGCTGACACCACACCCATTTTCACCGCTCCGACAACAGCCCCGCTCTCACCTCGCTGAAACCATCCCCACTCTCACCGCACCGGACAGCACGCCCACTCTCACCGCTCCGACACCACCCCCACTCTCACCGCTCCGACACCACCCCCACTCTCACCGCTCAGACACCACCACAACTTTAACAGCTCCGATACCTTCCCCACTCTCACCGCTCTGACACCACCCCCACTCTCACCGCTCGGTCACCACCCCTACTCTCACCGCTCTGACACCACACCCACTCTCACCGCTCTGACACCACCACTACTCTCACCGCTCTGACACCACACCCAATCTCACAGCTCCCTCACCACTCCAAATCTCACCCCTCCAACACCGCGCCCACTCTCACCGCTCTGACACCACTCCCACTCTCACCACTCTGACACCACCCTCACTCTCACCGCTCCGGCACGACTCCCACTCTCACTGCTCTGACACCACCCCTACTCTCACCGCTCTGACACCACACACAATCTCACAACTCCCTCACCACTCCAAATCTCACCCCTCCAACACCACGCCCACTCTCACCGCTCTGACACCACTCTCACTCTCACCGTGATGGCAAAACCCCCTCTCTCACCGCTCTGACACCACCCCTACTCTCACCGCTCCAAGACCACCCTCACTCTCACCGCTCTGACACCACCACCACTCTGACCACTCCGACATCAGCCCCAAACTCAATGCTCCGACACCACCCACATTCTCAACGCTCTGACACCACCACCACTCTGACCACTCCGACACCAGCCCCACACTCAACGCTCCGACACCACCCCCACTCTAACCGCTCCGATACCACCCCTACTCTCACCGCTCTGACACCAGAACCACTCTGACCATGCCGACACCAGCCCCACACTCAATGCTCCGACACCACGCTCACTCTCACCGCTCTGACACCACCACCACTCTGACCATTCCGACACCACCTCCACTCTCACCGCTCTGACACCACCCCCACTCTCACCGCTCCGACACCACCACAACTTTAACAGCTCCAATACCTTCCCCACTCATCATTCCGAAACCACCCCCACTCTCACCGCTCCGACACCACCCCCAGTCTCACCGCACCGACACCACCACAACTCTCACCGCTCCGAGACCACCACAACTTTAACAGCTCCGATACCTTCCTAACTCTTACTGCTCTCACACCAGCCCCACTCTCACCGCTCCGACACCACCCCCAGTCTCACCGCCCCGACACCACCCCACTCTCATCGCTCCAAGACCACCCTCACTCTCACCGCTCCGACACCAGCCCACTCTCACCGCTCTGACACCACCACAACTCTCAAAGCTCCGAGACCACCACAACTTTAACAGCTCCGATACCTTCCTAACTCTTACTGCTCTCACACCACCCCCACTCTCACTGCTCCAAGACCACCCCCAATCTCACCGCTCTTACACCACCACCACTCTCACCGCTCTGACACCATCCCCACTCTCACCCCTCCGTCACCATCCCCACTCTCACCGCTCCAAGACCACCCTCACTCTCACCGCTTGGACACCACCCCCACTCTCACCGCTCTGACACCACCCCCACTCTCACCGCTCTGATACTACCCCCAATCTCACCGCTCTGACATCACCCCCACTCTCACTGCTCTGACACCACCCCAACTCTCACCGCTCTGACACCACCCCCACTCTCACCGCTCCGACACCACCCCCACTCTCACTGCTCTGACACCACCCTCACTCTCACCGCTCCGACACCACCCCCACTCTCACCGCTCCGACACCACACCCACTCTCACCGCTCTGACACCACCCCCACTCTCACCGCTCCGACACCACCCCCACTCTCACTGCTCTGACACCACCCTCACTCTCACCGCTCCGACACCACCCCCACTCTCACCGCTCCGACACCACCCCCACTCTCACCGCTCCGACACCACCCCCACTCTCACCGCTCTGACACCACACCCAATCTCATAGCTCCCTCACCACCCCAAATCTCACCCCTCCAACACCGCGCCCACTCTCACCGCTCTGACACCACTCCCTTTCTCACCGTGATGGCACCACCCCCTCTCTCACCTCTCTGACACCACCCCCACTCTCACCGCTCCGACATCAGCCCCAAACTCAATGCTCCAACACCAGCCCCACTCTCACCGCTCCGACACCTCCCCCTCTCTCACCTCTCCGACACCACCCCCACTCTCACCGGTCTGACACCACCCCCACTCTCACCGTTCCGATACCACCCCCACCTTCACCGCTCTGACACCACCCCCACACTCAACGCTCTGACACCACCCCAACTCTCATCATTCCGACACCACCCCCACTCTCACCGCTCCGGCACCATCCCCACTCTCACCGCTCCGACACCACCCCCACTCTCACCGCTCCGACGCCACCACAACTCTCACCGCTCCGAGACCATCACAACTTTAACAGCTCCGATACCTTCCTAACTCTTACTGCTCTCACACCAGCCCAACTCTCACCGCTCCGGCACCATCCCCACTCTCACCGCTCCGACACCACCCCCACTCTCACCACTCCGACACCACCACAATACTCAGCGCTCCGAGACCACCGCAACTTTAACAGCTCCGATACCTTCCTAACTCTTACTGATCTCACACCACCCCCACTTTCACCGCCCCGACACCACCCCACTCTCATCGCTCCAAGACCACCCTCACTCTCACCGCTCTGACACCACCTCCACTCTCAATGCTCTGACATCACCCCCACTCTCACCGCTCTGACACCACCCCCACTCTCACCGCTCTGACACCACCCCCACTCTCACCGCTCTGACACCACCCCCACTCTCACCGCCCCGACACCACACCCACTCTCACCGCCCCGACACCAACCCCACTCTCACCGGCCCGACCCCACCCCCACTCTCACCGCTCTGACACCACCCCCACTCTCACCGCCCCGACCCCACCCCTACTCTCACCGATCCGACACCACCCCCACTCTCACCGCTCTGACACCACCCCCACTCTCTTCGCGCTGACACCACACCCATTTTCACCGCTCCGACAACAGCCCCGCTCTCACCTCGCTGAAACCATCCCCACTCTCACCGCACCGGACAGCACGCCCACTCTCACCGCTCCGACACCACCCCCACTCTCACCGCTCCGACACCACCCCCACTCTCACCGCTCAGACACCACCACAACTTTAACAGCTCCGATACCTTCCCCACTCTCACCGCTCTGACACCACCCCCACTCTCACCGCTCGGTCACCACCCCTACTCTCACCGCTCTGACACCACACCCACTCTCACCGCTCTGACACCACCACTACTCTCACCGCTCTGACACCACACCCAATCTCACAGCTCCCTCACCACTCCAAATCTCACCCCTCCAACACCGCGCCCACTCTCACCGCTCTGACACCACTCCCACTCTCACCACTCTGACACCACCCTCACTCTCACCGCTCCGGCACGACTCCCACTCTCACTGCTCTGACACCACCCCTACTCTCACCGCTCTGACACCACACACAATCTCACAACTCCCTCACCACTCCAAATCTCACCCCTCCAACACCACGCCCACTCTCACCGCTCTGACACCACTCTCACTCTCACCGTGATGGCAAAACCCCCTCTCTCACCGCTCTGACACCACCCCTACTCTCACCGCTCCAAGACCACCCTCACTCTCACCGCTCTGACACCACCACCACTCTGACCACTCCGACATCAGCCCCAAACTCAATGCTCCGACACCACCCACATTCTCAACGCTCTGACACCACCACCACTCTGACCACTCCGACACCAGCCCCACACTCAACGCTCCGACACCACCCCCACTCTAACCGCTCCGATACCACCCCTACTCTCACCGCTCTGACACCAGAACCACTCTGACCATGCCGACACCAGCCCCACACTCAATGCTCCGACACCACGCTCACTCTCACCGCTCTGACACCACCACCACTCTGACCATTCCGACACCACCTCCACTCTCACCGCTCTGACACCACCCCCACTCTCACCGCTCCGACACCACCACAACTTTAACAGCTCCAATACCTTCCCCACTCATCATTCCGAAACCACCCCCACTCTCACCGCTCCGACACCACCCCCAGTCTCACCGCACCGACACCACCACAACTCTCACCGCTCCGAGACCACCACAACTTTAACAGCTCCGATACCTTCCTAACTCTTACTGCTCTCACACCAGCCCCACTCTCACCGCTCCGACACCACCCCCAGTCTCACCGCCCCGACACCACCCCACTCTCATCGCTCCAAGACCACCCTCACTCTCACCGCTCCGACACCAGCCCACTCTCACCGCTCTGACACCACCACAACTCTCACCGCTCCGAGACCACCACAACTTTAACAGCTCCGATACCTTCCTAACTCTTACTGCTCTCACACCACCCCCACTTTCAGCGCTCTTAAATCATCCCCACTCTCACCGCTCTGTCACCTTCGCCACACTCACAGCTCTGACACCACCCCTCTCTCACCGATCCGACACCACCCCCACTCTCACCGCTCTGACACCACCCCTTCTCTCACCGAACCGACACCACCCCCACTCTCTTCGCGCTGACACCACACCCATTTTCACCGCTCCGACAACAGCCCCGCTCTCACCTCGCTGAAACCATCCCCACTCTCACCGCACCGGACAGCACGCCCACTCTCACCGCTCCGACACCACCCCCACTCTACCGCTCCGACACCACCACAACTTTAACAGCTCCGATACCTTCCCCACTCTCACCGCTCTGACACCACCCTCACTCTCACCGCTCCGGCACCACCCCCACTCTCACTGCTCTGACACCACCCCCACACTCACCACTCCGACACCACTCCTACTCTCACCACTCTGACACCACACCCACTCTCACCGCTCTGACACCACCCCCACTCTCACCGCTCTGAAACCACCCCCACTCTCACCGCTCTGTCACCTTCGCCACTCTCACAGCTCTGACACCACCCCTCTCTCACCGATCCGACACCTCCCCCACTCTCTTCGTGCTGACACAACACCCATTTTCACCGTTCCGACAAGAGGCCCGCTCTCACCTCGCTGAAACCATTCCCACTCTCATCACTCCGGACAGCACGCCCACTCTCACCGCTCTGACACCACCACCATTCTGACACTCCGACATCAGCCCCAAACTCAACGCTCCGACACCACCCACATTCTCAACGCTCTGACACCAGCACCACTCTGACCACTCCGACACCAGCACCACACTCAAGGCTCTGACACCACCCCCACTCTCACCGCTCCGATACCACCCCCACTCTCACCGCTCTGACACCACCCCCACTCTCACCGCTCCGATACCACCCCCACTCTCACCGCTCTGACACCACCCCCACTCTCACCGCTCTGACACCACCCCCACTCTCACCACCATGTCAACTTAGCCACTCTCACCGCCCCGACACCACTCCACTCTCATCGCTCCAAGACCACCCCCACTCTCACCGCTCTGACACCACCCCCACTCTCACCGCTCTGATACCACCCCCACTCTCACCGCTCTGACACCACCCCCACTCTCATCGCTCTGTCACCTTCGCCACTCTCACAGCTCTGACACCACCACACTCTCACCGATCCGACACCTCCCCCACTCTCTTCGTGCTGACACAACACCCATTTTCACCGTTCCGACAAGAGGCCCGCTCTCACCTCGCTGAAACCATTCCCACTCTCATCGCTCCGGACAGCACGCCCACTCTCACCGCTCCAACACCACCCCCACTCTCACCGCTCCGACACCACCCCCACTCTCACCGCTCAGACACCACCACAACTTTAACAGCTCCGATACCTTCCCCACTCTCACCGCTCTGACACCACCCCCACTCTCACCGCTCGGTCACCACCCCTACTCTCACCGCTCTGACACCACACCCACTCTCACCGCTCTGACACCACCACTACTCTCACCGCTCTGACACCACACCCAATCTCACAGCTCCCTCACCACTCCAAATCTCACCCCTCCAACACCGCGCCCACTCTCACCGCTCTGACACCACTCCCACTCTCACCACTCTGACACCACCCTCACTCTCACCGCTCCGGCACGACTCCCACTCTCACTGCTCTGACACCACCCCTACTCTCACCGCTCTGACACCACACACAATCTCACAACTCCCTCACCACTCCAAATCTCACCCCTCCAACACCACGCCCACTCTCACCGCTCTGACACCACTCTCACTCTCACCGTGATGGCAAAACCCCCTCTCTCACCGCTCTGACACCACCCCTACTCTCACCGCTCCAAGACCACCCTCACTCTCACCGCTCTGACACCACCACCACTCTGACCACTCCGACATCAGCCCCAAACTCAATGCTCCGACACCACCCACATTCTCAACGCTCTGACACCACCACCACTCTGACCACTCCGACACCAGCCCCACACTCAACGCTCCGACACCACCCCCACTCTAACCGCTCCGATACCACCCCTACTCTCACCGCTCTGACACCAGAACCACTCTGACCATGCCGACACCAGCCCCACACTCAATGCTCCGACACCACGCTCACTCTCACCGCTCTGACACCACCACCACTCTGACCATTCCGACACCACCTCCACTCTCACCGCTCTGACACCACCCCCACTCTCACCGCTCCGACACCACCACAACTTTAACAGCTCCAATACCTTCCCCACTCATCATTCCGAAACCACCCCCACTCTCACCGCTCCGACACCACCCCCAGTCTCACCGCACCGACACCACCACAACTCTCACCGCTCCGAGACCACCACAACTTTAACAGCTCCGATACCTTCCTAACTCTTACTGCTCTCACACCAGCCCCACTCTCACCGCTCCGACACCACCCCCAGTCTCACCGCCCCGACACCACCCCACTCTCATCGCTCCAAGACCACCCTCACTCTCACCGCTCCGACACCAGCCCACTCTCACCGCTCTGACACCACCACAACTCTCACCGCTCCGAGACCACCACAACTTTAACAGCTCCGATACCTTCCTAACTCTTACTGCTCTCACACCACCCCCACTCTCACTGCTCCAAGACCACCCCCAATCTCACCGCTCTTACACCACCACCACTCTCACCGCTCTGACACCATCCCCACTCTCACCCCTCCGTCACCATCCCCACTCTCACCGCTCCAAGACCACCCTCACTCTCACCGCTTGGACACCACCCCCACTCTCACCGCTCTGACACCACCCCCACTCTCACCGCTCTGATACTACCCCCAATCTCACCGCTCTGACATCACCCCCACTCTCACTGCTCTGACACCACCCCAACTCTCACCGCTCTGACACCACCCCCACTCTCACCGCTCCGACACCACCCCCACTCTCACTGCTCTGACACCACCCTCACTCTCACCGCTCAGACACCACCACAACTTTAACAGCTCCGATACCTTCCCCACTCTCACCGCTCTGACACCACCCCCACTCTCACCGCTCCGACACCACCCCCACTCTCACTGCTCTGACACCACCCTCACTCTCACCGCTCCGACACCACCCCCACTCTCACCGCTCCGACACCACCCCCACTCTCACCGCTCCGACACCACCCCCACTCTCACCGCTCTGACACCACACCCAATCTCATAGCTCCCTCACCACCCCAAATCTCACCCCTCCAACACCGCGCCCACTCTCACCGCTCTGACACCAGTCCCTTTCTCACCGTGATGGCACCACCCCCTCTCTCACCTCTCTGACACCACCCCCACTCTCACCGCTCCGACATCAGCCCCAAACTCAATGCTCCAACACCAGCCCCACTCTCACCGCTCCGACACCTCCCCCTCTCTCACCTCTCCGACACCACCCCCACTCTCACCGGTCTGACACCACCCCCACTCTCACCGTTCCGATACCACCCCCACCTTCACCGCTCTGACACCACCCCCACACTCAACGCTCTGACACCACCCCAACTCTCATCATTCCGACACCACCCCCACTCTCACCGCTCCGGCACCATCCCCACTCTCACCGCTCCGACACCACCCCCACTCTCACCGCTCCGACGCCACCACAACTCTCACCGCTCCGAGACCATCACAACTTTAACAGCTCCGATACCTTCCTAACTCTTACTGCTCTCACACCAGCCCAACTCTCACCGCTCCGGCACCATCCCCACTCTCACCGCTCCGACACCACCCCCACTCTCACCACTCCGACACCACCACAATACTCAGCGCTCCGAGACCACCGCAACTTTAACAGCTCCGATACCTTCCTAACTCTTACTGATCTCACACCACCCCCACTTTCACCGCCCCGACACCACCCCACTCTCATCGCTCCAAGACCACCCTCACTCTCACCGCTCTGACACCACCTCCACTCTCAATGCTCTGACATCACCCCCACTCTCACCGCTCTGACACCACCCCCACTCTCACCGCTCTGACACCACCCCCACTCTCACCGCTCTGACACCACCCCCACTCTCACCGCCCCGACACCACACCCACTCTCACCGCCCCGACACCAACCCCACTCTCACCGGCCCGACCCCACCCCCACTCTCACCGCTCTGACACCACCCCCACTCTCACCGCCCCGACCCCACCCCTACTCTCACCGATCCGACACCACCCCCACTCTCACCGCTCTGACACCACCCCCACTCTCTTCGCGCTGACACCACACCCATTTTCACCGCTCCGACAACAGCCCCGCTCTCACCTCGCTGAAACCATCCCCACTCTCACCGCACCGGACAGCACGCCCACTCTCACCGCTCCGACACCACCCCCACTCTCACCGCTCCGACACCACCCCCACTCTCACCGCTCAGACACCACCACAACTTTAACAGCTCCGATACCTTCCCCACTCTCACCGCTCTGACACCACCCCCACTCTCACCGCTCGGTCACCACCCCTACTCTCACCGCTCTGACACCACACCCACTCTCACCGCTCTGACACCACCACTACTCTCACCGCTCTGACACCACACCCAATCTCACAGCTCCCTCACCACTCCAAATCTCACCCCTCCAACACCGCGCCCACTCTCACCGCTCTGACACCACTCCCACTCTCACCACTCTGACACCACCCTCACTCTCACCGCTCCGGCACGACTCCCACTCTCACTGCTCTGACACCACCCCTACTCTCACCGCTCTGACACCACACACAATCTCACAACTCCCTCACCACTCCAAATCTCACCCCTCCAACACCACGCCCACTCTCACCGCTCTGACACCACTCTCACTCTCACCGTGATGGCAAAACCCCCTCTCTCACCGCTCTGACACCACCCCTACTCTCACCGCTCCAAGACCACCCTCACTCTCACCGCTCTGACACCACCACCACTCTGACCACTCCGACATCAGCCCCAAACTCAATGCTCCGACACCACCCACATTCTCAACGCTCTGACACCACCACCACTCTGACCACTCCGACACCAGCCCCACACTCAACGCTCCGACACCACCCCCACTCTAACCGCTCCGATACCACCCCTACTCTCACCGCTCTGACACCAGAACCACTCTGACCATGCCGACACCAGCCCCACACTCAATGCTCCGACACCACGCTCACTCTCACCGCTCTGACACCACCACCACTCTGACCATTCCGACACCACCTCCACTCTCACCGCTCTGACACCACCCCCACTCTCACCGCTCCGACACCACCACAACTTTAACAGCTCCAATACCTTCCCCACTCATCATTCCGAAACCACCCCCACTCTCACCGCTCCGACACCACCCCCAGTCTCACCGCACCGACACCACCACAACTCTCACCGCTCCGAGACCACCACAACTTTAACAGCTCCGATACCTTCCTAACTCTTACTGCTCTCACACCAGCCCCACTCTCACCGCTCCGACACCACCCCCAGTCTCACCGCCCCGACACCACCCCACTCTCATCGCTCCAAGACCACCCTCACTCTCACCGCTCCGACACCAGCCCACTCTCACCGCTCTGACACCACCACAACTCTCACCGCTCCGAGACCACCACAACTTTAACAGCTCCGATACCTTCCTAACTCTTACTGCTCTCACACCACCCCCACTTTCAGCGCTCTTAAATCATCCCCACTCTCACCGCTCTGTCACCTTCGCCACACTCACAGCTCTGACACCACCCCTCTCTCACCGATCCGACACCACCCCCACTCTCACCGCTCTGACACCACCCCTTCTCTCACCGAACCGACACCACCCCCACTCTCTTCGCGCTGACACCACACCCATTTTCACCGCTCCGACAACAGCCCCGCTCTCACCTCGCTGAAACCATCCCCACTCTCACCGCACCAGACAGCACGCCCACTCTCACCGCTCCGACACCACCCCCACTCTACCGCTCCGACACCACCACAACTTTAACAGCTCCGATACCTTCCCCACTCTCACCGCTCTGACACCACCCTCACTCTCACCGCTCCGGCACCACCCCCACTCTCACTGCTCTGACACCACCCCCACACTCACCACTCCGACACCACTCCTACTCTCACCACTCTGACACCACACCCACTCTCACCGCTCTGACACCACCCCCACTCTCACCGCTCTGAAACCACCCCCACTCTCACCGCTCTGTCACCTTCGCCACTCTCACAGCTCTGACACCACCCCTCTCTCACCGATCCGACACCTCCCCCACTCTCTTCGTGCTGACACAACACCCATTTTCACCGTTCCGACAAGAGGCCCGCTCTCACCTCGCTGAAACCATTCCCACTCTCATCACTCCGGACAGCACGCCCACTCTCACCGCTCTGACACCACCACCATTCTGACACTCCGACATCAGCCCCAAACTCAACGCTCCGACACCACCCACATTCTCAACGCTCTGACACCAGCACCACTCTGACCACTCCGACACCAGCACCACACTCAAGGCTCTGACACCACCCCCACTCTCACCGCTCCGATACCACCCCCACTCTCACCGCTCTGACACCACCCCCACTCTCACCGCTCCGATACCACCCCCACTCTCACCGCTCTGACACCACCCCCACTCTCACCGCTCTGACACCACCCCCACTCTCACCACCATGTCAACTTAGCCACTCTCACCGCCCCGACACCACTCCACTCTCATCGCTCCAAGACCACCCCCACTCTCACCGCTCTGACACCACCCCCACTCTCACCGCTCTGATACCACCCCCACTCTCACCGCTCTGACACCACCCCCACTCTCATCGCTCTGTCACCTTCGCCACTCTCACAGCTCTGACACCACCACACTCTCACCGATCCGACACCTCCCCCACTCTCTTCGTGCTGACACAACACCCATTTTCACCGTTCCGACAAGAGGCCCGCTCTCACCTCGCTGAAACCATTCCCACTCTCATCGCTCCGGACAGCACGCCCACTCTCACCGCTCCGACACCACCCCCACTCTCACCGCTCCGACACCACCCCCACTCTCACCGCTCAGACACCACCACAACTTTAACAGCTCCGATACCTTCCCCACTCTCACCGCTCTGACACCACCCCCACTCTCACCGCTCGGTCACCACCCCTACTCTCACCGCTCTGACACCACACCCACTCTCACCGCTCTGACACCACCACTACTCTCACCGCTCTGACACCACACCCAATCTCACAGCTCCCTCACCACTCCAAATCTCACCCCTCCAACACCGCGCCCACTCTCACCGCTCTGACACCACTCCCACTCTCACCACTCTGACACCACCCTCACTCTCACCGCTCCGGCACGACTCCCACTCTCACTGCTCTGACACCACCCCTACTCTCACCGCTCTGACACCACACACAATCTCACAACTCCCTCACCACTCCAAATCTCACCCCTCCAACACCACGCCCACTCTCACCGCTCTGACACCACTCTCACTCTCACCGTGATGGCAAAACCCCCTCTCTCACCGCTCTGACACCACCCCTACTCTCACCGCTCCAAGACCACCCTCACTCTCACCGCTCTGACACCACCACCACTCTGACCACTCCGACATCAGCCCCAAACTCAATGCTCCGACACCACCCACATTCTCAACGCTCTGACACCACCACCACTCTGACCACTCCGACACCAGCCCCACACTCAACGCTCCGACACCACCCCCACTCTAACCGCTCCGATACCACCCCTACTCTCACCGCTCTGACACCAGAACCACTCTGACCATGCCGACACCAGCCCCACACTCAATGCTCCGACACCACGCTCACTCTCACCGCTCTGACACCACCACCACTCTGACCATTCCGACACCACCTCCACTCTCACCGCTCTGACACCACCCCCACTCTCACCGCTCCGACACCACCACAACTTTAACAGCTCCAATACCTTCCCCACTCATCATTCCGAAACCACCCCCACTCTCACCGCTCCGACACCACCCCCAGTCTCACCGCACCGACACCACCACAACTCTCACCGCTCCGAGACCACCACAACTTTAACAGCTCCGATACCTTCCTAACTCTTACTGCTCTCACACCAGCCCCACTCTCACCGCTCCGACACCACCCCCAGTCTCACCGCCCCGACACCACCCCACTCTCATCGCTCCAAGACCACCCTCACTCTCACCGCTCCGACACCAGCCCACTCTCACCGCTCTGACACCACCACAACTCTCACCGCTCCGAGACCACCACAACTTTAACAGCTCCGATACCTTCCTAACTCTTACTGCTCTCACACCACCCCCACTTTCAGCGCTCTTAAATCATCCCCACTCTCACCGCTCTGTCACCTTCGCCACACTCACAGCTCTGACACCACCCCCACTCTCACCGATCCGACACCACCCCCACTCTCACCGCTCTGACACCACCCCTTCTCTCACCGAACCGACACCACCCCCACTCTCTTCGCGCTGACACCACACCCATTTTCACCGCTCCGACAACAGCCCCGCTCTCACCTCGCTGAAACCATCCCCACTCTCACCGCACCGGACAGCACGCCCACTCTCACCGCTCCGACACCACCCCCACTCTACCGCTCCGACACCACCACAACTTTAACAGCTCCGATACCTTCCCCACTCTCACCGCTCTGACACCACCCTCACTCTCACCGCTCCGGCACCACCCCCACTCTCACTGCTCTGACACCACCCCCACACTCACCACTCCGACACCACTCCTACTCTCACCACTCTGACACCACACCCACTCTCACCGCTCTGACACCACCCCCACTCTCACCGCTCTGAAACCACCCCCACTCTCACCGCTCTGTCACCTTCGCCACTCTCACAGCTCTGACACCACCCCTCTCTCACCGATCCGACACCTCCCCCACTCTCTTCGTGCTGACACAACACCCATTTTCACCGTTCCGACAAGAGGCCCGCTCTCACCTCGCTGAAACCATTCCCACTCTCATCGCTCCGGACAGCACGCTCACTTTCACCGCTCTGACACCACCACCATTCTGACACTCCGACATCAGCCCCAAACTCAACGCTCCGACACCACCCACATTCTCAACGCTCTGACACCAGCACCACTCTGACCACTCCGACACCAGCACCACACTCAAGGCTCTGACACCACCCCCACTCTCACCGCTCCGATACCACCCCCACTCTCACCGCTCTGACACCACCCCCACTCTCACCGCTCTGACACCACCCCCACTCTCACCACCATGTCAACTTAGCCACTCTCACCGCCCCGACACCACTCCACTCTCATCGCTCCAAGACCACCCCCACTCTCACCGCTCTGACACCACCCCCACTCTCACCGCTCTGATACCACCCCCACTCTCACCGCTCTGACACCACCCCCACTCTCATCGCTCTGTCACCTTCGCCACTCTCACAGCTCTGACACCACCACACTCTCACCGATCCGACACCTCCCCCACTCTCTTCGTGCTGACACAACACCCATTTTCACCGTTCCGACAAGAGGCCCGCTCTCACCTCGCTGAAACCATTCCCACTCTCATCGCTCCGGACAGCACGCCCACTCTCACCGCACTGACACCACCACCATTCTGACCACTCCGACATCAGCTCCAAACTCAACGCTCCGACACCACCCACATTCTCAACACTCTGACACCAGCACCACTCTAACCACTCCGACACCAGCCCCACTCTCACCGCTCTGACACCACTCCCTCTCTCAGCGCGATGGCATCACCTCCTCTCTCACCTCTCCGACACCACCCTCACTCTCACCGCTCTGACACCACCACCATTCTGACCACTCCGACATCAGCCCCAAACTCAACGCTCCGACACCACCCACATTCTCAACGCTCTGACACCAGCACCACTCTGACCACTCCGACACCAGCACCACACTCAAGGCTCTGACACCACCCCCACTCTCACCGCTCCGATACCACCCCCACCTTCACCGCTCTGACACCACCCCCACTCTCACCGCTCTGACACCACGCCCACTCTCACCGCTACAACATCACGCCAACTGTTACCGCGCTGATACCACACCCACTCTCACCGCTACAACACCACCCCCACTCTCACATCGACAACTCCACCCCCACAATCACCGCGCTGATACCCCCCCTCTCATCGCTACACCACCCCCACTCACACCGCTCCGACAACACCCCCACTCTCACCGCTCTGACACCACCCCCACTCTCACCGCTCCGACACCACCCCCACACTCACCGCTCCGACACCAAACCCACTCTCAAAGCTCTGTCACCTTCGCCACGCTCACAGCTCTGACACCACCCCCAATATCACCGCTCTGAAACCACCCCCACTCTCACAGCTCTGACACCCCCCCACTATCACCCCTCCGACACCACCCCCACTCTCACCGCGCTGACACCATCCCCACTCTCACCGCTCCGACACCAACACCACTCTCACCGCTCTGGCACCACCCCCACTCTCACCGCTCTGGCACCACCCCCACTCTCACCGCTCTCACACCACCCCCACTCTCACAGCTCTGACACCACCCCCACTCTCACCGCCATGACATCACACCCACTCTCACCGTTCTGAAACCAACCCCACTCTCACCGCTCCGACACCACCCCCACTATCACCGCTCCGACTCCACCACAACTTTAACAGCTCCGATACCTTCCCCACTCTCACTGATCTCACACCAGCCCCACTCGCACCGCTCCGTCACCACCCCCACTCTCACCGCTCTGACATCACCCCCACTCTCACCGCTCTGACACCACCTCCACTCTCACTGCGCTGACACCACCCCCACTCTCATCGCTCCGACACCACCACAGCTTTAGCAGTTCCGGTACCTTCCCCACTCTCACCACTCCGACACCACCCCCACTCTCACCGTTCTGTCATCTTAGCCACTCTCACCACTCCAACACCAACACCACTGTCACCGCTCTGGCACCACCCCCACTCTCACTGCTCCGACACCACCCCCACTCCCACCGATCCGTCACCACCCCCACTCTCACCGCTCTGACACCACCCCTACTCTCACAGCTCTGACACCACCCCCACTCTCACGTCCATGACACCACACCCACTCTCACCGTTCTGACACCATCCCCACTCTCACCGGTCCAACACCACCCCCACTCTCACCGCTCCGACACCACCCCCACTCTCACCGCCCCGACACCAACCACACTCTCACAGCTCCCTCACCACCACCACACTCACCGCGCTGAAACCATCCCCACTCTCACCGCACTGGACACCACGCCCACTCTCACCACTCCGACACCACCCCCACTCTCACCGCTCCGACTCCACCACAACTTTAACAGCTCATATACCTTCCCCACTCTCACTGCTCTTACACCAGCCCCACTCTCACCGCTCCGTCACCACCCCCACTCTCACCGCTCTGACATCACCCCCACATTCAGCGCTCCGCCACCACCCCAACTCACACCGCTCCGTCACCACCCTCACTCTCACCGCTCTGACACCACCCAACTCTCACCGCTCCGACACCACCACAACTTTAACAGCTCCGATACCTTCCCCACTCTCACTGCTCTGACACCACCTCCACTCTCACCGCTCCGACACCACCAAAACTTTAACAGCTCCGATACCTTCCCCACTCTCACCGCTCCGACACCACCCCCACTCTCACCGTTCTGTCATCTTAGCCACTCTCACCGCTCCGACACCAACACCACTCTCACCGCTCTGGCACCACCCCCACTCTCAACGCTCTGACACCACCCCCACTCTCACCGCTCTAACACCACCCCCACTCTCACCGCGCCGACACCACCCCCACTCCCACCGATCCGTCACCACCCCCACTCTCACCGCTCTGACACCACCACCATTCTGACCACTCCGACATCAGCCCCAAACTCAACGCTCCAACACCACCCACATTCTCAACACTCTGACACCAGCACCACTCTGACCACTCCGACACCAGCCCCACTCTCACCGCTCTGACACCACTCCCTCTCTCAGCGCGATGGCATCACCTCCTCTCTCACCTCTCCGACACCACCCTCACTCTCACCGCTCTGACACCACCACCATTCTGACCACTCCGACATCAGCCCCAAACTCAACGCTCCGACACCACCCACATTCTCACCGCTCTGACACCAGAACCACTCTGACCATGCCGACACCAGCCCCACACTCAATGCTCCGACACCACGCTCACTCTCACCGCTCTGACACCACCACCACTCTGACCATTCCGACACCACCTCCACTCTCACCGCTCTGACACCAGCCCCACTCTCACCGCTCCGACACCAACCTCACTCTCACCGCTCCGGCACCACTCCCACTCTCACCGCTCTGACACCAACCCCACTCTCACCACTCTGACACCACCCCTACTCTCGCCGCTCTGACACAACCCCCACTCTCACCGCTCTGACACCACACCCAATCTCACAGCTCCCTCACCACCCGAAATCTCACCACTGCAACACCGCGCCCACTCTCAACGCTCTGACACCACCCCCACTCTCACCGCTCTGACACCACACCCAATCTCACAGCTCCCTCACCACCCCAAATCTCACCCCTGCAACACCGCGCCCACTCTCATCGCTCCGATACCACCCCCACCTTCATCGCTCTCACACCATCCCCACTCTCACCTCTCTGACACCACCCCCACTCTCACCGCTCTGACACCACCCCCACTCTCACCGCTCTGACACCACCCCACTCTCACCGTTCGGACACTACCCACACTCTCACTGCTACAACAGCACCCCCACTCTCACCGCACTGAAACCAGCCCCAATCTCTCCTCTCCGACACCACCCCCACACTCACCGCTCCGGCACCACCACTACTCTCACCGCTCCGACACCACCACAACTTTAACAGCTCCGATACCTTCCCCACTCTCACTGCTCCGACACCACCCCCACTCTCACCGCTCTCACACCACTCCCACTCTCACCGCTCCGACACCACCCCCACTCTCACCGCTCTGACACCACCCCCACTCTAACCACTCAGACACCACCCCCACTCTCACCGCTCCAACACCAAACCCACTCTCACCGCTCTGACACCACCCCCACTCTCACCGCTCTGACACCACCCCCACTCACACCGCTCTGACACGCCCCCACTCTCTCCGTTCCGACACCACCCCCACTCTCACTGCTCTGACATCAACCCACTCTCACAGCTCTGACACCAGCCCCGCTTTCACCTCGCTGAAACCATCCCCACTCTCACCGCTCTGACACCAGCCCCACTCTCACCGCTCCGACACCAACCTCACTCTCACCGCTCCGGCACCACTCCCACTCTCACCGCTCTGACACCAACCCCACTCTCACCACTCTGACACCACCCCTACTCTCGCCGCTCTGACACAACCCCCACTCTCACCGCTCTGACACCACACCCAATCTCACAGCTCCCTCACCACCCGAAATCTCACCACTGCAACACCGCGCCCACTCTCAACGCTCTGACACCACCCCCACTCTCACCGCTCTGACACCACACCCAATCTCACAGCTCCCTCACCACCCCAAATCTCACCCCTGCAACACCGCGCCCACTCTCACCGCTCCGATACCACCTCCACCTTCATCGCTCTCACACCATCCCCACTCTCACCGCTCTGACACAACCCCCACTCTCACCGCTCCGACACCACCACAACTTTAACAGCTCCGATACCTTCCCCACTCTCACCGCTCTCACACCATCCCCACTCTCACTGCTCCAACACCACCCCCACTCTCACCGCTCCGACAACACCCCCACTCTCACCGCTCCGACGCCAATACAACTCTCACCGCTCCGAGAACACCACAACTTTAACAGCTCCAATACTTTCCTAACTCTTACTGCTCTCACACCACCCCACTCTCACCGCTCCAAGACCACCCCCAATCTCACCGCTCTTACACCACCACCACTCTCACCGCTCTGACACCATCCCCACTCTCACCGCTCTGACACCACCCCCACTCTCACCGCTCTGACACCACCCCCACTCTCACCGCTCCGACACCACCCCCACTGTCATTGCTCCGACACCACCCCCACTCTCACTGCTCCGACACCACCCCCACTCTCACCGCTCTGACACCACCCCCACTCTAACCACTCAGACACCACCCCCACTCTCACCGCTCCGACACCTAACCCACTCTCACCGCTCTGACACCACCCCCACTCTCACCGCTCTGACACCACCCCCACTCTCACCGCTCTGACACCACCCCCACTCTCACCGCTCTGACACCACCCCACTCTCACCGTTCGGACACTACCCACACTCTCACTGCTACAACAGCACCCCCACTCTCACCGCACTGAAACCAGCCCCAATCTCACCTCTCCGACACCACCCCTACTCTCACCGCTCCGGCACCACCACTACTCTCACCGCTCCGACACCACCACAACTTTAACAGTTCCGATACCTTCCCCACTCTCACTGCTCCGACACCACCCCCACTCTCACCGCTCTCACACCACATCCACTCTCACCGCTCTGACACCACCCCCACTCACACCGCTCCGACACGCCCCCACTATCACTGCTACAACACCACCTCCACTCTCACCGCTCTGACATCAACCCACTCTCACAGCTCTGACACCAGCCCCGCTTTCACCTCGCTGAAACCATCCCCACTCTCACCGCTCTGACACCAGCCCCACTCTCACCGCTCCGACACCAGCCTCACTCTCACCGCTCCGGCCACACTCCCACTCTCACCGCTCTGACACCAACCCCACTCTCACCACTCTGACACCACCCCTACTCTCGCCGCTCTGACACAACCCCCACTCTCACCGCTCTGACACCACACCCAATCTCACAGCTCCCTCCCCACCCCAAATCTCACCCCTGCAACACCGCGCCCACTCTCAACGCTCTGACACCACCCCCACTCTCACCGCTCTGACACCACCCCCACTCTCACCGCTCTGATACCATCCCCACCTTCATCGCTCTGACACCACCCCCACTCTCACCGCTCTCACACCATCCCCACTCTCACCGCTCTGACACAACCCCCACTCTCACCGCTCGAACACCACACCCACTCTCACCGCTCCGACACCACCACAACTTTAACAGCTCCGATACCTTCCCCACTCTCACCGCTCTCACACCATCCCCACTCTCACCGCTCCAACACCACCCCCACACTCACCGCTCCGACAACACCCCCACTCTCACCGCTCCGACGCCACCACAACTCTCACCGCTCCGAGACCACCACAACTTTAACAGCTCCGATACCTTCCTAACTCTTACTGCTCTCACACCACCCCCACTCTCACTGCTCCAAGACCACCCCCAATCTCACCGCTCTTACACCACCACCACTCTCACCGCTCTGACACCATCCCCACTCTCACCCCTCCGTCACCATCCCCACTCTCACCGCTCCAAGACCACCCTCACTCTCACCGCTTGGACACCACCCCCACTCTCACCGCTCTGACACCACCCCCACTCTCACCGCTCTGATACTACCCCCAATCTCACCGCTCTGACATCACCCCCACTCTCACTGCTCTGACACCACACCAACTCTCACCGCTCTGACACCACCCCCACTCTCACCGCTCCGACACCACCCCCACTCTCACTGCTCTGACACCACCCTCACTCTCACCGCTCTGACACCACCCCCACTCTCACCGCTCCGACACCACCCCCACTCTCACCGCTCTGACACCACCCCCACTCTCACCGCTCCGACACCACCCCCACTCTCACTGCTCTGACACCACCCTCACTCTCACCGCTCCGACACCACCCCCACTCTCACCGCTCTGACACCAGCCCCACTCTCACCGCTCCGACACCACCCCCACTCTCACCGCTCTGACACCACACCCAATCTCATAGCTCCCTCACCACCCCAAATCTCACCCCTCCAACACCGCGCCCACTCTCACCGCTCTGACACCACTCCCTTTCTCACCGTGATGGCACCACCCCCTCTCTCACCTCTCTGACACCACCCCCACTCTCACCGCTCCGACATCAGCCCCAAACTCAATGCTCCAACACCAGCCCCACTCTCACCGCTCCGACACCTCCCCCTCTCTCACCTCTCCGACACCACCCCCACTCTCACCGGTCTGACACCACCCCCACTCTCACCGTTCCGATACCACCCCCACCTTCACCGCTCTGACACCACCCCCACACTCAACGCTCTGACACCACCCCAACTCTCATCATTCCGACACCACCCCCACTCTCACCGCTCCGGCACCATCCCCACTCTCACCGCTCCGACACCACCCCCACTCTCACCGCTCCGACGCCACCACAACTCTCACCGCTCCGAGACCATCACAACTTTAACAGCTCCGATACCTTCCTAACTCTTACTGCTCTCGCACCAGCCCAACTCTCACCGCTCCGGCACCATCCCCACTCTCACCGCTCCGACACCACCCCCACTCTCACCACTCCGACACCACCACAATACTCAGCGCTCCGAGACCACCGCAACTTTAACAGCTCCGATACCTTCCTAACTCTTACTGATCTCACACCACACCCACTTTCACCGCCCCGACACCACCCCACTCTCATCGCTCCAAGACCACCCTCACTCTCACCGCTCTGACACCACCTCCACTCTCAATGCTCTGACATCACCCCCACTCTCACCGCTCTGACACCACCCCCACTCTCACCGCTCTGACACCACCCCAACTCTCACCGCCCCGACACCACACCCACTCTCACCGCCCCGACACCACCCCCACTCTCACCGGCCCGACCCCACCCCCACTCTCACCGCTCTGACACCACCCCCACTCTCACCGCCCCGACCCCACCCCTACTCTCACCGATCCGACACCACCCCCACTCTCACCGCTCTGACACCACCCCCACTCTCTTCGCGCTGACACCACACCCATTTTCACCGCTCCGACAACAGCCCGGCTCTCACCTCGCTGAAACCATCCCCACTCTCACCGCACCGGACAGCACGCCCACTCTCACCGCTCCGACACCACCCCCACTCTCACCGCTCCGACACCACCCCTACTCTCACCGCTCAGACACCACCACAACTTTAACAGCTCCGATACCTTCCCCACTCTCACCGCTCTGACACCACCCCCACTCTCACCGCTCGGTCACCACCCCTACTCTCACCGCTCTGACACCACACCCACTCTCACCGCTCTGACACCACCACTACTCTCACCGCTCTGACACCACACCCAATCTCACAGCTCCCTCACCACTCCAAATCTCACCCCTCCAACACCGTGCCCACTCTCACCGCTCTGACACCACTCCCACTCTCACCACTCTGACACCACCCTCACTCTCACCGCTCCGGCACGACTCCCACTCTCACTGCTCTGACACCACCCCTACTCTCACCGCTCTGACACCACACACAATCTCACAACTCCCTCACCACTCCAAATCTCACCCCTCCAACACCACGCCCACTCTCACCGCTCTGACACCACTCTCACTCTCACCGTGATGGCAAAACCCCCTCTCTCACCGCTCTGACACCACCCCTACTCTCACCGCTCCAAGACCACCCTCACTCTCACCGCTCTGACACCACCACCACTCTGACCACTCCGACATCAGCCCCAAACTCAATGCTCCGACACCACCCACATTCTCAACGCTCTGACACCACCACCACTCTGACCACTCCGACACCAGCCCCACACTCAACGCTCCGACACCACCCCCACTCTAACCGCTCCGATACCACCCCTACTCTCACCGCTCTGACACCAGAACCACTCTGACCATGCCGACACCAGCCCCACACTCAATGCTCCGACACCACGCTCACTCTCACCGCTCTGACACCACCACCACTCTGACCATTCCGACACCACCTCCACTCTCACCGCTCTGACACCACCCCCACTCTCACCGCTCCGACACCACCACAACTTTAACAGCTCCAATACCTTCCCCACTCATCATTCCGAAACCACCCCCACTCTCACCGCTCCGACACCACCCCCAGTCTCACCGCACCGACACCACCACAACTCTCACCGCTCCGAGACCACCACAACTTTAACAGCTCCGATACCTTCCTAACTCTTACTGCTCTCACACCAGCCCCACTCTCACCGCTCCGACACCACCCCCAGTCTCACCGCCCCGACACCACCCCACTCTCATCGCTCCAAGACCACCCTCACTCTCACCACTCCGACACCAGCCCACTCTCACCGCTCTGACACCACCACAACTCTCACCACTCCGAGACCACCACAACTTTAACAGCTCCGATACCTTCCTAACTCTTACTGCTCTCACACCACCCCCACTCTCAGCGCTCTTAAATCATCCCCACTCTCACCGCTCTGTCACCTTCGCCACACTCACAGCTCTGACACCACCCCCACTCTCACCGATCCGACACCACCCCCACTCTCACCGCTCTGACACCACCCCTTCTCTCACCGAACCGACACCACCCCCACTCTCTTCGCGCTGACACCACACCCATTTTCACCGCTCCGACAACAGCCCCGCTCTCACCTCGCTGAAACCATCCCCACTCTCACCGCACCAGACAGCACGCCCACTCTCACCGCTCCGACACCACCCCCACTCTACCGCTCCGACACCACCACAACTTTAACAGCTCCGATACCTTCCCCACTCTCACCGCTCTGACACCACCCTCACTCTCACCGCTCCGGCACCACCCCCACTCTCACTGCTCTGACACCACCCCCACACTCACCACTCCGACACCACTCCTACTCTCACCACTCTGACACCACACCCACTCTCACCGCTCTGACACCACCCCCACTCTCACCGCTCTGAAACCACCCCCACTCTCACCGCTCTGTCACCTTCGCCACTCTCACAGCTCTGACACCACCCCTCTCTCACCGATCCGACACCTCCCCCACTCTCTTCGTGCTGACACAACACCCATTTTCACCGTTCCGACAAGAGGCCCGCTCTCACCTCGCTGAAACCATTCCCACTCTCATCGCTCCGGACAGCACGCTCACTTTCACCGCTCTGACACCACCACCATTCTGACACTCCGACATCAGCCCCAAACTCAACGCTCCGACACCACCCACATTCTCAACGCTCTGACACCAGCACCACTCTGACCACTCCGACACCAGCACCACACTCAAGGCTCTGACACCACCCCCACTCTCACCGCTCCGATACCACCCCCACTCTCACCGCTCTGACACCACCCCCACTCTCACCGCTCTGACACCACCCCCACTCTCACCACCATGTCAACTTAGCCACTCTCACCGCCCCGACACCACTCCACTCTCATCGCTCCAAGACCACCCCCACTCTCACCGCTCTGACACCACCCCCACTCTCACCGCTCTGATACCACCCCCAACTCACACCGCTCTGACACCACCCCCACTCTCATCGCTCTGTCACCTTCGCCACTCTCACAGCTCTGACACCACCACACTCTCACCGATCCGACACCTCCCCCACTCTCTTCGTGCTGACACAACACCCATTTTCACCATTCCGACAAGAGGCCCGCTCTCACCTCGCTGAAACCATTCCCACTCTCATCGCTCCGGACCGCACGCCCACTCTCACCACACTGACACCACCACCATTCTGACCACTCCGACATCAGCCCCAAACTCAACGCTCCGACACCACCCACATTCTCAACACTCTGACACCAGCCCCAGACTCACCGCTCTGACACCACTCCCTCTCTCAGCGCGATGGCATCACCTCCTCTCTCACCTCTCCGACACCACCCTCACTCTCACCGCTCTGACACCACCACCATTCTGACCACTCCGACATCAGCCCCAAACTCAACGCTCCGACACCACCCACATTCTCAACGCTCTGACACCAGCACCACTCTGACCACTCCGACACCAGCACCACACTCAAGGCTCTGACACCACCCCCACTCTCACCGCTCCGATACCACCCCCACCTTCACCGCTCTGACACCACCCCCACTCTCACCGCTCTGACACCACGCCCACTCTCACCGCTACAACATCACGCCAACTGTTACCCGCGCTGATACCACACCCACTCTCACCGCTACAACACCACCCCCACTCTCACATCGACAACTCCACCCCCACAATCACCGCGCTGATACCCCCCCTCTCATCGCTACACCACCCCCACTCACACCGCTCCGACAACACCCCCACTCTCACCGCTCTGACACCACCCCCACTCTCACCGCTCCGACACCACCCCCACACTCACCGCTCCGACACCAAACCCACTCTCAAAGCTCTGTCACCTTCGCCACGCTCACAGCTCTGACACCACCCCCAATATCACCGCTCTGAAACCACCCCCACTCTCACAGCTCTGACACCCCCCCACTATCACCCCTCCGACACCACCCCCACTCTCACCGCTCCGACACCACCCCCACTCTCACCGCTGAAACACCACCCCCACTGGCACCGCTCCGACACAACCCCCACTCTCACCGCGCTGACACCATCCCCACTCTCACCGCTCCGACACCAACACCACTCTCACCGCTCTGGCACCACCCCCACTCTCACCGCTCTGGCACCACCCCCACTCTCACCGCTCTCACACCACCCCCCACTCTCACAGCTCTGACACCACCCCCACTCTCACCGCCATGACATCACACCCAGTCTCACCGTTCTGAAACCAACCCCACTCTCACCGCTCCGACACCACCCCCACTATCACCGCTCCGACTCCACCACAACTTTAACAGCTCCGATACCTTCCCCACTCTCACTGATCTCACACCAGCCCCACTCGCACCGCTCCGTCACCACCCCCACTCTCACCGCTCTGACATCACCCCCACTCTCACCGCTCTGACACCACCTCCACTCTCACTGCGCTGACACCACCCCCACTCTCATCGCTCCGACACCACCACAGCTTTAGCAGTTCCGGTACCTTCCCCACTCTCACCACTCCGACACCACCCCCACTCTCACCATTCTGTCATCTTAGCCACTCTCACCACTCCAACACCAACACCACTGTCACCGCTCTGGCACCACCCCCACTCTCACTGCTCCGACACCACCCCCACTCCCACCGATCCGTCACCACCCCCACTCTCACCGCTCTGACACCACCCCTACTCTCACAGCTCTGACACCACCCCCACTCTCACGTCCATGACACCACACCCACTCTCACCGTTCTGACACCACCCCCACTCTCACCGGTCCAACACCACCCCCACTCTCACCGCTCCGACACCACCCCCACTCTCACCGCCCCGACACCAACCACACTCTCACAGCTCCCTCACCACCACCACACTCACCGCGCTGAAACCATCCCCACTCTCACCGCACTGGACACCACGCCCACTCTCACCACTCCGACACCACCCCCACTCTCACCGCTCCGACTCCACCACAACTTTAACAGCTCATATACCTTCCCCACTCTCACTGCTCTTACACCAGCCCCACTCTCCCGCTCCGTCACCACCCCCACTCTCACCGCTCTGACATCACCCCCACATTCAGCGCTCCGCCACCACCCCAACTCACACCGCTCCGTCACCACCCTCACTCTCACCGCTCTGACACCACCCAACTCTCACCGCTCCGACACCACCACAACTTTAACAGCTCCGATACCTTCCCCACTCTCACTGCTCTGACACCACCTCCACTCTCACCGCTCCGACACCACCAAAACTTTAACAGCTCCGATACCTTCCCCACTCTCACCGCTCCGACACCATCCCCACTCTCACCGTTCTGTCATCTTAGCCACTCTCACCGCTCCGACACCAACACCACTCTCACCGCTCTGGCACCACCCCCACTCTCAACGCTCTGACACCACCCCCACTCTCACCGCTCTAACACCACCCCCACTCTCACCGCGCCAACACCACCCCCACTCCCACCGATCCGTCACCACCCCCACTCTCACCGCTCTGACACCACCACCATTCTGACCACTCCGACATCAGCCCCAAACTCAACGCTCCAACACCACCCACATTCTCAACACTCTGACACCAGCACCACTCTGACCACTCCGACACCAGCCCCACTCTCACCGCTCTGACACCACTCCCTCTCTCAGCGCGATGGCATCACCTCCTCTCTCACCTCTCCGACACCACCCTCACTCTCACCGCTCTGACACCACCACCATTCTGACCACTCCGACATCAGCCCCAAACTCAACGCTCCGACACCACCCACATTCTCAACGCTCTGACATCAGCACCACTCTGACCACTCCGACACCAAACCCACTCTCAAAGCTCTGTCACCTTCGCCACGCTCACAGCTCTGACACCACCCCCAATATCACCGCTCTGAAACCACCCCCACTCTCACAGCTCTGACACCCCACCACTATCACCCCTCCGACACCACCCCCACTCTCACCGCTCCGACACCACCCCCACTCTCACCGCTGAAACACCACCCCCACTGGCACCGCTCCGACACCACCCCCACTCTCACCGCGCTGACACCATCCCCACTCTCACCGCTCCGACACCAACACCACTCTCACCGCTCTGGCACCACCCCCACTCTCACCGCTCTGGCACCACCCCCACTCTCACCGCTCTCACACCACCCCCACTCTCACAGCTCTGACACCACCCCCACTCTCACCGCCATGACATCACACCCACTCTCACCGTTCTGAAACCAACCCCACTCTCACCGCTCCGACACCACCCCCACTATCACCGCTCCGACTCCACCACAACTTTAACAGCTCCGATACCTTCCCCACTCTCACTGATCTCACACCAGCCCCACTCGCACCGCTCCGTCACCACCCCCACTCTCACCGCTCTGACATCACCCCCACTCTCACCGCTCTGACACCACCTCCACTCTCACTGCGCTGACACCACCCCCACTCTCATCGCTCGGACACCACCACAGCTTTAGCAGTTCCGGTACCTTCCCCACTCTCACCACTCCGACACCACCCCCACTCTCACCATTCTGTCATCTTAGCCACTCTCACCACTCCAACACCAACACCACTGTCACCGCTCTGGCACCACCCCCACTCTCACTGCTCCGACACCACCCCCACTCCCACCGATCCGTCACCACCCCCACTCTCACCACTCTGACACCACCCCTACTCTCACAGCTCTGACACCACCCCCACTCTCACGTCCATGACACCACACCCACTCTCACCGTTCTGACACCACCCCCACTCTCACCGGTCCGACACCGCCCCCAATCTCACCGCTCCGACACCACCCCCACTCTCACCGCCCCGACACCAACCACACTCTCACAGCTCCCTCACCACCACCACACTCACCGCGCTGAAACCATCCCCACTCTCACCGCACTGGACACCACGCCCACTCTCACCGCTCCGACACCACCCCCACTCTCACCGCTCCGACTCCACCACAATTTTAACAGCTCATATACCTTCCCCATTCTCACTGCTCTTACACCAGCCCCACTCTCACCGCTCCGTCACCACCCCCACTCTCACCGCTCTGACATCACCCCCACATTCAGCGCTCCGCCACCACCCCAACTCACACCGCTCCGTCACCACCCTCACTCTCACCGCTCTGACACCACCCAACTCTCACCGCTCCGACACCACCACAACTTTAACAGCTCCGATACCTTCCCCACTCTCACTGCTCTGACACCACCTCCACTCTCACCGCTCCGACACCACCAAAACTTTAACAGCTCCGATACCTTCCCCACTCTCACCGCTCCGACACCACCCCCACTCTCACCGTTCTGTCATCTTAGCCACTCTCACCGCTCCGACACCAACACCACTCTCACCGCTCTGGCACCACCCCCACTCTCAACGCTCTGACACCACCCCCACTCTCACCGCTCTAACACCACCCCCACTCTCACCGCGCCGACACCACCCCCACTCCCACCGATCCGTCACCACCCCCACTCTCACCGCTCTGACACCACCACCATTCTGACCACTCCGACATCAGCCCCAAACTCAACGCTCCAACACCACCCACATTCTCAACACTCTGACACCAGCACCACTCTGACCACTCCGACACCAGCCCCACTCTCACCGCTCTGACACCACTCCCTCTCTCAGCGCGATGGCATCACCTCCTCTCTCACCTCTCCGACACCACCCTCACTCTCACCGCTCTGACACCACCACCATTCTTACCACTCCGACATCAGCCCCAAACTCAACGCTCCGACACCACCCACATTCTCAACGCTCTGACACCAGCACCACTCTGACCACTCCGACACCACCCCCACCTTCACCGCTCTGACACCACCCCCACTCTCACCGCTCTGACACCACCCCCACTCTCACCGCTCCCACACCACCCCCACTCTCACCGCTCCGTCACCACGCCCACTCTCACCGCTACAACACCACGCCAACTCTTACCGCGCTGATACCACCCCCACTCTCACCGCTACAACACCACCCCCACTCTCACATCGACAACTCCACCCCCACAATCACCGCGCTGATACCCCCCCTCTCATCACTACACCACCCCCACTCTCACCGCTCCGACACCACCCCCACTCTCACCGCTCTGACACCACCCCCACTCTCACCGCTCCGACACCACCCCCACACTCACCGCTCCGACACCAAACCCACTCTCAAAGCTCTGTCACCTTCGCCACGCTCACAGCTCTGACACCACCCCCAATATCACCGCTCTGAAACCACCCCCACTCTCACAGCTCTGACACCACCCCCACTATCACCCCTCCGACACCACCCCCACTCTCACCGCTCCGACACCACCCCCACTCTCACCGCTGAAACATCATCCCCACTGGCACCGCTCCGACACCACCCCCACTCTCACCGCGCTGACACCATCCCCACTCTCACCGCTCTGGCACCACCCCCACTCTCACCGCTCTCACACCACCCCCACTCTCACAGCTCTGACACCACCCCCACTCTCACCGCCATGACATCACACCCACTCTCACCGTTCTGAAACCAACCCCACTCTAACCGCTCCGACACCACCCCCACTATCACCGCTCCGACTCCACCACAACTTTAACAGCTCCGATACCTTCCCCACTCTCATTGATCTCACACCAGCCCCACTCGCACCGCTCCGTCACCACCCCCACTCTCACCGCTCTGACATCACCCCCACTCTCACCGCTCTGACACCACCTCCACTCTCACTGCGCTGACACCACCCCCACTCTCATCGCTCCGACACCACCACAGCTTTAGCAGTTCCGGTACCTTCCCCACTCTCACCACTCCAACACCAACACCACTGTCACCGCTCTGGCACCACCCCCACTCTCACTGCTCCGACACCACCCCCACTCCCACCGATCCGTCACCACCCCCACTCTCACCGCTCTGACACCACCCCTACTCTCACAGCTCTGACACCACCCCCACTCTCACGTCCATGACACCACACCCACTCTCACCGTTCTGACACCATCCCCACTCTCACCGGTCCGACACCACCCCCACTCTCACCGCTCCGACACCACCCCCACTCTCACCGCCCCGACACCAACCACACTCTCACAGCTCCCTCACCACCACCACACTCACCGCGCTGAAACCATCCCCACTCTCACCGCACTAGACACCACGCCCACTCTCACCGCTCCGACACCACCCCCACTCTCACCGCTCCGACTCCACCACAACTTTAACAGCTCATATACCTTCCCCACTCTCACTGCTCTTACACCACCCCCACTCTCACCGCTCTGACATCACCCCCACATTCAGCGCTCCGCCACCACCCCAACTCACACCGCTCCGTCACCACCCTCACTCTCACCGCTCTGACACCACCCAACTCTCACCGCTCCGACACCACCACAACTTTAACAGCTCCGATACCTTCCCCACTCTCACTGCTCTGACACCACCTCCACTCTCACCGCTACGACACCACCAAAACTTTAACAGCTCCGATACCTTCCCCACTCTCACCGCTCCGACACCACCCCCACTCTCACCGTTCTGTCATCTTAGCCACTCTCACCGCTCCGACACCAACACCACTCTCACCGCTCTGGCACCACCCCCTCTCTCAACGCTCTGACACCACCCCCACTCTCACCGCTCTAACACCACCCCCACTCCCACCGATCCGTCACCACCCCCACTCTCACCGCTCTGACACCACCCCCACTCTCACCGCTCTGACACCACCCCCACTCTCACTGCTCTGACACCACCCCCACTCTCACCGCTACAACACCACGCCAACTCTTACCGCGTTGATACCACCCCCCCTCTCATTGCTACACCACCCCCACTCTCACAGCTACAACACCACCCCCACTCTCACTGATCTGACACCACCCCCACTCTCACAGCTACAACACCACCCCCACTCTCACCGCTCTGACACCACCCCCACTCTCACCGCTCCGACACCAACCACACTCTCACAGCTCCCTCACCGCCCCACGCTCACCGCTCTGACACCACCCCCACTCTTACCGCTCCGAAACCACCCCCACTCTCACCGCTCTGACACCACCCCCACTCTCAAAGCTCCCTCACCACCCCCACTCTCACCGCTCTGACACCACCACCACTCTGACCACTCCGACATCAGCCCCAAACTCAACGCTCCGACACCAGCCCCACTCTCACCGCTCCGACACCACCCCCACTCTCACCGCTCTGACACCACCCCCACTCTCACCGCTCTTACACCACCCCCACTCTCACCGCTCTTACACCACACCCAATCTCACAGCTCCGTCACCACCCCCACTCTCACCGCTCTGACCCCACCCCCACTCTCACTGCTCTGACACCACACCACTGTCACCTCTCCGACACCACCCCCACTCTCACCTCTCCGAAACAGACCCCCACTCTCACCTCTCTGACACCACCGCCCACTCTCACCTCTCTGACACCACCCCCACTCTCACCTCTCCGAAACAGACCCCCACTCTCACCTCTCTGACACCACCCCCTACTCTCACCTCTCTTACACCACCCCCACTCTCACCGCTCTTACACCACCCCCACTCTCACAGCTGCAACACCACCCCCACTCTCACCTCTCCGAAACACACCCCCACTCTCTCCTCTCCGACACCACACCCACTCTCAGCTCTCCGACACCACCCCTACTCTCACCGCTCCGTCACCACCCCCACTCTCACCGCTCTGACACGTCCCCCTCTCTCCCCGGTCTGGCACCGCCGCCACTCTCACCGCTCTGACACCACCCCCACTCTCACCGCTCCAACACCACCACCACTCTCACCTCAGCAAAACCACCCCCACTCTCACCGCTCCGACACCACCCCCACTCTCGCCGCTCTGACACCACCCTCACTCTCACCGTTCCGACACCACCATCACTCTCACCGCCCCGACACTACCCCCACTCTCACCGCTCCGTCACCACCCCCACTCTCACCGCTCTGACCCCACCCCCACTCTCACTGCTCTGACACCACCCCCACTCTCACCGCTCTGACTCCACCCCCACTCTCACTGATCTGACACCACACCACTCTCACCTCTCCGACACCACCCCCACTCTCACCTCTCCGAAACAGACCCCCACTCTCACCTCTCTGAAACCACCCCCAACTCTCACCTCTCTTACACCAACCCCACTCTCACAGCTGCAACACCACCCCCACTCTCACCTCTCCGAAACACACCCCCACTCTCACCGCTCCGACACCACCCGCACTCTCACCTCTCCGAAACACACCCCCACTCTCTCCTCTCCGACACCACCCCCACTCTCACCTCTCCGACACCACCCCCACTCTCACCGCTCCGTCACCACCCCCACTCTCACCGCTCTGACACCACCCCCACTCTCACCGCTCTGACACCACCCCCTCTCTCACCGCGATGGCACCACCCACACTCTCACCGCTCTGACACCTCCCCCTCTCTCCCCGGTCTGACACCACCCCCACTCTCACCGCTCTGACACCACCCCCACTCTCACTGCTCCGACACCACCCCCACTCCCACCGATCCATCACCACCCCCACTCTCACCGCTCTGACACCACCCTTACTCTCACAGCTGTGACACCACCCCCACTCTCACCGCCATGACACCACATCCACTCTCACCGGTCCGACACCACCCCCACTCTCACCGCTCCGACACCAACCACACTCTCACAGCTCCCTCACCACCACCACTCTCACCGCGCTGAAACCATCCCCACTCTCACCGCACCGGACACCACGCCCACTCTCACCGCTCCGACACCACCCCCACTCTCACTGCTCCGACTCCACCACAACTTTAACAGCTCATATACCTTCCCCACTCTCACTGCTCTTACACCAGCCCCACTCTCACCGCTCCGTCACCACCCCCACTCTCACCGCTCTGACATCACCCCCACACTCATCGCTCCGCCACCACCCCAACTCACACCGCTCCATCACCACCCTCACTCTCACCGCTCTGACACCACCCAACTCTCACCGCTCCGACACCACCACAACTTTAACAGCTCCGATACCTTCCCCACTCTCACTGCTCTGACACCACCCCCACTCTCACCGCTCCGACACCACCACAACTTTAACAGCTCCGATACCTTCCCCACTCTCACCGCTCCGACACCAACACCACTCTCACCGTTCTGTCATCTTAGCCACTCTCACCGCTCCGACACCAACACCACTCTCACCGCTCTGACACCACCCCCACTCTCAACGCTCTGACACCACCCCCACTCTCACCGCTCTAACACCACCCCCACTGTCACCACGCCGACACCACCCCCACTCCCACCGATCCGTCACCACCCCCACTCTCACCGCTCTGACACCACTCGCACTCTCACCTCTCTTACACCAGCCCCACTCTCACAGCTGCAACACCACCCCCACTCTCACCTCTCCGAAACACACCCCCACTCTCACCGCTCCGACACCACCCGCACTCTCACCTCTCCGAAACACACCCCCACTCTCTCCTCTCCGACACCACCCCAACTCTCACCTCTCCGACACCACCCCCACTCTCACCGCTCCGTCACCACCCCCACTCTCACCGCTCTGACACCACCCCCACTCTCACCGCTCTGACACCACCCCCACTCTCACCGCGATGGCACCACCCACACTCTCACCGCTCTGACACCACCCCCACTCTCACTGCTCCGACACCACCCCCACTCCCACCGATCCGTCACCACCCCCACTCTCACCGCTCTGACACCACCCCTACTCTCACAGCTCTGACACCACCCCCACTCTCACCGCCATGACACCACATCCACTCTCACCGGTCCGACACCACCCCCACTCTCACCGCTCTGACACCACCCCTACTCTCACAGCTCTGACACCACCCCCACTCTCACCGCCATGACACCACATCCACTCTCACCGGTCCGACACCACCCCCACTCTCACCGCGATGGCACCACCCACACTCTCACCGCGATGGCACCACCCACACTCTCACCGCTCCAACACCACCACCACTCTCACCTCAGCAAAACCACCCCCACTCTCACCGCTCCGACACCACCCCCACTCTCGCCACTCTGACACCACCCCCACTCTCACCTCTCCGACAGAAACCCCACTCTCACCTCTCCGACACCACCCTCACTCTCACCGCTTCGACACCACCCCCAATCTCACCGCCCCGACACCACCCCCACTCTCACCGGTCCGTCACCACCCCCACTCTCACTGCTCTGACACCACACCACTCTCACCTCTCCGACACCACCCCCACTCTCACCTCTCCGAAACAGACCCCCACTCTCACCTCACTGACACAACCCCCCACTCTCACCTCTCTGACACCACCGCCACTCTCACCTCTCTTACACCACCCCCACTCTCACAGCTGCAACACCACCCCCACTCTCACCTCTCCGAAACACACCCCCACTCTCACCGCTCCGACACCACCCGCACTCTCACCTCTCCGAAACACACCCCCACTCTCTCCTCTCCGACACCACCCCCACTCTCACCTCTCCGACACCACCCCCACTCTCACCGCTCCGTCATCACCCCCACTCTCACCGCTCTGACACCAACCCCACTCTCACCACTCTGACACCACCCCCACTCTCACCGCTCCGTCACCACCCCCACTCTCACCGCTCTGACACCACCCCCACTCTCACCGCTCCGTCACCACCCCCACTCTCACCGCTCTGACACCACCCCCACTCTCACCGCGATGGCACCAGCCACACTCTCACCGCTCTGACACCTCCCCCTCTCTCCCCGGTCTGACACCACCCCCACTCTCACCGCTCCAACACCACCACCACTCTCACCTCAGCAAAACCACCCCCACTCTCACCGCTCTGACACCACACCCACTCTCGCCGCTCTGACACCACCCCCACTCTCACCTCTCCGACAGAAACCCCACTCTCACCTCTCCGACACCACCCCCACTCTCACATCTCCGACACCACCCCCACTCTCACTGCTCTGACACCACCCCCACTCTCACCGCTCCAACACCACCACCACTCTCACCTCAGCAAAACCACCCCCACTCTCACCGCTCCGACACCACCCCCACTCTCGCCGCTCTGACACCACCCTCACTCTCACCGTTCCGACACCACCATCACTCTCACCGCCCCGACACTACCCCCACTCTCACCGCTCCGTCACCACCCCCACTCTCACCGCTCTGACCCCACCCCCACTCTCACTGCTCTGACACCACCCCCACTCTCACCGCTCTGACTCCACCCCCACTCTCACTGATCTGACACCACACCACTCTCACCTCTCCGACACCACCCCCACTCTCACCTCTCCGAAACAGACCCCCACTCTCACCTCTCTGAAACCACCCCCAACTCTCACCTCTCTTACACCAACCCCACTCTCACAGCTGCAACACCACCCCCACTCTCACCTCTCCGAAACACACCCCCACTCTCACCGCTCCGACACCACCCGCACTCTCACCTCTCCGAAACACACCCCCACTCTCTCCTCTCCGACACCACCCCCACTCTCACCTCTCCGACACCACCCCCACTCTCACCGCTCCGTCACCACCCCCACTCTCACCGCTCTGACACCACCCCCACTCTCACCGCTCTGACACCACCCCCTCTCTCACCGCGATGGCACCACCCACACTCTCACCGCTCTGACACCTCCCCCTCTCTCCCCGGTCTGACACCACCCCCACTCTCACCGCTCTGACACCACCCCCACTCTCACTGCTCCGACACCACCCCCACTCCCACCGATCCATCACCACCCCCACTCTCACCGCTCTGACACCACCCTTACTCTCACAGCTGTGACACCACCCCCACTCTCACCGCCATGACACCACATCCACTCTCACCGGTCCGACACCACCCCCACTCTCACCGCTCCGACACCAACCACACTCTCACAGCTCCCTCACCACCACCACTCTCACCGCGCTGAAACCATCCCCACTCTCACCGCACCGGACACCACGCCCACTCTCACCGCTCCGACACCACCCCCACTCTCACTGCTCCGACTCCACCACAACTTTAACAGCTCATATACCTTCCCCACTCTCACTGCTCTTACACCAGCCCCACTCTCACCGCTCCGTCACCACCCCCACTCTCACCGCTCTGACATCACCCCCACACTCATCGCTCCGCCACCACCCCAACTCACACCGCTCCGTCACCACCCTCACTCTCACCGCTCTGACACCACCCAACTCTCACCGCTCCGACACCACCACAACTTTAACAGCTCCGATACCTTCCCCACTCTCACTGCTCTGACACCACCCCCACTCTCACCGCTCCGACACCACCACAACTTTAACAGCTCCGATACCTTCCCCACTCTCACCGCTCCGACACCAACACCACTCTCACCGTTCTGTCATCTTAGCCACTCTCACCGCTCCGACACCAACACCACTCTCACCGCTCTGACACCACCCCCACTCTCAACGCTCTGACACCACCCCCACTCTCACCGCTCTAACACCACCCCCACTGTCACCACGCCGACACCACCCCCACTCCCACCGATCCGTCACCACCCCCACTCTCACCGCTCTGACACCACTCGCACTCTCACCTCTCTTACACCAGCCCCACTCTCACAGCTGCAACACCACCCCCACTCTCACCTCTCCGAAACACACCCCCACTCTCACCGCTCCGACACCACCCGCACTCTCACCTCTCCGAAACACACCCCCACTCTCTCCTCTCCGACACCACCCCAACTCTCACCTCTCCGACACCACCCCCACTCTCACCGCTCCGTCACCACCCCCACTCTCACCGCTCTGACACCACCCCCACTCTCACCGCTCTGACACCACCCCCACTCTCACCGCGATGGCACCACCCACACTCTCACCGCTCTGACACCACCCCCACTCTCACTGCTCCGACACCACCCCCACTCCCACCGATCCGTCACCACCCCCATTCTCACCGCTCTGACACCACCCCTACTCTCACAGCTCTGACACCACCCCCACTCTCACCGCCATGACACCACATCCACTCTCACCGGTCCGACACCACCCCCACTCTCACCGCTCTGACACCACCCCTACTCTCACAGCTCTGACACCACCCCCACTCTCACCGCCATGACACCACATCCACTCTCACCGGTCCGACACCACCCCCACTCTCACCGCGATGGCACCACCCACACTCTCACCGCGATGGCACCACCCACACTCTCACCGCTCCAACACCACCACCACTCTCACCTCAGCAAAACCACCCCCACTCTCACCGCTCCGACACCACCCCCACTCTCGCCACTCTGACACCACCCCCACTCTCACCTCTCCGACAGAAACCCCACTCTCACCTCTCCGACACCACCCTCACTCTCACCGCTTCGACACCACCCCCAATCTCACCGCCCCGACACCACCCCCACTCTCACCGGTCCGTCACCACCCCCACTCTCACTGCTCTGACACCACACCACTCTCACCTCTCCGACACCACCCCCACTCTCACCTCTCCGAAACAGACCCCCACTCTCACCTCACTGACACAACCCCCCACTCTCACCTCTCTGACACCACCGCCACTCTCACCTCTCTTACACCACCCCCACTCTCACAGCTGCAACACCACCCCCACTCTCACCTCTCCGAAACACACCCCCACTCTCACCGCTCCGACACCACCCGCACTCTCACCTCTCCGAAACACACCCCCACTCTCTCCTCTCCGACACCACCCCCACTCTCACCTCTCCAACACCACCCCCACTCTCACCGCTCCGTCATCACCCCCACTCTCACCGCTCTGACACCAACCCCACTCTCACCACTCTGACACCACCCCCACTCTCACCGCTCCGTCACCACCCCCACTCTCACCGCTCTGACACCACCCCCACTCTCACCGCTCCGTCACCACCCCCACTCTCACTGCTCTGACACCACCCCCACTCTCACCGCGATGGCACCAGCCACACTCTCACCGCTCTGACACCTCCCCCTCTCTCCCCGGTCTGACACCACCCCCACTCTCACCGCTCCAACACCACCACCACTCTCACCTCAGCAAAACCACCCCCACTCTCACCGCTCTGACACCACCCCCACTCTCGCCGCTCTGACACCACCCTCACTCTCACCGTTCCGACACCACAATCACTCTCACCGCCCCGACACTACCCCCACTCTCACCTCTCCGACACCACCCCCACTCTCACCGCTCCGTCACCACCCCCACTCTCACCGCTCTGACACCACCCCCACTCTCACCGCTCTGACACCACCCCCTCTCTCACCGCGATGGCACCACCCACACTCTCACCGCTCTGACACCTCCCCCTCTCTCCCCGGTCTGACACCACCCCCACTCTCACCGCTCTGACACCACCCCCACTCTCACTGCTCCGACACCACCCCCACTCCCACCGATCCATCACCACCCCCACTCTCACCGCTCTGACACCACCCTTACTCTCACAGCTGTGACACCACCCCCACTCTCACCGCCATGACACCACATCCACTCTCACCGGTCCGACACCACCCCCACTCTCACCGCTCCGACACCAACCACACTCTCACAGCTCCCTCACCACCACCACTCTCACCGCGCTGAAACCATCCCCACTCTCACCGCACCGGACACCACGCCCACTCTCACCGCTCCGACACCACCCCCACTCTCACTGCTCCGACTCCACCACAACTTTAACAGCTCATATACCTTCCCCACTCTCACTGCTCTTACACCAGCCCCACTCTCACCGCTCCGTCACCACCCCCACTCTCACCGCTCTGACATCACCCCCACACTCATCGCTCCGCCACCACCCCAACTCACACCGCTCCGTCACCACCCTCACTCTCACCGCTCTGACACCACCCAACTCTCACCGCTCCGACACCACCACAACTTTAACAGCTCCGATACCTTCCCCACTCTCACTGCTCTGACACCACCCCCACTCTCACCGCTCCGACACCACCACAACTTTAACAGCTCCGATACCTTCCCCACTCTCACCGCTCCGACACCAACACCACTCTCACCGTTCTGTCATCTTAGCCACTCTCACCGCTCCGACACCAACACCACTCTCACCGCTCTGACACCACCCCCACTCTCAACGCTCTGACACCACCCCCACTCTCACCGCTCTAACACCACCCCCACTGTCACCACGCCGACACCACCCCCACTCCCACCGATCCGTCACCACCCCCACTCTCACCGCTCTGACACCACTCGCACTCTCACCTCTCTTACACCAGCCCCACTCTCACAGCTGCAACACCACCCCCACTCTCACCTCTCCGAAACACACCCCCACTCTCACCGCTCCGACACCACCCGCACTCTCACCTCTCCGAAACACACCCCCACTCTCTCCTCTCCGACACCACCCCAACTCTCACCTCTCCGACACCACCCCCACTCTCACCGCTCCGTCACCACCCCCACTCTCACCGCTCTGACACCACCCCCACTCTCACCGCTCTGACACCACCCCCACTCTCACCGCGATGGCACCACCCACACTCTCACCGCTCTGACACCACCCCCACTCTCACTGCTCCGACACCACCCCCACTCCCACCGATCCGTCACCACCCCCATTCTCACCGCTCTGACACCACCCCTACTCTCACAGCTCTGACACCACCCCCACTCTCACCGCCATGACACCACATCCACTCTCACCGGTCCGACACCACCCCCACTCTCACCGCTCTGACACCACCCCTACTCTCACAGCTCTGACACCACCCCCACTCTCACCGCCATGACACCACATCCACTCTCACCGGTCCGACACCACCCCCACTCTCACCGCGATGGCACCACCCACACTCTCACCGCGATGGCACCACCCACACTCTCACCGCTCCAACACCACCACCACTCTCACCTCAGCAAAACCACCCCCACTCTCACCGCTCCGACACCACCCCCACTCTCGCCACTCTGACACCACCCCCACTCTCACCTCTCCGACAGAAACCCCACTCTCACCTCTCCGACACCACCCTCACTCTCACCGCTTCGACACCACCCCCAATCTCACCGCCCCGACACCACCCCCACTCTCACCGGTCCGTCACCACCCCCACTCTCACTGCTCTGACACCACACCACTCTCACCTCTCCGACACCACCCCCACTCTCACCTCTCCGAAACAGACCCCCACTCTCACCTCACTGACACAACCCCCCACTCTCACCTCTCTGACACCACCGCCACTCTCACCTCTCTTACACCACCCCCACTCTCACAGCTGCAACACCACCCCCACTCTCACCTCTCCGAAACACACCCCCACTCTCACCGCTCCGACACCACCCGCACTCTCACCTCTCCGAAACACACCCCCACTCTCTCCTCTCCGACACCACCCCCACTCTCACCTCTCCAACACCACCCCCACTCTCACCGCTCCGTCATCACCCCCACTCTCACCGCTCTGACACCAACCCCACTCTCACCACTCTGACACCACCCCCACTCTCACCGCTCCGTCACCACCCCCACTCTCACCGCTCTGACACCACCCCCACTCTCACCGCTCCGTCACCACCCCCACTCTCACTGCTCTGACACCACCCCCACTCTCACCGCGATGGCACCAGCCACACTCTCACCGCTCTGACACCTCCCCCTCTCTCCCCGGTCTGACACCACCCCCACTCTCACCGCTCCAACACCACCACCACTCTCACCTCAGCAAAACCACCCCCACTCTCACCGCTCTGACACCACCCCCACTCTCGCCGCTCTGACACCACCCCCACTCTCACCTCTCCGACAGAAACCCCACTCTCACCTCTCCGACACCACCCCCACTCTCACATCTCCGACACCACCCCCACTCTCACTGCTCTGACACCACCCCCACTCTCACCGCTCCAACACCACCACCACTCTCACCTCAGCAAAACCACCCCCACTCTCACCGCTCCGACACCACCCCCACTCTCGCCGCTCTGACACCACCCTCACTCTCACCGTTCCGACACCACAATCACTCTCACCGCCCCGACACTACCCCCACTCTCACCGCTCCGTCACCACCCCCACTCTCACCGCTCTGACCCCACCCCCACTCTCACTGCTCTGACACCACCCCCACTCTCACCGCTCTGACTCCACCCCCACTCTCACTGATCTGACACCACACCACTCTCACCTCTCCGACACCACCCCCACTCTCACCTCTCCGAAACAGACCCCCACTCTCACCTCTCTGAAACCACCCCCAACTCTCACCTCTCTTACACCAACCCCACTCTCACAGCTGCAACACCACCCCCACTCTCACCTCTCCGAAACACACCCCCACTCTCACCGCTCCGACACCACCCGCACTCTCACCTCTCCGAAACACACCCCCACTCTCTCCTCTCCGACACCACCCCCACTCTCACCTCTCCGACACCACCCCCACTCTCACCGCTCCGTCACCACCCCCACTCTCACCGCTCTGACACCACCCCCACTCTCACCGCTCTGACACCACCCCCTCTCTCACCGCGATGGCACCACCCACACTCTCACCGCTCTGACACCTCCCCCTCTCTCCCCGGTCTGACACCACCCCCACTCTCACCGCTCTGACACCACCCCCACTCTCACTGCTCCGACACCACCCCCACTCCCACCGATCCATCACCACCCCCACTCTCACCGCTCTGACACCACCCTTACTCTCACAGCTGTGACACCACCCCCACTCTCACCGCCATGACACCACATCCACTCTCACCGGTCCGACACCACCCCCACTCTCACCGCTCCGACACCAACCACACTCTCACAGCTCCCTCACCACCACCACTCTCACCGCGCTGAAACCATCCCCACTCTCACCGCACCGGACACCACGCCCACTCTCACCGCTCCGACACCACCCCCACTCTCACTGCTCCGACTCCACCACAACTTTAACAGCTCATATACCTTCCCCACTCTCACTGCTCTTACACCAGCCCCACTCTCACCGCTCCGTCACCACCCCCACTCTCACCGCTCTGACATCACCCCCACACTCATCGCTCCGCCACCACCCCAACTCACACCGCTCCGTCACCACCCTCACTCTCACCGCTCTGACACCACCCAACTCTCACCGCTCCGACACCACCACAACTTTAACAGCTCCGATACCTTCCCCACTCTCACTGCTCTGACACCACCCCCACTCTCACCGCTCCGACACCACCACAACTTTAACAGCTCCGATACCTTCCCCACTCTCACCGCTCCGACACCAACACCACTCTCACCGTTCTGTCATCTTAGCCACTCTCACCGCTCCGACACCAACACCACTCTCACCGCTCTGACACCACCCCCACTCTCAACGCTCTGACACCACCCCCACTCTCACCGCTCTAACACCACCCCCACTGTCACCACGCCGACACCACCCCCACTCCCACCGATCCGTCACCACCCCCACTCTCACCGCTCTGACACCACTCGCACTCTCACCTCTCTTACACCAGCCCCACTCTCACAGCTGCAACACCACCCCCACTCTCACCTCTCCGAAACACACCCCCACTCTCACCGCTCCGACACCACCCGCACTCTCACCTCTCCGAAACACACCCCCACTCTCTCCTCTCCGACACCACCCCAACTCTCACCTCTCCGACACCACCCCCACTCTCACCGCTCCGTCACCACCCCCACTCTCACCGCTCTGACACCACCCCCACTCTCACCGCTCTGACACCACCCCCACTCTCACCGCGATGGCACCACCCACACTCTCACCGCTCTGACACCACCCCCACTCTCACTGCTCCGACACCACCCCCACTCCCACCGATCCGTCACCACCCCCACTCTCACCGCTCTGACACCACCCCTACTCTCACAGCTCTGACACCACCCCCACTCTCACCGCCATGACACCACATCCACTCTCACCGGTCCGACACCACCCCCACTCTCACCGCTCTGACACCACCCCTACTCTCACAGCTCTGACACCACCCCCACTCTCACCGCCATGACACCACATCCACTCTCACCGGTCCGACACCACCCCCACTCT
>JANJGN010001018.1:0-40000 GCA_026770705.1 Isurus oxyrinchus | reverse complement strand
CAGGTGTATCCCTACAAATTCCATTATGCTTCCTAAGTAACCTTATTACATCTTCCGGTGGTCCCATCTCTAAATATGAGAACACAGAGTCTAACTGTCCCAGTATTGACGTATTGGCTAGTCGAAGTGTAGGACTACTTCTCTCTCTACATTACTCTTACTGTCTCTGTCATCCTCCATTACTCCTGCCACCTGGCACACTTGCTCTCTCCTATCATCTTCCCCACGATGATATTGCTTCAACCTGTTTATGTAACATAACCGTTTCTTCTTCCTATGTTCAGGAGTGTCTATCAGATAAGTCACTGCACTAACTCTCCTAACTACTCTGTAGGGGCCACTGAATTTCACTTTCAGGGGTTCACCCTGCAAAGCTAATAACACCAATACTTCATCTCCTGCTTGGAACGCTTTAGTTGTAGCATGTTTGTCTGCCCGTTCTTTCATTTTGGTTTGGAAAATTTTTCAGTGCTCTCCTGCTACTTTACATGCTCCTGTGAGTCTTTCTAGAAACATGGACACGTAACACAACATGGCAGATTCATCTTTCTGCTTTAGAAACTTTTCTTTAATCACTTTGAATGGGTCTCTTATTTCATGACCATAGATCAATTTGAATGGACTAAATCCAGTAGATTCATTGGGAGAATCTCTGGTAACAAATAGTAAGAAATCTAATCCTTTGTCCCAATCCTTTGGGTATTCATGGTAATAGGTCTTAATCATGGTTTTAAGAGTCTAAAGCTCCCTGTGTCTGTGGATGATAGGCGGTAGACTTTATTTGTTTGATACCCAAACTGCTGATTATGTCCTGGAAAATTTTAGGCATGAAGTTAGAACCTTGGTCAGATTGTATTTCAATTGGAAGGCCATACCAAGTGAAAAACTGAGTTAACTTTTCCACTACCACCTTGGCTGTAATTGTCCTTAAAAGAATAGCTTCTGGAAATTGGGTTGTCATATCTATGATTGTAAGGATATACTGATGTGCTGCTTTCATTTTGGGTAATAGTCTTACACAATCTACTAACACCCAACTGAATAGTTCTTCAAAAGCTGGTATGGGTATTAAAGATGCTGGTTTGATTACATATTGAGGTTTACCTACTACCTGACATGTATGACACATTTTACAAAATTGCATTATGCCCTTATGAAGTCTTGGCCAGGTAAGATGCCTGTTTATCGATGCCTGGGTTTTCCGTATTCCTACATGTCCTACCATAGGAATTTCATGTGCTACTCGCAATATCTCCTTACAATATTTGGGTGGTATCACTATCTGATGAACAACTGTCCATTCCTCATCCACAGGTCTGTGAGGGTGTTTCCACTCCCTCATCAGAACTCTGTTTTTAATGTAATAGCACTGCGGAACTCCACCTGCCTCAGCTTCAATGTGAGCTGACTGTTCTAACTTGTTTAACTCTGGATCTGCTTTCTGAGCCTCAATTAATGAAGACCTGCCAAACGCTTCCTTTGAATTGTCCTCATCCTTAAAGAAAGTTTCAGCTACTTAAACATCTACTCGTGGTATTACTTTGACCTCTGGTGGTGGACTTTGTTTAAACATTGCTCTGGTCACCACACAATACCAGGAACATGTCCTTGTAACTGCTCCGTCTCTTTAGCCTCTCTCATACGTTCCATAGTTATGGGCAAAGCTATAACCTTCACTCCTGCCAAATCATTCCCCAGGAGTAAATCAACTCCATCCACGGGTAATTTCTTAACCACTCCTACAACCACAATCCAGACGACCAATCACATATGAGTATGTGTGAAAGTGAGCAAGAGTTTATAGGTTTCAGTCCCTACATTCTTTGCCATTGCTTCTCTGATTCACCCACAGTGGCCAATGGACTAATCACATCACCACTGAACAGTTGGGATATAACAGGATAAAATAACAATCCTATATCCAGGCATGGCAATGAGTTAGTAATAGATTAGCAGGGAACTGTCCTGTGCCAGTATACAAACGTGTGTTAAAGCTGGCAAACTGCATTGTCTCAAAGTTCCCAGTTCCTTGGCAGAGGGGCATGGACCAGGAAACAATGCCTCTGAGCTTGGCATTGCTGCATTCATACCACCTTCCTAATGGCCAGTGGGGTAAGACCATGACCCCCGTTCAGAAATCTGAAAGTATCCTATGACTGTGTCCTAACTGGCACTAAGTCCCTTTCGCCCATCACCCCTGCACTTGCTGATCTACATTAGTTCCTGGTCCAACAACACCTTAACTCTAAACTTCTCACCCGTTCTTTCAAATTCCTTTGTCACCTCGCCTTCTCACTATCTTTCTAACCTCCTCCGGCCCTACAACCCACTGAGATCTTGGCACTCCTCCAATTCTGGCCTCTTGAGCATTGCAAATTTTAATCGCTTCTCCATTGAGGCCTGTGCCTTCACCAGAATCAGCTCACATTGAAAAATCATCGCTCTGAAACGTTAACTCTGTCTCTCTGTACAAATGCAAGTTCTCTCTTTTGAATTTTATTTACTCCACCTTGCGTCACTTTTCAGAAGAGACATGAGGAGACATTGCTTTACATGGGGAGCTCTGATCTGGAATGCACTGCCTAAAAGGTGGAAGTAGATTCAAAAATAATTTTCGAGAGGGTATTGAATAAATATTTGAAAAAGAAACTATTTGCAGGGCTATAAGGAAAGAGTGGGAGAATAGGATTAATTGGCTAGTTCTTTTAAAGAGGCCAAATGTCAAATGTTTCTATGATACTGTAAATTGTGTTTTGTGTACTGCGTCCATGTAAACATGCTGATGTTAATAATATGCATGTGTTAAGTTATAGTGTCACATGGAAGCTTCTTCTACAGCAGTACTGAAGTTTTGAACTATTCTGCAGACAGTTTTGAAAGCGCAGCTCCAATGTGTGCTTCACAGAATAAAGTGTCGAAAATGTAGGAATTTAATGCAACAATCCTGTAAAAGCAACATGAGTAACAACAGAAGCCGCTGAAAATATTTCTCCTTTCAAAGTTTCTGACAACTATCTTAACCGAATCTTTGCATTTCCCCTCCCCAGGGGCATACCTACACCGCATGGTTCAAGAAGGCCGCTCACCGCTACCTACTCAAAGGCAATAAGGGATGGACAATAAATGCTGGCCCAGAATAAAAAGTCTATAGTTTTTATAGTTACATTTGAAGGTTCCGGTTTTCTACCAGTTCAAAAGGATTTAGTTGGCTTCGTAAGTATGAGCTTTAAGGAACTTGTCATTCGGGGGTTCAGCCGAAGCAGTGGGGTTTTGGAAATTATGATGAGATTGAAATGTGCTGTTCAGAAGTCAAACTCTTTCACCAAGAGATTTGGCCAAAACCTTGAGGTTTGGCCACAAGGTGGCGCATTGCTACCATGCATGATTAATAGATGGGGACAAGCTCCAACGAAGATCAAAGTGTTGGAGAACAGGGTGAGGACCAGACCTCTACTGCCCCAATCAGCTACAACTGGATAAGCACCAGATAATATAGTCCAATATACGCTTGATTATAGGGGTGGGTTCTGTTCTCTGCAGCCTGGAGCACGGGTCCCGGAGGCTGTGCTGTCTGCCTGGCACCAGCGAGATTCAGGTGAAGGTTGTCCATCTTGCCCCAGTACCAGTGCTGATGCCCCATGGATCGAAACCCATTTCTCCCACACCAATCTTTGGCTTTAAACTAACAGGAGGGTACGGGTGAAGGGAGGTTTTGAAATCCAAAGGTAAAGTTGAGGCAATAGAAAAGTATATCGGTGTGAGTAAAGACAGGGGCAGGGAGGGACAGAAGGTTTAACGGTAATACTGAATTCGTGAGTAAGGTCCGTGCAGGGAATAGTAGTTAAAAGAAATTGAAGCCACTTTATCCGAATGCGTGAAGCGTCTGCAATAAGATAGGTGATCTAATGGCGCCAATAAAGATAAATGGTTTAGATTTAATCACCATTACGGAGAAGGGGGGCTGAATTTTAACCGCCCTCTACCCCCACCCCCGACCCCCACCACCCCTCCCCCCCCTCCCCCACCAGATGTGTTGTTTAAGGTGGGTGGTGGGCACAAAAAAAATGTTGGGTGTCACCTCCCTCCTGCCCACACCCCATAATATAGGGGCTGGGTAAGGCGCTCACTTAGCCGCACTCTGTTAGGTCTATTAAGGCCCCAATTTCCCAATAAAGTGGCAGCTAAGGGCCTCATTTTGCTTCCACTGCCACAAAACGCTGGGCAGTGACAGCTTGGCCGGAGTGCAAAGGCCACTTTTAAATCTGCTCTTTGAAAAGGTGGGAAGGAAGTGGGGGAATCATCAATCAGGGGGTGCTCTGGGCACCTTGGGAACACTCCCTTACCCAAAAGACGTAACCCCCTCCCCATTTGTTCTTCCCTACCCGGCCTCCAAAACCCGCCCTTCCCACCAACCCCCATACACCCCTTGACCTCCCCCCACTCACCCTTCCCCCACCACCCCACCCCCCTCCCACCACCCCCCCCCCCCCCCCCCACCCCCCCGCTCCCCCCCACCCCTCCCCCTCACATTTACCTGGCTCTGGTGGCAACCAATCTTCTTTGTGGAGATGCTTGCAATCCCAGCATTGACCACCACTGAGTCCGGGCATTGCTGGGACTGCTACAGCTGCCAGATATTCAGCTTGGCTGGCAGCTCTCGAGGGTGGAAGTCCGACCCCCAGCCTATTTATGCCACCCCCAGCGTGTTGTTGCAGCTGGACAGTCTTTTAAATATCAGACCATCCAGGACTGACTTCTCTTCTGTGGGAGAGAGCAGAACGCAACCTCCCCCATCCCACTGTAAAATCGTTACAAGCTGACCCAAGGTTAGAAAATCAATATTCCAGGGTCCACAACATTTTGATAAGACAGGCAGAATAGACAAGCCTTAATAATGGAGAATGAAATAAGGAGACTAGTGAGAAAGGATCTTGGCTCAGACAATCAGGAAATAGAATCAGTACGGGCGGAGAGTAATAGGAAGAGTCAGAAAACACTGGTGGGAGTAATTTATAGGTCCCCCAACAATAGTCATACCGCTGGACGGAGCATTAGACAAGAAATAATTGGAGCTTGTCACAAAGGCAATGTCATAATTATGGGGACTTGAATCTTTATAAAGGCTGGACCAATCAATTTGTAAAGGTGGTCTAGAGGGTGAGTTTGTAGAATGCCTTAATGATAGTTTTCTGGAAAAATATGTTGGGTATTCAACTAGGAATAAAGCTATTTTGTTACTGTGTAATGAGACAGGGTTAATTAGTGATGCTATGGTAAATGATCCACTGAGAAATAGTGATGATAATTTCACATTAAGTTCGAAATTGACATACTTACTCCAAACACAAGTAAGAATCTTGGGCTGAAACAAAGCCAATTACATTGGGGAGAGCTGGCTAAGGTTGATTGGTTAAACAGACTAAAAGCTATGGTGGTAAATAAGCTGTGGGAAACATTTAAAGAAACCATTCAAAATGTTAAACAAAAATACATTCTATTGAAAAACAAAAATTCTGAGAGAAATATCTATCTGTGGCTTACTAAGGAGGTTAAGGATAGTATTAGATTAAAAAAAAGAGGCTTATATTATTGCAAAGTCTAAGGAATGGGAATGTTTTAGAAACCAGCAAAGGGACACCAAAAGGTTGGCTAAAAAGGAAAAGATTGAATATGAAAAGTAAACTAGCCAGGAATATAAAGAGCTTTTATAAGTATGTAAAAAGGAAGGGAGTAGCTAAAGGACATGTTGGTCCCTTACAAGCAGAGACAGGAGAAATTATCATGGAGAGTGAGGAAATGGCAGAGGCATTGAACAAATATTTTGTGTTTGTCTTCACAGTGGAAGACACAAATTACATACTAGAAATAGACAGTAGCCTTGCAAGGAAATTAAGGTAATGGAGAGCAACAGAGAAAAAGTACTGGAGGAACAGAACAGAGTAAAATCCAACCAATCCCCAGAACCTGATGGCCTACAGTCATTGGGAAAATGCTGGAATCTAATATTAAGGAAGTCCGAACTGTGCACTTAGGAGAACATAGGGCTGCACTTTCTGGTTGGCAGTGGGCAGGGCCCACTCGCCGATATGTAAAATTGCGCGTGCGTCCCAACTTCACCACGCATCAATCTTTAGTTCAGCAGACGTGCACTGGAGTTGGTTGAGCGCCCGCCGAACTGTCAACAGCCACTTAAGGCCTTTAAAAAAAGTAATTAACCCAATTAATGGACCTGCCCGTCCAATCTTAAGGTTGGCAGGCAGGCGAAGAGCCCAGGCGGCCTTCAGAATGGACATGAAACCTCATCCGCGCTCATGAGTGCGCGATTGAGAATCTCCCTGAGGCACAGCGCCGCCTCAGGGAGATGGAAGAAACTTTTTAAAAAAATAATAAAGGTATGAAAAATGTAATAAGGCATGTCCCCTCGTGACTGTAGGATGGTATGTTGCCTCCCTGGTGCCAGGGTAAAGGATGTCACAGAACAACTACAGGACATTCTTTTTGGTTGGGGGGCGGAGGGGGTGGTGAGCAGCCAGAGGTTGTGATCCACATTGGGACCAATGACGTATGTAGGGAAACGGATGAGTTCCTGAAAGCAGAATTTAGGGTTAGGAAGGGAATTAAAAAGCAGGACCACAAGGGCAGTAATCTCAGGATTACTCCCAGCGCCATGTGCTGGTGAACATAAGAATAGGAAGATTGAGCAGTTCAACATGTGGCTGAGGAAATGGAGGAGGAGGGAGGGCTTTAGATTTCTGAGGCATTGGGACCAGTTCGGGGGCAGGTAGGACTTAAACAAGAAGGACAGATTACACCTTAACAGGGCTGGGACTAATGACCTCACAGGGAGGTTTGCTAGTGCTGTTGGGAAGGGTTTAAACTAGATTGACGGAGGGAAGGGAAGGGAAAATTCAGAGTGGAGAGGAGAAAAACTGGCAATGGGAAGTAGAGAAGTATCAACTAATAACAAGGATATATCAGAGAGTAATATCAATGTAGATAGAATACTTGGAGAGTTGATAGAATTAAAGTGTGTAATGGTAAGTCCTTAGATGGGGTTAGAATAAGGGGGAAATTGAAAAAGCCTAAATCATGGTGGATGTGTGTGTATGTGAATGCACGGAGTGTGGTTAATAGGATTGATGAACTGCAGGCACCGGCTGACAAATGGAATTTGACTCAGCGACAGTGAAGGAACAGCAATATATTTCCAAGTCAGGATGGTGAGTGGCTTGGAGGGGAACTTGCGGGTGGTGGTGTTCCCATGTGTCTGCTGCCCTTGCCCTTGCCCTTCTGGGTGGTGGAGCTTGCAGGATTGGGAGGTGCTGTCGAAGAAACTTTGGCAGGTTGCTGCATAGCATCTTGTGGACACTGTACGTCCGTGACGGAGGAATGAATGTTTAAGGTGGTGGATAGTAATTGGTGCTAATGATGTGCTTTTGCATTTAACATTTACTGAGTCTCACCCTGTCTTCCTTGAAAGAGAGAATTAACTTTTCTAATTCTGCTTTATAAGGGTTGCAGTGAAACTTGGGATAGTTTATTACGTTAAAGCCACTGTGAACATGTAAGTTGTCGTTACATTTATATCACGCCATATCACATCTTCAGCTTGTTTCAATGTCCATCATGAAATGCAGTCAATAGTGTATCAAACATGTATTTGCCTCCAACTATCGACAAGCATTTCGCAAATCAGTCACAAGTACTCTTACAATAACACTGTTCAAAGCAGTCTTACTTATAAGCTACTCACACAGGTTTTCTGCCTATTCAAACAAGATTACTCTTTTTTTCACAAATAACTAAGGAACTGAAACAATTTGTAAGCAGGTTTCAAAATATAACTTAGTAAAGAGTAATAAAATGAAAGTGAGTTTGTTCAAGTGATTTTTTTTTCCCCCAGTCCCCTTCTTCTGATTTCTGGTGCCAATCACCCCTCGTCCTTCACAGTTTGGTCACTTGCATCTGGATTGACCCTGTTAATAGATTACAAAATACTAACTGTGGGAACCTGAGTTTCAGACAGACTTGACACAATGCAGTAGGACATACGACAACGATAAATTAAAGGGAGAGACGCTAAAGGAGGTGCAGGAACAGAGAGGGACTTTGGTGCATACGTACATAGGACATTGAAGATGGCAGGGCATGTTGAGAGAGCAGTTGATAAAGCATATAGTATCTTAGGCTTTATTAATAGGGACATTGAGTACAAGAGTAAGGAGGTCATGTTGAACTTGTATAGGACGCTGGTTGGGCCTCATCTAGAATACTGCGTCCAGTTCTGGGCACCATACTTGAGGAAGGATGTGAAGGCATTGGAGAGACAACAGAGGAAATTCACAAGATTGATCCCCGGGATGAAGAGGATAGATTGAAGAGGTTGGGACTGTTCTTCATGGAGAAAAGAAGGCTGAGAGGAGACTTGATGGAGGTATTCAAGATCCTGAGGGGTATGGGCAGGGTAAATAGTGAGAAACTGTTCCCACTCAAGGAATTGGATCAGCACCTGAAGAGAAAAATATTGCAGGACTTTGGAGTAAGGGAAAGGGATTGGGACCATCTGAGTTGCTCTTGCAGGGATATGACAGGCTGAATGCCTTCCATCTGTGATTCTAGAGGGCATAGATTCAAAATAATTGGCAAAAGGAGTAAATGTGATGTGAGGAAAAATTTTTCACCCAGAGGGTGGCTGGAGTCTGGAACAAACTTCCTGAAAGGGTTGTGGTGGCAGGTTCGATTGAGGTATTCAAAAGGGAATTGGGTAGATACCTGAAAAAGAGAGAATATGCAAGGTTACGGGGATAAGGCAGGGGAGTGGGACTAGGTGGAATGCTCTTTCAGAGAGCCAGTGAAGACTCAATGGGCCGAATGGCCTCTTTCTACACTGTAAAGATCCTGCGAAATTGCATTGATGTAGCGCGTTTAAAACATTTAAAGCAGCTAGTAAAACATTCCAGGGTTCTTCAAAGGTGGATAATTGAACAAGAACTGACACCAAGCCAAGGAAAGTGGCATTAGGCGAGGCAGAGAAAGGCTTGGTCAAAGAGTTAGGCTTTAATGTGTGCCTTCAATAAGGAGAGGGTGGGGGAAAGGCCAAGAGGTTTGGAGGTGGAATTCCAGAGCTTTGGGGGCGAGACAACTGAAAGCATGGCTGTCGGTTGTGGGGGTGAAGGAAGTAAGAGGTGAACAGGAAGTCTGAGTTGGAGGACTGCATATGTCCCAGAGGGTTGTAAGGCTGGAGGAGATTACAGTGATGATGGGGGGGAGGGAAGGGAGTGTGGGGGGAGGAGCCATGGAGGGATATGAATGAGAATTTAAAAATTGAGGCGTTGTTGCCAATGTAAGTCAGCAAGCAGAAGTGTGATGGGTGAATTGGACTAGGTGCAATCTATGGCATTGGCATCGAAGTTTTTAATAAGGGATAAAAATACCTCTCTTTCATTTTCAAATAGACCAACATCTGAATAAGCACCGTGGACCACAAACTGACAAAATATAGGTAAAATCATATCATTCATTTGGGCCTAGACAGAGTAGATAGAGAGAAACCGTTCCCATTGGCGGCTGGGTGGAGAACCAGGGAACACTGATTTAAGATGATTGGCAAAAGAATCACTGGTGACATGGGGAAAACTTTTGTTACGCAGCGCGAGGTTATCATCTGGAACGTTCTGCCTGAGAGTGTAGAGGAGGCAGATTTCAGTCGGAGCTTTCACCTGGGAATTGGATTGGCAGCTGAAGAGAAAAATATTGCAGGACTTTGGGGGAAGGGCAAGGGATTGGGACCATCTGAGTTGCTCTTGCAGGCAGCCAGCAGAGATATGACAGGCCGAATGGCTTCCATCTGTGATTCAATGATTCATTGAACCCAATACAGGAGACCAAACTGATGGTTGGCAACTTATAACTCTAAGAGCTGGATCTTCATCTCCGAGATGGTTAGCAGGGATCAGGAAATTTCCCAGCATGATGCCTCCGCATCGGGATAAAGTGCCTGCAAAGGTGAGATTTTTGTTCTGGGGGAGCAGGTGCTAACTGGAGTTGGCTCCCGGAAAGAGTTCGGAGGCCGCAAATGGGGGCTGCCGGTGTAGGGGCAAGATGTTTAAAAGGCCCACCTCAGGGCTCTGGGACTTGGCCCCCAGTTACAATAAAAAAAAACAAAAGCAGCGCCCTGGTCTTCTCCCCTCACACCCCCTCACAATCCATATACCCCATCCATGCCAACACATGCCGCCTCAGGCCTCCACCCACCCCCATAGCCCCTCATACCCATGCCAAGGGAGTTATACCCTGTTCTCCTGGCCAATATTAATCCCTCAACCTACATCACAATTGATCTCATCATTATCACATTGCTGGTTGTGGAATCTTGCTGAGTGCAAATTGTTCACTCTGTTCTTTTATATTCGTTCATGGAATGTGGGTGTCACTGGCTGGGCCAGCATTTACTGCCCATCCCTAATTGCCCTTGAGAAGGTGGTGGTGAGCTGCCCTCTTGACCTGCTGCAGTCCATGTGGTGTAGGTACACCCACAGTGCTGTTAGGGAGGGAGTTCCATGATTTTGATCCAGTGACAGTGAAGGAACGGCGATATATTTCCATGTCAGGATGGTGAGTGACTTGGAGGGGAACTTCCAGGTGGTGGTGTTCCCATCTGTCTGCTCCCTTTACCCTTCTAGATCGTAGCGGTCATGGGTTTGGAAGGTGTTTTCTAAGGGGCGTGGTGAGTTCCTGCAGTGCACCTTGTAGCTGGTGCACACTGCTGCCATGGTGTGTTGGTGGTGGAGGGAGTGAATGTTTGTAGATGGGGTGCCAATCAAGCGGGCTGCTTTGTCCTGGATGGTGTCAATGTTCTTGAGTGTCCGAGCAAGTGGAGAGTATCCCATTACACTCCTGACTTATAGATGGTGGACAGATTTTGGAGAGTCAGGAGGTGATTTACTTGCCACAGGGCTCCTAGCCTCTGACCTGCTCTTGTAGCCACAGTTTTTAAATGGCTAGTCCAGTTCAGTTTCTGTTCAATGGTAACCCCCCCCAGGATGTTGACGGTGGGGGATTCAGCGATGGTAATGCCATTGAATGTCAAGGGGTGATGGTTACATTCTCTCTTGTTGGAGATGGTCATTGCCTGGCACTTGCGTTGCTAAAATGTAACTTGGCACTTGTCAGCCCAAGCCTGGACATTGTCCAGATCTTGCTGCATTTGGACATGGGCTGCTTCAGTATTTGAAGAGTTGCGAATGGTGCTGAACATTGTGCAATCATCAGCGAACATCCCCACCTCCGACCTTATGATGGAAGGAAGGTCATTGACGAAGCAGCTGAAGATGGTTCGGTCGAGGACACTACCCTGAGGAACTGAGGGATGGGCAATAAATGCAGGCCTAGCCAGCGACGCTCACCTCCCATGAACAAAATAAAAACATCGCAGACAATTTACACACCCTAAGGAACTACATTACAATAGTGACTCTCTTCAAAAAAAGCACTTCATTGGCTGTAAAGCACATTGGGATGTCATTTGGTCATAAAAGGTGTTGTATAAAAGCAAGTCTATTTTTATTGGACTATGTAGATGGAAATTTATATGTAGCTGGTGCAGACGCAACAGAAGGATTTTGGTCAGTTGTGCAAGAAGCATAGACAAATTACAAATTAAGTTTGGTACTCATAAAAGTGAAGTTTTACAAATCAACTAAAATGAATGGAATCAACTACAATGAATGGAATTCCAGGGTTTGGGACTCAGGCAGCTGGAAGCATCAATAATGCCGTCAATGTTGGAGCAATTAAGGGGTGTTGAAGAATTTGAGAAGCAGAGATATCTCAGAGCGCTGAAGGAGATTACAGAGGTAGGGGGCAGGCGAGGCCACGGAGGGGTTTGCAAATAAAGGTGAGAATTTTAAAACCAAGGGCCGCTTATAACCGGGAACCCAGTGTAGGTCAGTGAGCGCAGGAGAATGCAAGAGAGATAAACTTCAACATGTCAGATGGTTTCTTTTTGAGCCCTTGAATATTATAAGTGCTCCTATTGGGTCAAATTTCAAAGCCAGTGCCATTTTCCAAATAATTAAACTCTTATAAAAGGAAATTGGATAATCGGCTTTAGGAAAAAAGGAAGGTTAAAACTTTCTGGAAGTGAGTAGGAGATTGAGGTCAGACTAGGGTGGGTCAGGAGGAGAGAAGCACCTTTAATCTGCTGTAACATTCATGATTCTTTGTGCACTTTTCAATACAGGCATTAGAGAGAGGAAATGGTTGCTAACAAGCACCGGTGATTATTGGTGTTCGAGCTTTAGTCTTCTAACCAATTCTGATGAAAGGTCATCGACCTGAAGTTTTAATTCTTGTTCTCTCCCCATAGATGCTGTCAGACGTACTGAGCATTTCCTGCATTTTCTGTTTTTTATTTCGGATCTCCAGAATCTCTGCCTTCCAATGTCACAGTGAAATTGTTGCCCACCAAGCTGTCCTCTAAAATATTAACACGCACTCAACTGAAGTTCCTCTTGTATCCTCTGTTGGGGTTTAGTTTATTTCAGGTTAATTCCTTTGCCGGAAATAGCGCGGTGGTGAATTTCAGATCAACAGTTTGTTTGGACACAGGCATTACACCATTAAATTTCAGAGGCATCAACACTGAGTCACGTATCTCTCTGCTCACTGTGTGTGGTTACCTGCCAAACGTTTTTAGGGAACTTCCTTTGGGTCCCCTCAATAACAATTTCCTTAGAAATAACAAATGCATTTATGATTTAGCTATACAAGGTATACAGCGAATCCTAACTAATACAGAACACTATTCTGTTCATGTTCTGTCTCCAGTTTTGGTTGGAAAGTCCACTGAGCGCATTTTTAACAATTGACTCACCGACCACCGGTCCTGCAGCACATCCACACTCTGGTCATCACAATCTCTTTCAAAGGGGCACATCCTCTGAGCAGGGGTAACAGCTGCATCTACTCGAGGCAGAATTCTCAGAGGGTCTAACCCATCTGTTCTAAATCTCAAGCAGAAGCATTGTGAAAATGAGCAGGCTATGACATTTAGAAAGATGGGCAGACAAAAGACGAGAAAGCAACTTGCCACGATGATGATGAGGTAGAGTGAGGTTCTCTTGTTCTCTCTCTCTCTCTCCCTGGCGAGGGTGGTTCCCTTTCCTGATGATACTTGGCAACCAGATACAGCTTTATATCCAGCACCAGCATAATGACGTATGTAATTAAGTTGCAGATAAGTGAGCCGATGCCACTGATTTTCAAGCCAATTGCAGAAGTGACTAGGCTCTGCGCGCCAGTGGTTGCATAGGTGTAGATCCACAGACAGACAATGACAACCCTTGTTTTGGTACAGGTCATTCTTTGGGCATATCGAAAGGGGGAAATGATAGCATGGTAACGGTCAGCTTGGGCTGCCAAGGTGATCAGGTGGGAGAGTCCCATGAAAGCAGGTCCAATGTAGTAAGTCCCATTCCTTGGAGGGAATGCATCCAATGCATTAAAAAGGCCGGAGTAGTACCAGGAAGCTCATGTCCCCAGATCACTTATACACATACTCAACATGAACAAGAACCTATTCTCCTTCAGGAAAAGACTTTCTGATCAACATAGCCAGCAGACCAGATGGATTGATCACCACTATGCTTGTAGCTACATTAATGTTGAATACGAAAAGAATTATATAACCCACACCTCCAAACTCTAATATTAATGCAACAGGCAATTTGCCAAAAAGGTGCCAAATAAATGCTCTCCGGTGCTCCTAGGCCTTCTACTCTTCCTGATCTATTTTTAATCATATTCACTGCATTTAAGTCTCAGTGGAATTATAATTAGTGAGCATCCTTATCTGTGGCTGTCAGTGACTCAGAATAATCTCAGTGGGGCAATTATAGTTTAATATACTTTTAAGTACAGCCATTGAAGGCTGGGTTTGTGATCTTGGGGGAAGCTTTGCTCTGCCTTTAATAAAACCATGGATTTATTTATATAGAAAGGGGTTTAGAATTTCACCCCATACGGCATCCATTCCATTCCCCCATATTCCCCACTCACTCTTCAAACATTGTATTATGGGTCAATTCATCTCCAGTAGATGCATACTCCAGCCATTTTGGATAGACATAGTAGTTCGCAGCAGTACCCTGAACCAGAGGTTGCTGGGTTCACACTCCAATCCAGGACTTGAGCACATAGCCAAAGCTGAAAGTCCAACGCACGACTTAGGGACTCTTGTGTTGCCCACTCTTTGGGTAAAATGTGAACCTGAGGTCCCATCTGCTAATTCCTGTGGCTAAAGTGAAGATTAAGATTCTGTGGTCATGCCAGAGAAGAGCTGTGAGTTTTCCCAGTTTCCCAGTCAATATTCTTTTCCCGATTAAGACCACCAGACCAGCTGGTCATTCATTTAATTTTGGCATGTGGGACCCTGTTGTGCATAGATCATAGTGTTGATTTCTTTTTTTCTGTATTGGCAACTAACAAGTCACAAACCAGTTTTACTCCAAAAAACATACCCTGTTTTATCGTTGGTACAGCAGTTGTATAATTGATCATTTTGCCTTCAGGAATCTGAACAAGGGGGTTAAAGCTAATCAATTCAAACACAAACACCTCCTGGGATTGATTAGTTATTATGGCAGCTTTTAATTTTGTTTGGTTCCAGAAATAAGCTATTTAAGTTGTCTTGGTCTCTGTCATTTTTTGGGGGGACGTTCTTGTCACCCTGCCTGGTTCTAATTAAAGGTTAGCTGAATTTCAGACATTCTAGCTGCTCCCTGTATCGCCAACTCAAGCAGGAAAGAGTTCTGAATTCTGAAAGAACGAGAGTTTGCCATTTGGCGATGGAAAGGTCATCGGGAGAAATCTTCCTGACGTGTTCAAGTCTCTGCTAAAATGCACAGGCATCACCTGCCTCCTACCCCATTGCGTGGGCAGGGGTATCAATGTATGGCAGCCGGACGTTGACTATATTCCAACCCCAGCTGGCTTCTACTACTAGTATAACTTATTGGTTCACTGACTAGCAGTGACACTCAGCATTGACGGCAGAACTCTTACCATTACGCAACTGAAACTGACAGCAGCTTCCGAAATCTGCTTCATTCTGGAAATCCAGAAGCTGCTGTCAGCAATTCTAAACTTCTCCAGAAGGCGCGCTGGTGAGGAACCCCCTAGACTGTAACCAAGCGAATTGATGAGAACTTCCACTCTTACACTCTTAGGCTTGTTGTAAAAACACACTGAAATGTTACACCCTGTTGAAGAATATTCATTTTTAGCATTAAGGAATGTGCAAGTTTCAAAAGACATCAAAAGACTCAGAAAAGTTAGTCTGCTCTGCTTCATTTCAGTGACAATGTAACTGGGTTTTTAATGGTGTACTAACTTCATAATTCATATTAAACACCTTTACTAGCTCTAAGCTGATGTTATATTTGTGGAATTTCAAACATTCCCACAATGATAAAAAAAAAATTCCACATATTCTTTCAACAAAACGCTTTCCTGAATAAATCAGTAACATATATTGAGGCAGGGCAAGGTGTAGTGGACAAACAGCACACAAGGGGGCAATGGTGGGCTCCATGTCTAGTAACGTTCCTTAAGGCCAGAATTTGGTCGTTGGCGAGCGGGGGTGGGTCCGGCAAGCCGAGGAGTGAAGTGACGCGTGGTGACATCGGGCGAGCGCCCTGACATCACCGCGCGCCATCGCGATATTTGGGTGGGCGGGCGAGCGGTGTTCCCGGATGCGAGCCCGCCATTAATTAATCAGCTTGTTAAGGCCCTCGAGGCAGCAATTTTTCGGGGCCCGTGCGATCTTCAGGATGTCGCACGGGCGCAACGGGCAGGCGGGTGGGAGACATTCGTATGAACCTCATCCTCGGGTGGGATAAGAGGAGTGAGTGGGGTCGCGAGTGGCTTCTGTTAGATATTTAGTTGTGAAAGTTACTGCTACTTGCCTGTGGGAGCAGGAACACTTCATAACTCTTCGCAGCTGCTAGGACAGGAGCAACAGCCTTCAGGTCAGGACTGTACAGTAAAGATCATTTCTGGGGCCTGCAGCTTTCAGCAAGCCTTCCCTTAGCCTGGGAATGGGAGTTGTGCTCTCCACTGGAGGCACCTCCTCTGAGGAGGAAGGGAGGGCCAGAAGGAGGAGGAGGCCAGGAGTGCACATTCAGCCTGTTAGGGAGACACCTTTGAGAGGAGGGGCACAGGCACAAGGGGCGCAGGGTCAACAGGAAGTCCAAGGTGGAAGGGGCCACAGAAGACGCCACTATCCTGCTGCCAGGGTATACAGGCAGCGAGGCAGCTACCTCAATATATCTGAGGTGCCGTGCCGAAGGAGGCTCCGTCTCTCAGGGGAGACAGTCAACTGTATCTGTCAGATGATTGGCCCTGAGATCTCCCCTAACTGTGTGGGTGGACACCCCATGCCAGCGACTCTGAAGCTCACAGCTGCCCTCAACTTCTAAGCCTCTGGCTCCTTCCAAGGCTTGATGGGTGATCTTTGTGGTGTCTCCCAATCAGCTGCCCACACTTGTGTCAAGCAGGTTACAGATGCTCTGTTCAGACAGGCATTGACCTTCATCCACTTCCGCTGGGACCAGGCAAGTCAGACACAGGGAGCCAGAGGCTTCATGGCCATTGCTGGCTTCCCCCGTGTCCAGGGTGCTATAGACTGTACACATGTGGCCATCAAGGTGCCAGCAGGTGAGCCCAGTGCCTTCGTCAACAGGAAGGGCTTCCACTCCATGACCGTGCAGATAGTGTGTGATCACAGGATGCTGATTCTACAAGTCTGTGCAAGGTACCCAGGCAGCTCCCACGATGCCTACATCCTCAGACACTCCCAGGTGCCGGGGCTCTTCAGTGCTCCAGCCCGGCTGGATGGATGGCTGCTGCGTGACAAGGGTTATCTCCTCAAAAGGTGGCTCATGACGTCTTTCCACCATCCAAAAACAGAGACTGAGCAGCAGTACAATAGGAGCCACTCCTCCATAAGGGCTGTGGTGGAGAGAGCTATCGGTCTTCTCAAGATGCTCTTCCGAAGCCTGGACCACCCGGGGGGGGCGCACTCCTGTACCCCCCAGATCGTGTGTCACAGATGGTGGTTGCATGCTGCCCTCTCCACATTCTGGTGCTGGAAAGGGGGGACGAAGTGGACGAAGGAGATATAGACGCAGTTGCTCCAGCTGCACACGATGAGTCCAACAGTGAGTCTGAGAATGAGCATGCACAGGAGGACGCTGAGGGGGCAGACACTGACCCAGGCATACTCCAGAGAGGCAGGGATAGCTGGGAGGCTTTAATCCAAAGAACCTTCAGGTAGCCCACAGATGGGCCTCCAACACATGCCAGCGCTAGATACCTGAGTGCAAAATCAGCCTGGATAGGAACATTAACTAAGGCCCTTGTCAATAAAGCTCAATGTCAAACAACTCCCTCATAACATCATGGGTTCCTGTCCACCTGCAGGAGTAAGGAATCACCCTGAGCCACGGTTACATATCAACATGTAATGATGTAACAAAATGAAGTTCAGAAACCAAAAAAAAAGGCGTTGCACATCACACCAAGTTTTAATGAACTAATAGTGGAGCAACATGAAAGCACCAGTGAGAAATCCGTGGTGTGCCTAAGGTGCCTTAAATTTACACTTATGGGTGCTACATCTAGGTGCTGTCCCCTCGCTGGCACGGGTATCTGAGACAGCCTGTTCACTGTGCTGTCCTGGTATCTGAGACAGCCTGTTCACTGTGCTGTCCTGGTATCCTGGTATCTGAGACAGCCTGTTCACTGTGCTGTCCTGGTATCTGAGACAGCCTGTTCACTGTGCTGTCCTGGTATCCTGGTATCTGAGACAACCTGCTCACTGTACTGTCCTGGTATCTGAGACAACCTGCTCACTGTGCTGTCCTGGTATCTGAGACAGCCTGCTCACTGTACTGTCCTGGTATCTGAGACAGCCTGCTCACTGTACTGTCCTGGTATCTGAGACAGCCTGCTCACTGTGCTGTCCTGGTATCTGAGACAGCCTGCTCACTGTACTGTCCTGGTATCTGAGACAGCCTGCTCACTGTGCTGTCCTGGTATCTGAGACAGCCTGTTCACTGTGCTGTCCTGTTGGCCTCAATGACCTTGGCGGACTTCCTCTGACCCGTGGAGCCTTTGATGGCCCCGCCTGGGACGGAGCAGCCAGTTCCATAGTTGGCATCTCCCCAGTTGTCACAGCCTCATTGGATGCCACGGTCACTGGCAGAGGGGCAGAGGAGCTGCTGCCCTCATCCGGTGCGCCCTGACAGGAGCTCGCAGAGATGACAGGCAGCTGCTGCGCCAACGTGAGGTCGCTTCAGACCTCCCTGCTCACCGTAGATGGATGGGCACCGAGCTGGCATACTTGGTGCCCAGACCAACTCCCACACTGGCACTGACCAGCTGTGGCCAATGGCACTGTGAGGGCTTGCAGGTCCGAGCGCAACCCCAGGAGGTCCTGATTGGTCCCCTGGAGGAGCCTCTCCACGGGAGTCACCACTCTGTCCATGGAGGAAGCATGGCACTTGGCCATGAGGCTCATTGCATCAGTGATGCTCCGCATGGACTCCTCCATGCATAGCCTCATGTATCTCCTCCAGATTGTCCCGCACACCCGGCCACATTTCCAGCATTTGCTACCTCACAGACGACTCCAGAGGCACATCATCAGCCATCGACCGAGCATGTACCTAGACCCCAGCTGTCCTCCGACGGGCGATGCCCTGGGCACTCTCTGTCTCCGCCCGCATCTCAAGCAAGTGTGAAATGCCCTCACCGCCATGCCCTGGGATACTAGCCGAATATCTAATTCCCACCGAGATGCTAGTATCTAAGCTGGTGCCTGCCTGGAAGAGATGGTGTGACACTGGCGAGTGCATTTTCTCTGGGGCTTCAGGGGTGAGAGGTGGGCCCTCTGCCTCCTCCTCCCGGCTCTGCTCCGGTGATGCTGAAAGGAAGAACAAGGACATTTGATTAGTTACAGTGCAGACAATGTCAATGTGTATGCTGCTCCCCCAGATCATTATGCGCTCATCCTTCCATAATCAATGATAAACCCATGTTGCTAACTTCAATCACTGAGCATTCAGCAGTGCCATGGCTGCTGGGTCACACATGGTGACCTGAGTGCTCGCCAAACATACCTCCCTGTGGCACCCCAGCCTCACCTACACCAGTGGACCTGAGCGCTTGGCGCCTCTCCAGATCCATGGCCTGCTGTTCAAATGGAGTCAAGATGGCCAACTGGGCCTGGTCTCCGCCAGTCCATATCCGATCAGCAGAATTGTGTGCAGTCTTCTCCTGAAAATGAGAGAAGAGCATTGATTAGTTCAGCCTGCACCTGAATTCCCATCACATCCCCGTCAACCCAGCCAGCGTGGGACATTGCAGGGCTCCAGTCCTTCGTCACCCCACAGCTGCCGCACACTCACCCAGACAAGCCAGGGCTGAACCCCCTCTACCCCCACATTGTCCAAATGCTGCCTCCTTCACATTTGGCAGCCCAGGATCTAACCAGGAAGGAGGCACAAGCGTGTGGAATGCAAAGGCCAGCAGATGGATTGGTGCCCCGCCACCTGGAATCTCCCCTCCCAGCATGTTAGCACCCTGACGTTGACATGCTTCCCAGTTCCAGCGCTCTGCCTAGGTGCAGACCCTTGACTTTCACCCCCATTCTATACTCTGGGTGTCAGTGTCACACATGCTGTGGTTGCAGAACCCATCTCAGCACAACCCTCAGTGTGAACTAGGCATGAGCAATATCTGCTGGCCCACCCAGCAAGGGAAATATGCCGTGAAGGATTCAATGCAGTAACTACACTCACAGTTGTTGGCGAGGGGAAGTGGTGGGGGGTTTGGTGGGGGTGATGGTCTTTGGGGGAAAGGGTGATGGCTGCACTAAGTGACTTGGGCATCATGGTACTCACCCTTCCTGAGCGCAGGAGGTTGTTGAATCTCTTGCAGCACTGGACCCATGTGCATCGCACCACACCATGGGAGCTCACACTCTCAACCACCTCCTCACAGGCATGTTTGGTCAGGTAGGGAGGCCTCCACCTCCTGTCCCTCGGAAGAAGGACCTCCCGCTGCGCTGCCACCTGCTCCAGGAGGGCAAGTGGGCACTCATCCGAAAAACGAGGGGCGCACTGCCCTCCGGCCTGGCCTGTCCCACTGTCCTACCCTCCGGCCTGGCCTGTCCCACTGCCCTACCCTCCGGCCTGGCCTGACCCAGTGCCCTACCCTCCGGCCTGGCCTGTCCCACTGTCCTACCCTCCGGCCTGGCCTGTCCCACTGTCCTATCCTCTGGCCTGGCCTGTCCCACTGTCCTACCCTCCAGCCTGGCCTGCTTACCTCTGGTGAGCCCTTCTACCTGCCTTTGTGAGCAGTCTTGCAAGGGCTGCCAGCGCTTCATTTAAACAGGTCGCCGGGTCGCTATTGGACACAGTGGTCAGGGCACTCCCACCGCCGCCCGCCCACTCCCGCTGTCCTCGGGAGTTGAGAAATACACCGGGTGGGCCTTAATTGGCCCATCTAGGTGAACTGGTGGCGACGGGGGTCTGCGCCTGCCCACGCTTGTTCCTGCTTGACCTGCCCGACATGGGAGAAATTCTCCCCTCAAAGTTAATCTTTGTACACGCATTGGCTGCCACATTTCCTACGTTATAACAACACCTGCACTTTAAAAGTACTCCTTTTTGTAAAATGCTTTGGAGTGTCTTGAGGACACGAAATGAATAAAAAATTGCAAGTCTTTCCTTTCTTTATGGGGATTGAAGCCCAAGGTCTATTTAGCAGCTGTGTGGGGCACCCAACAAAGAGGCTCCTACCATGTCCCCAGTTAATTCAAAGAAAGATTTGGAAACTTACCCATAAAACTGACTCCATCCTCTTGGAAATCCACCGAGGAATTCTGCCTCTGGAAGCTGACTCTTCCCTCGGGGGGTTTGAGGCTTACATTTTGCTCCCACTCTGGAGGTGGTTTTATCCAACTCAGCCCTCTTCACACGACGTAGTTTTAAGTTCCGGCACCCAACCGACAAAAGGAAAGGCTCCCATTGTAACGCAGTAAAAATGGTTTTTGACAAGGCGGCTGTAGAAAGGATGTTTCCTCTTCCTGAGCCCAGGACTAGGGAGCACTGTTTAAAGATGAGGGGCCGCCCTTCTAGGACAGATGAAGAGAATTTTTTTTCTCTCAGGGGTTTGTAACTCTCTGCCTCAGAAGCCAGTGGTCAGGGTCATTGAATAGTTTGAAGGCAGCGGTAAATAGATTCTTGATAGACGAGGGAGTAAAAGGTTATCGGGGGTAGATGGGAATGTGGAAATCGAAACGCAAACAGATCAGCCATGATCTTATTGAACGGAGGGTCGGGCAGCTTAGAGGGGCTGAATGGCCTAGTCCTGCTCCTATCTCGTATGTTCGTATGTACATGACAGAATACTCAAAGCCAATCAGCAAACAAAAGGGTTCGGATATGAGCAACAAATTCTTGGAAGACTGCTCTATAACTCAAGTTTTTCATTGAATTGAGCCAATTATGTGTTTTTTTTTTAATGGATCCTGTCAGTGTTCTTTCTGTGTTGTGATGATTGATTTCCAACAATCCCAGCCAAAATTGGGTAGGTTCCTATAATTAGCGTTAGAACTTATCATACAGAACTTTGCTTAAGTTAATCTAATTTGGCTTTTTAACTTCCATTCATTTATTTTAATCTTCATGCCATTAATCGACAGATCCGTGAGACTAGATTTTTGAAACAGTTGTCAATTTTTTAACCTTAAATATTCACTTTGTGGAGAAAACAACAACTTGCATTTATATAGCACCTTTAACATCATAAAAAGATCCCGAGGTGCTTCACGGAAGGGTTAGCAGACAAAAATTGGCACCAAGCAAAAGGCAGCAACATCAGGACAAAGTGACAAGAAGGAAGGTATTCAGAAAGACCTGCATTTATATAGGGCCTATCACGACCATGGACAGTCAATTAAGTACTTTTAAAGTTCAGTCGTTGTTGTATTGTAGGAAACGCAGCAGCCAATTTATGCTCAGCAAATTCCCACAAACAGCAATGTGATAATGACCAGATAATCTGTGATGTTTTGCTTGAGGGATAACTATTGGCCAGGACATCAGGTATAACATCTCTGCTCTTCTTCAGAATAATGCTATGGGATATTTTGTAAACACATGAGAGGGTAGATGGAGCCTTGGTGTAACGTCTGATGCAAAAGATGACATCTCCAACAGTGCAGCACTCCCTCAGTACTGCACTGGAGTGTCAGCCTCAATTTTTGTCCTGAAGTCCTGGAGTGAGACTTGAACCTACAACTCTGTAACTCAGAGGTAAGAGCACTATCCACTGAACCACAAGAGTAGAGAGATGTAGAAGTTTAGGGAGAAAATTCCAGACACAGCCACCATGGGGAGAAGGAAGTTGAGGATGCACAAAAGGTCAGAATGGGAGGAGTGCAGAGTTCGCTGAGGGTTGTAGACTGGAGGAGATTACTGAGATAGGGAGGTCAAAGCCATGGAGGGGTTTGATCACAAGAACTTGTCACGCACTCGCAAACCCAGGAGTCCACAGAATGAGGGAAGGGGAAAATCATTCCAGTTCTGGTCCACTTTAAACTGACAGAGAGCAGAAAGTTTGACTCTCTTTGAAGAAACAGCTTTGTTTTGCTCATCATATAACGAGTGACAATGACTGCATCACCCGGCATATGTGTGGGATACAGGATGGTGATGCACTGTGTAGCATCTGTTCCTGTAAGTCTTTAAACATTGATGATCAGCAAAGGCAACAATGTTAACCTCCTTATGCCATGCACACAGGGATAATGACGTTCCTGTGAGTCACTGGATATTATTTGCCAACAGCTCCACATACTTAACCCATGTAAACTAGTATCGAGTCACTTTGACACCAAACTCATAACTCATCGTAACTTCACAACATGATAGGTTTGAGTCAGTGTCTGTTTAGCATTGTGAATAGTGTTAGCCAAATGTTACTGATACTTGTTTCCCAGAACATTCCCACTTCCCAAGTCTGACGTTTCGCCAAGTGATTCAGTGTTACTGAGGGCTGGTCAGACTGATATCTATGCTGCCTCCGGGAGTTTGTCTGCAGCATTGTTGTAATCAGGCAGCAACTTCAGCTGCACCCAGTAAGCATAGAAATTTGTCAACGGACATCTTGGGCCAGATCCTGCAGTCAGTGGCCAACCTTTCATTACACTTGCATTTGCCCAGAGAGCTTCTATGTGGTTTCTCACTGGAATCTGCTGTGATTAGGAAGCTTGGTGCCCTTTCCATGGGATTTTGGAGCCGTGCGAACAGGTAAGCAGCTGTGTATCTCCTTTACCAATTAGTGCGAAAGCAGCAGACATTTGCAAAACATTGCACTGAAGCTTCTTCACTCAGCGGAAGGTGAACTTGTGAAATTCTCTACCACAGAGGGTTATGGAGGCCCAGTCACCGAATATATTTAAGAAGGAAATCGATCAAGGGGTATGGGGAGAGAGCGGGATTGTAGCATTGAGATAGACGATCAGCCATGATCACATCGAATGGCGGGAGCAGGCTCGAAGGGCCCAATGACCTACTCCTGCTTCTATTTTTCGATGTTTCTTATACTTTTATAACAACAGTACTACTTTAAATCCTACAGAGGTGTAGGGCTGAAGGACGTTACAGGAATAGCAAAGGATAAGGTCATGAAGGAATTTGAACACAAAGCTGGGAATGTTTGAGGCATTTAAAACATGCATGGGGTTTAATTCTGTGGTCACATCACAGCAATGTCTACACGATGTTATTTAGCGTATGCATATCTATAATCTTCACAACAATTCAACTGAATTTGATTTATAAATCTTTGAATATTGCACCTCGTGCTCCACTGTTATCAGTTTTTAGTAGTCAAACCTTGCACTTGGACACTGCTTAATCATGAACAGAAAGCAAGCTGTATATTGATAAGGCCATGGAACCCTTATCACTAGGGGATGGTAGTAGCATTGGCCTAGTAATCAGGAAGCCTTGGATAATGCTTTGGAGACACAGGTTCAAAACCTACCATGGCAGCTAGTGGAATTTGAACTTTTTAAATAACTCTGAATTATAAGGTCAATATTGGTGGCCATGAGAATTGTTGTTAAAAACCCATCTGGTTCACTAATGTCTTTTAGGGAAGGAAATCTGCCATCTTTTCCTAGTCTGGTCTGGCCTGGCCTAGATGTTGACTTGTAACTGCCCTCTGAAACGGCCTAATAAGACACTATGTTCAACAAGTTCTGGACCTTGCCAGTGACACCCACATCCCATGAAAGAATAAAAATGCTTGTTTTCACCTTGAGTTTTGTTAATTATCTCCAGACATTTGCACATGACCTCAGCTTGGAACATTACATTTCAAGAAACTAATACAGGAGTGACCATGGAGTGGGAGTCTGCCTGCATAATGCCCCACCGAGGAGCACTTTGTAAAGAGACGCGATGTGGAAACAAAGTACATTTCTATAGTTAGGGAGAGTCATGAGGGAAGATTGGTTCTGATGTACTGGGACTTTATTTGTGATTCTGGGAATATTTCCACTGGAACCAAAAGTTCACAGTTGACTTAAGGAAAAAGCTTGAACTCTTATAAAGCCTTTCCTGACTGCAGACACCACTTGGCAGCCATTGGTGTGCTTTTGAAGTGTCGTCAACTAAGGTTAGGTAGGGAAGTGTACCAGCTGATTTGCCACAGCAAGTTCCAAAAAGCAGCAATGAGTTAAATGACCTGTTATCAGTTTTACTGATGTTGGTTGAGGTATAATTTTTTTTAGCCACGACACTGGGAGGATTTCCCTGTTCCTCTTCAAATAGTGACTTGGGATCTCTTGCATCCACCTGAGCGGGCAGAGTTCAGGGCCAAAATTCAACATTTCACCCAACAAAAAAAGTGGCACTAAGATAAAAGCAAAAAACTGCGGATGCTGGAAATCCAAAACAAAAACAAAAATACCTGGAAAAACTCAGCAGGTCTGACAGCATCTGCAGAGAGGAACACAGTTAACGTTTCGAGTCCGTATGACTCTTCAACAGAACTAAGGAAAAATAGAAAAAAGGTGAAATATAAGCTGGTTTAAGGGGGGGTGGGACAGGTAGAGCTGGATAGAGGGCCAGTGATAGGTGGAGATAACCAAAAGATGTCACAGACAAAAGGACAAAGTGGTGTTGAAGCTGTTGATAAGGAATGTGATAATAAAGGTACAGATAGCCCTAGTCGGGGTGGGGGTGAAGGGAAGGGATTGAAATAGGCTAAAAGGCAGAGATAAAACAATGGATGGAAATAGATTTAAAAATAATGGAAATAGGTGGGAAAAGAAAAATCTATATAAATTATTGGGGAAAGGGGGCATCGAAAAGGGGGTGGGGATGGAGGAGAGAGTTCATGATCTAAAATTGTTGAACTCAATATTCAGTCTGGAAGGCCGTAAAGTGCCTAGTTGGAAGATGAGGTGCTGTTCCTCCAGTTTGCGTTGAGCTTCACTGGAACAATGCAGCAGGCCAAGGACGGACATGTGGGCACGAGAACAGGGTGGAGTGTTGAAATGGCAAGTGACAGGGAGGTCTGGGTCATGCTTGCGGACAGACCGAAGGTGTCCTTCAAAAATAAATGGCACATCTGATAGTGGAGGGCTCCCTCAGTAAGGCACTGAGATATCATCCACGCTTATGGAGGGGAGCTGAAAAATGGGCAGCCAGCAGTTGAAAACCTGGGACAGGATTGCAGAGGTGGACTGGCCATAGGGGGAATTGGGAGTTCCCCGAGTTGCCCTTTAAATGGATTCCTTTTGCTGCATTATTGATCCATGAGACTCTCATGCCCTTTCGGGGAAGCCAGTGTAAGCTGGGGCATGAACATCGCAGGTACCCAAGGACAGCCTAAAGTATTTGTCCAATGTGCTTGCAACAAGTCGAGCAGTCCGCCTGCCTATTTTTTAGTGCTTGGAAAGAGCTCTGGAATGCCCAGAGATCAAAAAAGGCACTATATAAATGCAAGTCTTACTTTCTTTATTACCAACTGGCTGTCACCTTGATCCAAACATGAACAAAAGAGCTGAACTTCTGAGGTGAGGTGAGAGTGACTGCCCTTGACATCAAGGCAGCATTTGACAGAGTGTGGCATCAAGGAGCCCTAGCAAAACTGGAATCAATGGAAATCAGGGGGAAAACTCTCCACTGGTTGGAGTCATACCCAGCACAAAGGAAGATGGTTGTGGTTGTTGGAGGTCAGTCATTTCAGCTCCAGGAAATCACTGCAGATGCTCCTCAGGGTAGTGTCCTCGGCCCAACCATCTTCAGCTGCTTCATCAATGACCTTCCTTCCATCATAAGGTGAGAAGTAGGGATGTTCGCTGATGATTGTACAATGTTCATCAGCATTCATGACTCCTCAGATACTGAAGCAATCCATGTCCAAATGCAGCAAGACCTGGACAATATCCAGACTTGGCTGACAAGTGCCAAGTCACATTCATGCCACACAAGTGCCAGGCAATGACCATCTCAAACCATCACCCCTTCAATGGCATTACCATCAATGAATTCTCCATTATCAACATCCTGCAGGTTACCATTGACCAGAAACTTAACTGGACTAGCCACATAAATACTGTGGCTACAAAAGCAGGTCAGAGTCCTGCAGCGAGTAATTCACCTCCTGATTCCCCAAAGCCTGTCCACCATCCACAAGGCACAAGTCAGGAGTGTGATGGAATAGTCTCCACTTGCCTGGATGAGTGCAGCTCCAACAACACTCAAGCAACTTGACACTATCCAGGACAAAGCAGCCCGCTTGATTGGCACCCCATCCAAAAACATTCACTCCCTCTACCACCGATGCACAGTAGCAGCAGTGTGTGTATCATCTACAAGATGCACTGCAGAAACTTACCAAGCCTCCTTAGGCAGCACCTCCCAAACCCACAACTGCTACCATCTAGAAGGACAAGGGCAGCAGATAGATGGGAACACCACCACCTGGAAGTTCCCCTCCAAACCACTCACCACCCAGACTTGGAAATATGTGAGCCGTTCCTTCATTGTCGCTGGGTCAAAATCCTGGAAGTCCCTTCCTAACAGCACTGTGGGTGTACCTACACCACACGGACTGCAGCGGTTCAAGAAGGCAGCTCACCACCACCTTCTCAAGGGCAGTTAGAGATGTACAATAATTGCTGGCCCAGCCAGCGACACCCACATCCCATGAACGAATAAAGAAAAAAATAACTGGATAGCCCTCCACACACTCAGGCTCAGCTTAGAATGCAATTGGGGTCCCATTAAATCAACACATATATCACATGAAGTACCCCAATGGGTGCCTTCAGGTACCTAACTGCATTACGGTATTTAGTTAAAATGATAGCCAATGGGAATGTGGCAGTAAGGCACAATGCTCCATTCTAAGAGTCCCTCTCCCTGCCTTGTATCCATGGGTAAAATTTCCTCTGGAACGTTGTTGCAAATTGAAACATTTTTCCTCGATTAATAATTGAGGGAGAGACCGGTGCACCCGTTAAGGGAAAAATCGGATCAGTGCTCGAAGCATGAGAAAATACCAGGCCATGGGGAGAGCCCAGGGCAGTGGGGTTAATATTGGATTGCTCAAGCAAAAATTCAGCACAGACACAAAGGGCCGAATGACCTCCCTCTGTGCTTTAAATGGCTGGCAAAGGCCAGTGGGAAACTTTTACCAATTCACGGAATTATAGAATAACACAGAAGGAAACCATTCCTGCTCATCCCATGGAACAGAAACTCAAACCATTGTCAAATAGCGTACATGGTAATGAAGACTCCATGATGAGATTAATCAGCGATATTAATATTTGCATTGTAGGATCATATTTATTTAGTCTGTAAAATCTCATTCACTGTACGAAAGGAGAATTGGAGGTTAGTGGGGTACTGGGGTCAGTGGTGGAGTGCAAAATGGAATATCCAACAGCCTTGATGCATCAACGTGCTCTATCAACGTTCTAAAGTAACCTCCACAGCACTAGGTTTTCAGAAGGTGGCATGACAGAAATGTTTTTGAAGGAATTCCAGAGCTTAGGGTCGAGGCAGCTGAATACACGGTCATCAATGGTGGAGGATCTATCTCTTTGGCCAAGCTTTTGTTCATCTGTCTTAATATTTCCTTCCGTGGCTCGGTGTGAAATTTTGCTTGATATTGCCTCCTGTAAAGCGCCTTAGGGGTTTCTTTTCGACATTAAAGGTGCCATATAAATGTAAGTTAATTGTTGTTGTTGACTGCAGCATGGATATTCAAGAGGCCAGAACTGGAGGAGCGCAGAGACGTTAGAGGGTTGTGGAGCTGCAGGAAGTTATGAGGCAAAGCAATAAAGGGATTGGAAAAGAAGGATGAGAGTTTCAAAACAAGGAGCCAATAAAGGTCAAGGAGCACAGGAGTGAATGGACCTTGGCATGGGTTAGGATAGGGGCAGTGGAGTTTTTTATAAGCTTAGGTTTACGGAGGGTTCAAGGTGGGAGGCAAACCTGGAGGGCAATCTTGTCACAGGCTTCCATTTTTTTTTGACTGTGCACCTATAGGGTGTAGGGAGGATTTCTGTAACAGGTCTAGCACCCCTGAATCTTTTGTCAACCACACACTCTAGGTTTGGATATGGTTAAGGCTCATTGGCATCCCACAGTGTTCTCAGCTCTCACTTGTGCCGCTGGAAACACACATCAGCGGGACTACCCTGGCACCTCGTCTCGGCTGACAAGCTAAACTAAGAGGAAATAAACTAAGTCTGGCATGGTGGACGAGGCGGATTCTCGTAGCAAGAGCACAAGGGCTCTTAAGTTGGACACCAGCAAGATGTGGGACACATCCAGGGCACTCTGCTAACGAAGTGGGCTTGTGACCAGTCATCTCGGAAAAGGTTGGGACCTCACCCAGCAACAGCCCAAAGTTAACAATGAAACTTAGTCACAAAACTCCTGTTGTTTAGAGTAGAAGAGGCTGGCACAATGTTGGATCCAGGGCTCGGCAAGAGGAAGGAATCTCAGGAAGAAGTGCATGTATGTATGATCACGTGCACATGTCTATGCTCTCCATGAATGTAGTATGTAGAATGTAGCAACACTATTAGGCTCAGCTGTTTTGCAGTTTGCTCTTGTCCAGCTTCTGATGTGGTGTCAACTGAACTTACTGAATAACATGTTTCCGTTAGATATGCGGCAGCTATATTCAGGAAACATCTGTATGTTCCAATGACAAGATGTGTTTCATTTTTTGAGAAGCACTGGAAGCCAATAAAGTTGGACTATTTATTGTCTGTTGTGGGTCCACTCAGGACTGTTTGAAATAATCACACAAACATTTAGCATTGTAAGAATACACAGGGCAGAAAAATAACGCTGCAGTCTAGTCTCAGAGTTCGAGAAGTTCAAAGTCATCATCTATCATCCCTAGGGTTGACAATCCTCTAAGATTGGCCTGGAACCTCCAGGGATTGAAAATAAATCTCCAGGACACTGCTATGTGCAATCCCAGAGAAATATCACAGGGACACTAAAAACGATTGCTTTATTTCATTTGCTTTGAACGTTTCTCTTTACCAGATATAAAAATATTGAAAATGGGGAAAAAAAGGGCAGCTGTTTGGCTGACAGTCAAGCATCATCCAATTGGGTAATGAGTCTTTTTGCTTTCCAATCTGTGTAGGAAGGCAGTATGTCACAAGGATGGGTGTGTTGGCCGATTATGGCTGGAGTGTGATGAAACCTCCAGGAATACATTCAACCACAGTTGGCAACCCTAATTATCCTCCTCAATTGTTTCTTTCGGCAAGAAACTATTCAGCTGTCTCTTGAATTTTCAAACATTTTCAGCAGCCCCTATATTTCACCACCTTCTCGACTAGATCTTGGCTTTGTGTGACTGTGAGTTAGCAGCCTGGTGTACATCTCTTCTTGATTTTTAATCCCATTAACTCCAACAAGAATGAGAGCTCTCTTCCTGCTGGTAAAATTGACAGAGTTGCAAAACAGGCTGCCAACTCATTAACACCTGCTTTATACCATCACACAAAGTCAAAATCTACCCTCCTGTACAAAGTGGTTCGATCTAAATTGTCTTGTGTAACCTCCCTGTTTTGAAGCTGAATCCTTGTCCCCCATTGCAGACTCTGCAGTTTATGAGGGTTTGGCATGTCTGTATCCCTCCGAATCTTGACTCTTTCATACTAAATGTCTGCAATTCCACCTTCCTGTTCTGAAGGTACCGACATGCTGCTGTGCACGACCCTCTGCCAACTCACTGAAGGGACTCTTCATGTCCAAATCTTAACAATGCATGCCGGCAGAATCCTTGACCATGGGGAGCTGCATTGGTCAACCATGATCTTGTCCTCTCCTGCTGCCGGTGAACGTATACAATCTACAGTGTGCAATGGCTGAAAGTGTGAACTTTGACTGATTTTTAACTTAGCCTAGGGAAACTGAATTTCACTGTCTTGCCGCCTATCTGAGAACAGCTAACTCAGCACTGATTAGGAACAACAGAAAAGCGCTTTGTGACAGTGAAACCTTTATTAACGGACACTCCCAAAAAGGGACACCTCCAAAGAAGGGCCACTGTTCCCAAATAATTTGCATTGTAAAATATTACAAGAGTCATTCTGAAACCAAGGACACTCGCACACTACAAGCTATGGGCAGCTTTCAAGCTGCCAAGCCCTTTTACAACTTAAGATATGGGACAAAGTACTTCAAAATGTTAAAATTAGCCACTGAATCTGAGTCCAAAGATTGTGATGACCCATGGATCACAATTGGATTCTTATTTATCCATGTCATTATCAGAAGGAAACAAAGAAGGACTTACATTTATTTATTTTTAAAAATTCATCCACGGGATGTGGGCATTGTTGGCTGGGCGAGCATCTATTGCCCATCCTTAGTTGCCCTTGAGCAGGTGGTGGTGAGCTGCCTTCTTGAACCGTTGCAGTCCATGTGGTGTAGGTACACCCACAGTGCTGTTAGGAAGGGAGTTCCAGGATTTTGACCCAGCAGCGGTGAAGGAACGGCCGATATATTTCCAAATCAAGATGGTGAGTGACTTGTGGAGGAACTTCCAGGTGGTGGTGTTCCCATGTATCTGCTGCCCTTGTCCTTTAGATGGTAGTGGTCGTGGGTTTGGAAGGTGCTGTCGAAGGAGCCTTGGTGAATTCCTTCAGTGCACCTTATAGATGGTACACACTGCTGCCACTGTGCTTTGCACCACCCCCAGATGTCTGACAGTGCATTACAGCCAATAAAGTGCTTTTGAAGTGTAGTCACTGTTATAGTGTAGGAAACATGGCAGCCAATTTGTGCACGGCAAGTTCCCCAAACAGCAATGAGATAATGAGCAAATAATCTGTTTTTGCAATGTTGATTGAGAGATAAACATTGGCCAGGACACTGGGGATAAGTCACTTGCTCTTATTTTCAAAATAGCGCCATGGGATCTCTTAACATATTCCCAGGTAGACAGATGGGGTTTCATTTTAAAGTCTCATGTGAAAGACAGCACCTTTGACACTCCAGTGCTCCCTCAGCATTGCACTGGAGTGTCGGCTTTGATTTCTGTGTTGAAGCCTTGAAGTGGGAATTGAACCCACAATCTTACCAAGTGAGGCATGGCCAACATCAAGGCACAAATCACCCCCGTAGATGACGTCCCTGCTTCTGAAAGCAACCTTGTTGACAACATACACCAGGAGATGCAACACGCAACCCCACCCCACCTGGACCCAGAAGATGCACATGCGTCCGACCCCACACAGTACATTCGTCCATTGTCTAAGAATGTTGTTAGGAGGAGGGTCCACTGAACAGATACCAATGCAGTCCAATGCTTGGCACATGAATTTTGTCATTATATCTGCTTCCAAACTTAACTTCTTGGTGTTGTTCCTGTTGATTAAGTGCCACTTATAACCTCAGATGCTTCTTCGATTGTTGGGGAAAATTTACAGCGCACACAATGACCATTTTGAAAATAAGGAGACCTGCAAAAAAAAAAGGATAGCTGGTGCCAGTCCCCTAGACGTCTGTAAATTACAGGGTTTACTGAAACGATTTTAATAGCAACCAGAATATGAGAATGACCTTGCTTCCAAAAACTCAAAAAGCGGTACAAGCAGTAAATCTACACGTAGCCTCATCTGCATACTCGCTGAGCAGCATTTGGGGCAAGAATTGGATGAAGTTGAAGAATGAGGTTTTTGGGAAGCACTTCGAAGAAAAGCCAAAGCATCTTCACAAATCAGAAGGAAATTGAATCGACACATGAGCAAAATAAATTTGCGGGGTATAGAGTGGGGCAATGAGACTGACCGGATGAGCCTGCAAGGACTCATTTGGCCAAATGGCCACACTCTGTGCTGGGATAATGTTTCTACGATAGTGAATTAGAAGTTGCGTAGGCAAATAGTAACCATTTTACACAGCAAGATAGCACAAAGAGCAATGACAGGAATGGTCAGTTAATCTGCTCTTGGTGTTGGTCAGGGTTCAGGGGAGGAATGTTGGCCAACACACTATGAAATCTTCCTGCTCCTTTTTCTATAGCAGCAGGGCAGACAGAGCTAAACAAGGGCGAGTTTAGAAGATTAAGGGGGTGATCTAATTGAATTGATTGAGATGATAAATGGGGTTGATAGGGTAGATAGGGAGAAACATTTTCTGTTGGCATGGGGGAATCCAGAACAAGGGGTCAAAATCTTAAAATTAGAGCTAGCCCTTTCAGGGGTGATGTCAGGAAGCACTTTTTCACACATAGGATAACAGAAATCTGGAACTCTCTCCCCCAAAAAGCTATTGAGGCTCCAGTCAATTGAAGATGGCAAAACTAGGGTTAGTCGTTGGGCAGTACAGAACTTGAGTATTGCTGAAAAAAGAGACATGTCTAAGCTTTTTGCGAGCATCCTGGCGAGTGCAAGACAAAAAGTTTAGACGTCTCTTTTTTCAGCAAAACTAAGATTGATAGGTTTTTTTCAGACAAGGGGATTAAAGATTGCAAAGCCAGGGCAGGTAGATGGAGCTGAGACATGGATCAACCATGATCTAATCAAATAGCAGAAGGCCAAATGACTCACTCCTGCTCTTATGTTCCGATGTTTACTGCCACATTTGACTGATGTCACCTCAATAAGGCTCGAGATTGGAGTTACGTACCCAGGTCCTTGAGTGGGCTTGAGTCCATACCTTCTAGGGAGGGAATGACCACTAAGGGGATGGAAGGAGGTTGGGGTACACAGTCATCAAACTCAGGAGTGCAAGTTGGAACAAAAGGCTGGGGGAGTTTCAGAGCTCAGATAGGCGAGCCAAGGAGGGATATATTAGTAAGAATTAAGGTTTTGAAATCAATCTGCTGGGGGATGGGGAAACAAGTGTTTGGTTGGCAAGAACAGGGGTGATAAGCGAATGGGATTCAGAATGGAATGAATACATGTGGTGGAGTATTGGATGACCCTGCTGTTCAAGAATGTTAAGTGATTCCAAATGCTTCAGATATGTGGAAGGAAACTATATAACAAAAAGTATTGCTCCATCTCTGTCATTCCACAAAAACAAAGTTTGAGCTGTGAGAGGATAGAAATAGAGGTATGATATTTTGGAAGTGACGGACTGCGTGGGGTGATTTGAAACTCAGCCCAGGATTGAATATAATTCTGAAGTTCTGTACTTTTGGATTTAGCCTGGACCAACACCCAAAGAGGACAATGGAACCTGACAATGCCTTGATTTTTAAATTCTCATCCTTCTGTTCAAATCCCTCTGTGCTCCTTGCCCTTCCTAACTGCGCAACCTCCTCCACAATCCACCAAGATGCCCACATCCATTCATGCATCACTGGCCAAGACCAGCATTTATTACCCATTCATAGTTCCTCAAATTCAGAGGGCATTTAAGAGTCAACCACATTGCCCTGGAGTCATATGTAGGCAGGTTTCCTTGTGTGGATCAGGTGGGTTTTTATACTAATCGACAATGGTTTCATGGTCATCACCAGACTTATAATTCCAGATTTTTATTGAATTCAAATTCCTCCATCTACTGTGGAGGGATTTGAACCCAAGTCCACAAAGCATTACCCTGGGTCTCTGGATTACTAGTCCAGCGACAATACCACTACACCATCACGTCGATGTTATTCCAACTCTGTCCTGTCATGCATCCCCAGTTTCCTTCCCCCTATCCTTCGGTGCTGCTTCATGGTCTCGTCTGGACCTGGAAAAATGTATTAATTTTGCTTCCAATTTCCACCCCTCCAACATTTTCACATGGTCCATCTCTAACAATTCCCTTCCCTTCCTTGACATCTCTGCTCAATTTCTGGTGATAGATTGTCCACCAATATTCATTACAAGCCTACCCGACTCCCACAGCTACCTTGACTACAGCTCCTCACATCCCGCTTCCTGTAAGGACTCCATCCCATTCTCTCAGCTCCTTCGCCTCCGTCGCATCAGTTCTGATGATGCCACTTTCAAAAACAGTTCCACTGACGTGTCCTCCTTCTTCCTTAACCGAGGTTTTCTACCCACGGTGGTTGACAGGGCCCTCAATCGTGTCCGGCCCATCTCCCGCGAATCCGCCCTCACGCCTTCTCCTCCCTCCCAGAAACATGATAGAGTCCCCCTTGTCCTCACTTATCACCCCACCAGCCTCCACATTCAAAGGATCATCCTCCTCCATTTCCACCAACTCCAGCATGATGCCACCACCAAACACATCTTCCCTTCATCTCTCCTGGCAGCATTCCACAGGGATCATTCCCTCCGGGACACCCTGGTCCACTCCTCCATCACCCCCTACACTTCAACCCCCTCCCACAGCACCTTCCCATTCAACCACAGAAGGTGCAACACCTGCCCCTTTACTTCCCCTTCCCTCACTGTCCAAGGGCCCAAACACTCCTTTCAAGTGAAGCAGCGTTTCACTTGCACTTCCCTCAATTTGGTCTACTGCATTCGCTGGTCCCAATGCGGTTTCCTCTACATTGGAGAGACCAAACGCAGACTGGGTGACCGCATTGTGGATCACCTTCGGTCTGTCCGCAAACACGACCCAGACCTCCCTGTCGCTTGCCATTTCAACACTCCACCCTGCTCTCATGCCCACATGTCCATCCTTGGCCTACTGCAATGTTCCAGTGAAGCTCAACGCAAACTGGAGGAACAGCACCTCATCTTCCAACTAGGCACTTTACAGCCTTCCGGACTGAATATTGAGTTCACCAAATTTAGATCATGAACTCTCTCCTCTATCCCCACCCTCTTTCTGATCCCCCTTTTTTCCAATAATTTATATAGATTTTTCTTTTCCCATCTATTTCCATTATTTTTAAATGTATTTCCATCCATTGTTTTATCTCTGCCTTTTAGCTTATTTCAATCCCTTCCTCCCACCCCCTTTAGGGCTATCTGTACCTCGCTTATCCTGCTTTCTACCCTTAATGTCCCCATTAGCACATTTCTTAGCTAATATCACCACCATCAACACCTCTTTGTCCTTTTGTCTGTGACATCTTTTGTCTATCTCCACCTATCACTGGCTCTCTATCCAGCTCTACTTGTCCCACCCCCCTTAAACCAGTTTATATTTCACCTATTTTCTATTTTTCCTTAGTTCTGATGAAGACAGCATCTCCGCAGATGCTGTCAGAGCTGCTGAGTTTTTCCAGGTATTTTTATTTTTGTTTTTGTATTGGTGTTCATGCCCTCAGTTAGCTAGGCCCTGAACTCTGAACCCTTTCCTCCTTGCAGATGCTCCTTAAAGCCTACCTCTTTGGCCTGACCTTATGCCAACTTATGTGGCTCAATGTCAATTGATTAAGCTCCTGTGAAATGTCTTAGGATGTTTTACTACATAAAAGACGCTACATAAATATAAGCTGTGGTTGTATTTTCTTGGAGACAGCAGGTACTAGAAATATTGGAGGTTCTGAGGATGGTCTCTCGTGGTATGGTGGGGATGACCCCGTGAACACAGGAGAAGTCATTCCAGGAGATGAGCTGTTTATATGGGGATAGTTGGGAATGCAACCAGGCAACAATGGTGCATTGGAAACAGGACATGGAGGACAGCAGTAGTGGAGGATGGAGCATCTGATCACAGAGAGAGGCCAATGAGTTCTCGGGTCAGGTACATGTGCACCTTCTGGGTCCATCTGGGGGTTAGGCGCGTGCCAAAGACTAATAACGCACCATGGTCACCGTCAGGAAGTCGTTGGTGAGGTAGACCAGGCAGCCTTAGTGGCTGGGCAGGATAGAAGCCGAACTGAGGGCATTCAAGGAGAGTGGGGTCATTGGGGGGTCATAATCTAAAATGGACTAAAATCACACATCTCGTGCAGTTATTATTTCCCTGAGTCATTTCATACTATAGCCCAAAGTCAAAATTGCCCTCAGGGAATGTTGCGATGACTCTTTCAGGGCATTAGGGAAGTTAGAAATAAAATTAGGGAAGTTAGAAATATAAAAGAACTGAAGAGTTGAAGATGGATTTTTTTTTAAAAGATGTTTTTTTAAAAGTGTTTTTAAGGGTGGGGAACGACTTTCAAGAAAAGGTATGTTCGGTTGAAAGGTCACCACCCCGAAACATTAACTCTGTTTCTCTCTCCACAGATGCTGTCGGACCTGCTGAGTGTTCCCAGCATTTGCGCTTTTACTTCAGTTTTACAGCATCTGCAGTGTTTTTGCTTTTGTTTAGCATGCGGATGAGGTGGGAGTTGGGAAATCAGGCAACTGGTACTGTCGCCCCCCGGGAAGGCCTGTATCATTGTGAATGCAGTGATGGGAGTCAAGCCTGTGACCTTGGCAGATAAGGAGATCAGCAAAAAGTAGCAACTGGTGGAGTGGGGACACAGCGCAATGAGATAGGTGCAAGTGCACAGCATTGACAACACAAACTGTAAAGTTGGCGGGGGAGGGGGAGGGAAGCGGGCGGGCAAGGTGCTATGAGGTGAAGGGCTCACAATGAAAACAGGAGACAATTGACAAGTGAGGAAGTGGACTGGGCCCAGAATGGCGGCCAAAATATTTGCACCAGGGAGGACACTCGGAGCTGGTTACTGCTGAGTGATCTGTATGCATAACACTTTCCTGAAAAGTCCCTCGGCTCTGAAGAAGGGTCACCCGGGACTTGAAACATTAAAGCTCTGTTTCTCTCTCCGCGGATGTTGCCAAACCTGCTGAGTTTTTCCCCGGCATTTTCTATTTTTATTTCAGGTCTCCAGTGTCCGCAGCATTTTCGCTTTTATCTAATGAAAAGAATGATCGTGGTCTGGGACCTGTTTGGTTGCTGGAATCTGGACTGGTTGCCATTCAGTGATTAGGATTGACTCGAAGAGGCTGGGGCTCCATACTGGAGGAATCCTGATGGCTGAATTGTAGGCTTGTTCCTGGCGAGGGTCCAGGCTGACCTGACTAGTGGTCAAGCCTGTACTGGCTGGCAGGCAGTCAGCATCTTAAAGGTAAGGCAGCATCTGTAGAGAGCGAAACAGAGTCAGGCATATGAATGACAAATCCTGCCCAGCAGAGCTGCTGTTAAGTGATTAGCGCCTTGATGCTGGGCATGTTGGGAGAGGATTCTGCTGTTGGACCACCTATCTTGCCACCAGATTTGGAGGATCTTGCAAAGGCAATGCTGATGGTACTTCTCCAGCACTTTGAGGTACGTGCTGTAGGTCGTCCCAAGTCCCTGAAGTATATAGGAGCACGGGGATCACCGCTGCCTGGTGAACCATGACCTCAGTCTCGGGTTTGGGATCCTGGTCCTCAAAACACTCTTTTCCGAAGGCTGGGCTGACGCATCGGGAGTGATGATGAGTTTTTGTCATCTGTCTGCCATCCTCAAGAGGAAGCTCCCCAAGGTATAAAATATGGTTCACATTTTCCAGGACCTCGCCATTGATTTTCATCAGTTGGTTACGGTGTTGTGCTGTGGGAGCTGGGTCAGAAGAGGACCTTGGTTTGCTGAGTGTTCAGTGAAAAGTCCATTTTCTCATATGGATTGGAAAAGGAGTCAACAATGACCACGAGCTCAGTTTCTGAGTGCATACTTAGGAACATAGGACTTAGGAGCAGAGTAGGCCATTCAGCCCTTTGTGCCTGCTCTACTAATCAATAAGATCTTGGCTGATCTGACTGTGGTCTGAACTCCACTTTCCTGTCTGTCCTCCATAACCCTGCCTCCCTTATCTATCAAAAACCTATCTAACTCAATCTGGAATAAATTCAATGACCCAGTCTCCACAGCTTTCTGGGGAAGAGAATTCCACAGACTAATGACCTTCTGAGATTAAAAAAAAAAATTCTCATCTCTTTTTTAAAAGGGAGACCTTAGTTTTAGGTTGTGTCCCCTATTTCCAGTCTTCCCCACAAGAGGAAACATTTTCCTTGGTACCCACCCTATCAAATCCTCTCAGGATCTTATTTGTTTCAATTCTCATTCTTCTAACCTCCAATGGTTAGAGGCCCAACCTGTTCAACCTTTCTCCATAGGATAAGTCCCTCATCCCAGGAATGAGTCACGTGAACCTTCTCTGAGCTGCTTCTAATGCAAGTGTATCTTTTTTTCAAATAAAGAGACCAAAACTATACACGGTATTCCAGATGTAGACTCACCAAGGCCCTGTACAGCTGCAGTAAAACTTCCCTACTTTTGTATTCCATTCCCCTGCAATGAATGCCAACATTCCACTTGTCTTCCTAATCACTTGCTGCACCTGCATACTAACTTTTTGTGATAATATGAACCATGACACCCAGGTCCCTCTGTACCACCGATCTATCTCCACGTAAATAGTACACTGCGTTTTTATTCTTCCAGCCAAAGTGGACAAGTTCACATTTTCCCACATTATACTCCATCTGCCAAATTTTTGCCCACTCACTTAATTCGTCCATATCCCCTCGCAGATGCTTTACCTCCTCTTGACAACTTGCTGTCCTACCTATCCTGGTGTCATCTGCAAATTTAGCTACCGGACATTCAGTCCCTTCACCCAAGTCATTGATATGGATTGTAAATAGTTGAGTTCCCAGCACTGATCCATCCTTGTGCACACGCAAGCACCATCCTGCATCCTGAAGCTCTCAGACTGAAGTTGGGAGTGATTTTGTTTTTTTCGGATCGAAGCCGGCATTGGTTGAACAGTTTTCCTGTCTGTTCTGTAAGTTGAGGTAGTGAGGGAAAAACAGGGCAGGGCAGGGCAGGAACAAAAGGGAAAGGTCTATGAGAGGGCAGAAGAGATCAAATGAGGAAAGTTAGGAAGGCAAAAGCTGGTGGCAATGAGGCAAGGGGGTTGGGGGAACAAACAATGGGTCCAGAGATGTAAAGGGTGACAGCAGAATAGCAGAGGGGATGGCAAGTGTGGTAAAACTGGCAAAACGAAGAAAGCTCCCATGGCTCTGGAATGTGGTGGAGAAACATAGCTGGAACCCCCCCCCCCCCCCTCCACCACCACCACCACCACCTCCCCCCTTCCAGGATATGGACCCCCCCTCCTCCCTGTCCAAGACCAATTTAGGAGACCCCCCATGACATGCACCAATGCAAACCTTATGCGCTTCCGGTGCTGGCTGTCTGAGAGAAAACTGCTCAAGATTTCAGGTCTAAAAGTTGTTAAGACTTCACCTCCACCGTGGGGAGTTGGAAATGGTTACAGGTAAGACCTGGGCCTACCTGGCAGCCAGGTTTGGGGCTGATTGGCAGTCCCTGAACCCTCCTGACTTGTGTGCACCATCTCAGTTTCCCTGTCCTGCAGCCTTATCATGCCGTTCAGCTTGCTTCTCGCTCTGCATGCCTCAGACCCCAAGCTAACCCAATCTTTCTCCCCCCCCCCCCAACAAATAGTCCACTCTGCCACAGCGCACAAATTTCCCTGACACCTTGTGGCTTTCTTGGCA
>JANJGN010001017.1:0-215719 GCA_026770705.1 Isurus oxyrinchus | reverse complement strand
AAAACACCAAGAAATTCAACAACAACCTCAACATTGAAAAAAACAACAAATTCAACAACAACCTCAATATTGAAAAACAACAACAACCTCAACATTGAAAAACACCAACAAATTCAACAACAACATCAACATTGAAAAACAACAACAACCTCAACATTGAAAAACACCAAGAAATTCAACAACAACCTCAACATTGAAAAAAACAACAAATTCAACAACAACCTCAAGATTGAAAAACACCAAAAAATTCAACAACAACCTCAACATTGAAAAGCAACAACAACCTCAACATTGAAAAACACCAACAAATTCAACAACAACCTCAACATTCAAAAACACCAACAAATTCAACAACAACTTCTACACTGAAAAACACCAACAATTTCAACAACAACTTCAACATTGAAAAACAACAACAACCTCAACATAGAAAAACACCATCAAATTCAACAACAACCTGAACATTGGAAAACAACAACAACCTCAACATTGAAAAACACCAACAAATTCAACAACAACCTCAACATTGAAAAACACCAACAAATTCAACAACAACCTCAATATTTAAAAAAGCCAACAAATTCAACAACAACCTCAACATTGAAAAACACCAACAAATTCAACAACAACCTCAACATTGAAAAACAACAACAACCGCAACTTTGAAAAACATCAACGAATTCAACAACAAATTCAACATTGAAAAACACCAAAAAATTCAACAACAACCTCGACATTGAAAAACACCAACAAATTCAACAACAACCTCCACATTGAACAACAACAACAACCTCAAGAAAGAAAAAGACCAACAAATTCAAAAACAACCTCAACATTGAAAAACAACAACAACCTCAAAATTGAAAAACACCAACAAATTCAAAAACAACCTCAACATTTAAAAACACCAACCAATTCAACAATAACCTCAACATTGAAAAACACGAACAAATTCAACAACAACTTCAACATTGAAAAACACCAAAAAATTCAACAACAACCTCGACATTGAAAAACACCAACAAATTCAACAACAACCTCAACATTGAAAAACTACAACAACATCAACATTGAAAAACACCAACAAATTCAACAACAAACTCAACATTGAAAAACACCAACAAATTCAACAGCAACCTCAACATTGAAAACAGCAATAAATACAACAACCTCAACATTGAAAAACAACAACAACCAGAACATTGAAAATCACCAACAAATTCAACAACAATCTGAACATTGAAAACACCCACAAATTCAAAAACAACCTCAACATTGAAAAACAACAACAACCTCAACTTTGTAAAACACCAACAAATTCAACAACAAGCTCAACATTGAAAACACCAACAAATTTAACAACATCCTCAATATTGAAAACAACAACAACCTCAACATTGAAAAACACCAACAAATTTAACAACAACCTCAACATTGAAAAACACCAACAACCTCAACATTGAAAAACAGCAACAAGTTCAACAACATCAACATTGAAAAACAACAACAAATTCAACAACAACCTCAACATTGAAAAACAACAACAACATCAACATAGAAAAACACCACAAACTGAACAACAACCTCAACTTTGAAAAACACCAACAAATTCAACAACATCCTCAACATTTAAAAACGCCAACAAATTCAACAACAACCTCAACATTGAAAAACACCAACAAATTCAACAACAACCTCAACATTGAAAAACAACAACAACCGCAACATTGAAAAACACCAACGAATTCAACAACAAATTCAACATTGAAAAACACCAAAAAATTCAACAACAACCTCGACATTGAAAAACACCAACAAATTCAACAACAACCTCCACATTGAACAACAACAACAACCTCAAGAAAGAAAAAGACCAACAAATTCAACAACAACCTCAACATTGAAAAACAACAACAACCTCAACATTGAAAAACACCAGCAAATTCAACAACAACCTCAACATTTAAAAACACCAACCAATTCAACAATAACCTCAACATTGAAAAACACGAACAAATTCAACAACAACTTCAACATTGAAAAACACCAAAAAATTCAACAACAACCTCAACATTGAAAAAAACCAACAAATTCAACAACAACCTCAACATTGAAAAACAACAACAACCTCAACATTAAAAAACAACAACAATTTCAACAACAACCTCAACATTGAAAACACCAACAAATTCCACAAGAACCTCAACATTGAAAACACCAACAAATTCAACAACAACTTCAACATTGAAAAACACCAACAAATTCAACAACAACCTCGACATTGAAAAACACCAACAAATTTAACAACAACCTCGACATTGAAAAACACCAACAAATTCAACAACAACCTCGACATTGAAAAACACCAACAAGTTCAACAACAACCTCGACATTGAAAAACACCAACAAATTCAACAACAACCTCAATATTGAAAAACAACAACAACCTCAACACTGAAAAACAACAACAAATTCAACAACAACCTCGACATTGAAAAACAGTAACAAATTCAACAACAACCTCAACACTGAAAAACACCAACAAATTCAACAACAACCTCAACATTGAAAAACAACAACAACCTCAACATAGAAAACACCAACAAATTCAACCACAACCTCAACATTGAAAAACACCAGCAAATTCAACAACAACCACAACATTGAAAAACAGCAACAAATTCAACAACAACCTCAACATTGAAAACACCAACAAATTCAACAACAACCTCAATAATGAAAAACAACAACAACCTCAACATTGAAAAAACACCAAGAAATTCAACAACAACCTCAACATTGAAAAAAACAACAAATTCAACAACAACCTCAATATTGAAAAACAACAACAACCTCAACATTGAAAAACACCAACAAATTCAACAACAACCTCAACATTGAAAAACAACAACAACCTCAACATTGAAAAACACCAAGAAATTCAACAACAACCTCAACATTGAAAAAAACAACAAATTCAACAACAACCTCAAGATTGAAAAACACCAACAAATTCAACAACAACCTCAACATTGAAAAACACCAACAAATTCAACAACAACCTCAACATTGAAAACAGCAATAAATACAACAACCTCAACATTGAAAAACAACAACAACCACAACATTGAAAAACACCAACAAATTCAACAACAATCTGAACATTGAAAACACCCACAAATTCAACAACAACCTCAACATTGAAAAACACCAACAAATTCAACAACAACCTCAACTTTGAAAAACACCAACAAATTCAACAACAACCTCAACATTGAAAAACACCAACAACCTCAACATTGAAAAAAAGCAACAACTTCAACAGCATCAACATTGAAAAACAACAAGAAATTCAACAACAAACTCAACATTGAAAAACACCACAAACTCAACAACAACCTCAACATTGAAAAACACCAACAAATTCAACAACAACCTCAACATTGAAAAAAACCAACAAATTCAACAACAACATCAGCATTGAAAAACATCAACAAATTCAACAACAACCTGAACTTTGAAAAACACCAACAAATTCAAAAATAACCTCAACATGGAAAAACAACAAAAAATTCATCAACAACATCAGCATTGAAAACACCAACAAATTCCACAAGAACCTCAACATTGAAAACACCAACAAATTCAACAACAACTTCAACATTGAAAAACACCAACAAATTCAACAACAACCTCGACATCGAAAAACACCAACAAATTTAACAACAACCTCGACATTGAAAAACACCAACAAATTCAACAACAACCTCGACATTGAAAAACACCAACAAGTTCAACAACAACCTCGACATTGAAAATCACCAACAAATTCAACAACAACCTCAATATTGAAAAACAACAACAACCTCAACACTGAAAAACACCAACAAATTCAACAACAACCTCGACATTGAAAAACAGTAACAAATTCAACAACAACCTCAACACTGAAAAACACCAACAAATTCAACAACAACCTCAACATTGAAAAACAACAACAACCTCAACATAGAAAACACCAACAAATTCAACCACAACCTCAACATTGAAAAACACCAGCAAATTCAACAACAACCACAACATTGAAAAACAGCAACAAATTCAACAACAACCTCAACATTGAAAACACCAACAAATTCAACAACAACCTCAATAATGAAAAACAACAACAACCTCAACATTGAAAAAAACCAACAAATTCAACAACAACATCAACATTGAAAAAAACCAACAAATTCAACACCAACCTCAACATTGAAAATCACCAACAATTTGAACAACAACCTCAACTTTGAAAAACATCAACAAATTCAAGAACAACCTGAAATTGAAAAACACCAACAAATTCAAAAATAACCTCAACATGGAAAAACAACAAAAAATTCATCAACAACATCAGCATTGAAAACACCAACAAATTCCACAAGAACCTCAACATTGAAAACACCAACAAATTCAACAACAACTTCAACATTGAAAAACACCAACAAATTTAACAACAACCTCGACATTGAAAAACACCAACAAATTCAACAACAACCTCGACATTGAAAAACACCAACAAATTCAACACCAACCTCAACATTGAAAATCACCAACAATTTGAACAACAACCTCAACTTTGAAAAACATCAACAAATTCAACAACAACCTGAACTTTGAAAAACACCAACAAATTCAAAAATAACCTCAACATGGAAAAACAACAAAAAATTCATCAACAACATCAGCATTGAAAACACCAACAAATTCCACAAGAACCTCAACATTGAAAACACCAACAAATTCAACAACAACTTCAACATTGAAAAACACCAACAAATTCAACAACAACCTCGACATTGAAAAACACCAACAAATTTAACAACAACCTCGACATTGAAAAACACCAACAAATTCAACAACAACCTCGACATTGAAAAACACCAACAAGTTCAACAACAACCTCGACATTGAAAAACACCAACAAATTCAACAACAACCTCAATATTGAAAAACAACAACAACCTCAACACTGAAAAACACCAACAAATTCAACAACAACCTCGACATTGAAAAAAAGTAACAAATTCAACAACAACCTCAACACTGAAAAACACCAACAAATTCAACAACAACCTCAACATTGAAAAACAACAACAACCTCAACATAGAAAACACCAACAAATTCAACCACAACCTCAACATTGAAAAACACCAGCAAATTCAACAACAACCACAACATTGAAAAACAGCAACAAATTCAACAACAACCTCAACATTGAAAACACCAACAAATTCAACAACAACCTCAATAATGAAAAACAACAACAACCTCAACATTGAAAAAAACCAACAAATTCAACAACAACATCAACATTGAAAAAAACCAACAAATTCAACACCAACCTCAACATTGAAAATCACCAACAATTTGAACAACAACCTCAACTTTGAAAAACATCAACAAATTCAACAACAACCTGAACTTTGAAAAACACCAACAAATTCAAAAATAACCTCAACATGGAAAAACAACAAAAAATTCATCAACAACATCAGCATTGAAAACACCAACAAATTCCACAAGAACCTCAACATTGAAAACACCAACAAATTCAACAACAACTTCAACATTGAAAAACACCAACAAATTCAACAACAACCTCAACATTGAAAACACCAACAAATTCAACAACAACTTCAACATTGAAAAACACCAACAAATTCAACAACAACCTCGACATTGAAAAACACCAACAAATTTAACAACAACCTCGACATTGAAAAACACCAACAAATTCAACAACAACCTCGACATTGAAAAACACCAACAAGTTCAACAACAACCTCGACATTGAAAAACACCAACAAATTCAACAACAACCTCAATATTGAAAAACAACAACAACCTCAACACTGAAAAACACCAACAAATTCAACAACAACCTCGACATTGAAAAACAGTAACAAATTCAACAACAACCTCAACACTGAAAAACACCAACAAATTCAACAACAACCTCAACATTGAAAAACAACAACAACCTCAACATAGAAAACACCAACAAATTCAACCACAACCTCAACATTGAAAAACACCAGCAAATTCAACAACAACCACAACATTGAAAAACAGCAACAAATTCAACAACAACCTCAACATTGAAAACACCAACAAATTCAACAACAACCTCAATAATGAAAAACAACAACAACCTCAACATTGAAAAAAACCAACAAATTCAACAACAACATCAACATTGAAAAAAACCAACAAATTCAACACCAACCTCAACATTGAAAATCACCAACAATTTGAACAACAACCTCAACTTTGAAAAACATCAACAAATTCAACAACAACCTGAACTTTGAAAAACACCAACAAATTCAAAAATAACCTCAACATGGAAAAACAACAAAAAATTCATCAACAACATCAGCATTGAAAACACCAACAAATTCCACAAGAACCTCAACATTGAAAACACCAACAAATTCAACAACAACTTCAACATTGAAAAACACCAACAAATTCAACAACAACCTCGACATTGAAAAACACCAACAAATTTAACAACAACCTCGACATTGAAAAACACCAACAAATTCAACAACAACCTCGACATTGAAAAACACCAACAAGTTCAACAACAACCTCGACATTGAAAAACACCAACAAATTCAACAACAACCTCAATATTGAAAAACAACAACAACCTCAACACTGAAAAACACCAACAAATTCAACAACAACCTCGACATTGAAAAACAGTAACAAATTCAACAACAACCTCAACACTGAAAAACACCAACAAATTCAACAACAACCTCAACATTGAAAAACAACAACAACCTCAACATAGAAAACACCAACAAATTCAACCACAACCTCAACATTGAAAAACAACAGCAAATTCAACAACAACCACAACATTGAAAAACAGCAACAAATTCAACAACAACCTCAACATTGAAAACACCAACAAATTCAACAACAACCTCAATAATGAAAAACAACAACAACCTCAACATTGAAAAAACACCAAGAAATTCAACAACAACCTCAACATTGAAAAAAACAACAAATTCAACAACAACCTCAATATTGAAAAACAACAACAACCTCAACATTGAAAAACACCAACAAATTCAACAACAACCTCAACATTGAAAAACAACAACAACCTCAACATTGAAAAACACCAAGAAATTCAACAACAACCTCAACATTGAAAAAAACAACAAATTCAACAACAACCTCAAGATTGAAAAACACCAACAAATTCAACAACAACCTCAACATTGAAAAACACCAACAAATTCAACAACAACCTCAACATTGAAAACAGCAATAAATACAACAACCTCAACATTGAAAAACAACAACAACCACAACATTGAAAAACACCAACAAATTCAACAACAATCTGAACATTGAAAACACCCACAAATTCAACAACAACCTCAACATTGAAAAACACCATCAAATTCAACAACAACCTCAACCTTGAAAAACACCAACAAATTCAGCAACAACCTCAACATTGAAAACACTAACAAATTTAACAACATCCTCAATATAGAAAAACAACAACAACCTCAACATTGAAAAACACCAACAAATTCAACAACAACCTCAACATTGAAAAACACCAACAACCTCAACATTGAAAAAAAGCAACAACTTCAACAGCATCAACATTGAAAAACAACAAGAAATTCAACAACAAAATCAACATTGAAAAACACCACAAACTCAACAACAACCTCAACATTGAAAAACACCAACAAATTCAACAACAACCTCAACATTGAAAAAAACCAACAAATTCAACAACAACATCAACATTGAAAAAAACCAACAAATTCAACACCAACCTCAACATTGAAAATCACCAACAATTTGAACAACAACCTCAACTTTGAAAAACATCAACAAATTCAACAACAACCTGAACTTTGAAAAACACCAACAAATTCAAAAATAACCTCAACATGGAAAAACAACAAAAAATTCATCAACAACATCAGCATTGAAAACACCAACAAATTCCACAAGAACCTCAACATTGAAAACACCAACAAATTCAACAACAACTTCAACATTGAAAAACACCAACAAATTCAACAACAACCTCGACATTGAAAAACACCAACAAATTTAACAACAACCTCGACATTGAAAACCACCAACAAATTCAACAACAACCTCGACATTGAAAAACACCAACAAGTTCAACAACAACCTCGACATTGAAAAACACCAACAAATTCAACAACAACCTCAATATTGAAAAACAACAACAACCTCAACACTGAAAAACACCAACAAATTCAACAACAACCTCGACATTGAAAAACAGTAACAAATTCAACAACAACCTCAACACTGAAAAACACCAACAAATTCAACAACAACCTCAACATTGAAAAACAACAACAACCTCAACATAGAAAACACCAACAAATTCAACCACAACCTCAACATGGAAAAACACCAGCAAATTCAACAACAACCACAACATTGAAAAACAGCAACAAATTCAACAACAACCTCAACATTGAAAACACCAACAAATTCAACAACAACCTCAATAATGAAAAACAACAACAACCTCAACATTGAAAAAACACCAAGAAATTCAACAACAACCTCAACATTGAAAAAAACAACAAATTCAACAACAACCTCAATATTGAAAAACAACAACAACCTCAACATTGAAAAACACCAACAAATTCAACAACAACCTCAACATTGAAAAACAACAACAACCTCAACATTGAAAAACACCAACAAATTCAACAACAACCTCAACATTGAAAAACACCAACAAATTCAACAACAACCTCAACCTTGAAAAACACCAACAAATTCAGCAACAACCCCAACATTGAAAACACGAAGAAATTTAACAACATCCTCAATATAGAAAAACAACAACAACCTCAACATTGAAAAACACCAACAAATTCAACAACAACCTCAAAATTGAAAAACACCAACAACCTCAGCATTGAAAAAAAGCAAAAACTTCAAGAACATCAACATTGAAAAACAACAACAAATTCAACAACAAACTCAACATTGAAAAACACCACAAACTCAACAACAACCTCAACATTGAAAAACACCAACAAATTCAACAACAAACTCAACTTTGAAAAACACCAACAAATTCAACAACAACCTCAACATTGAAAACAGCAATAAATACAACAACCTCAACATTGAAAAACAACAACAACCACAACATTGAAAAACACCAACAAATTCAACAACAATCTGAACATTGAAAACACCCACAAATTCAACAACAACCTCAATATTGAAAAACAACAACAACCTCAACTTTGAAAAACACCAACAAATTCAACAATAACCTCAACATTGAAAACACCAACAAATTTAACAATATCCTCAATATTGAAAAACAACAACAACCGCAACATTGAAAAACACCAACAAATTTAACAACAACCTCAACATTGAAAAACAACAACAACCTCAACATAGAAAACACCAACAAATTCAACCACAACCTCAACATTGAAAAACAACAGCAAATTCAACAACAACCACAACATTGAAAAACAGCAACAAATTCAACAACAACCTCAACATTGAAAACACCAACAAATTCAACAACAACCTCAATAATGAAAAACAACAACAACCTCAACATTGAAAAAACACCAAGAAATTCAACAACAACCTCAACATTGAAAAAAACAACAAATTCAACAACAACCTCAATATTGAAAAACAACAACAACCTCAACATTGAAAAACACCAACAAATTCAACAACAACCTCAACATTGAAAAACAACAACAACCTCAACATTGAAAAACACCAAGAAATTCAACAACAACCTCAACATTGAAAAAAACAACAAATTCAACAACAACCTCAAGATTGAAAAACACCAACAAATTCAACAACAACCTCAACATTGAAAAACACCAACAAATTCAACAACAACCTCAACATTGAAAACAGCAATAAATACAACAACCTCAACATTGAAAAACAACAACAACCACAACATTGAAAAACACCAACAAATTCAACAACAATCTGAACATTGAAAACACCCACAAATTCAACAACAACCTCAACATTGAAAAACACCATCAAATTCAACAACAACCTCAACCTTGAAAAACACCAACAAATTCAGCAACAACCTCAACATTGAAAACACTAACAAATTTAACAACATCCTCAATATAGAAAAACAACAACAACCTCAACATTGAAAAACACCAACAAATTCAACAACAACCGCAACATTGAAAAACACCAACAACCTCAACATTGAAAAAAAGCAACAACTTCAACAGCATCAACATTGAAAAACAACAAGAAATTCAACAACAAAATCAACATTGAAAAACACCACAAACTCAACAACAACCTCAACATTGAAAAACACCAACAAATTCAACAACAACCTCAACATTGAAAAAAACCAACAAATTCAACAACAACATCAACATTGAAAAAAACCAACAAATTCAACACCAACCTCAACATTGAAAATCACCAACAATTTGAACAACAACCTCAACTTTGAAAAACATCAACAAATTCAACAACAACCTCGACATTGAAAACCACCAACAAATTCAACAACAACCTCGACATTGAAAAACACCAACAAGTTCAACAACAACCTCGACATTGAAAAACACCAACAAATTCAACAACAACCTCAATATTGAAAAACAACAACAACCTCAACACTGAAAAACACCAACAAATTCAACAACAACCTCGACATTGAAAAACAGTAACAAATTCAACAACAACCTCAACACTGAAAAACACCAACAAATTCAACAACAACCTCAACATTGAAAAACAACAACAACCTCAACATAGAAAACACCAACAAATTCAACCACAACCTCAACATGGAAAAACACCAGCAAATTCAACAACAACCACAACATTGAAAAACAGCAACAAATTCAACAACAACCTCAACATTGAAAACACCAACAAATTCAACAACAACCTCAATAATGAAAAACAACAACAACCTCAACATTGAAAAAACACCAAGAAATTCAACAACAACCTCAACATTGAAAAAAACAACAAATTCAACAACAACCTCAATATTGAAAAACAACAACAACCTCAACATTGAAAAACACCAACAAATTCAACAACAACCTCAACATTGAAAAACAACAACAACCTCAACATTGAAAAACACCAAGAAATTCAACAACAACCTCAACATTGAAAAAAACAACAAATTCAACAACAACCTCAAGATTGAAAAACACCAACAAATTCAACAACAACCTCAACATTGAAAAACACCAGCAAATTCAACAACAACCTCAACCTTGAAAAACACCAACAAATTCAGCAACAACCCCAACATTGAAAACACGAAGAAATTTAACAACATCCTCAATATAGAAAAACAACAACAACCTCAACATTGAAAAACACCAACAAATTCAACAACAACCTCAAAATTGAAAAACACCAACAACCTCAGCATTGAAAAAAAGCAAAAACTTCAACAACATCAACATTGAAAAACAACAACAAATTCAACAACAAACTCAACATTGAAAAACACCACAAACTCAACAACAACCTCAACATTGAAAAACACCAACAAATTCAACAACAAACTCAACTTTGAAAAACACCAACAAATTCAACAACAACCTCAACATTGAAAACAGCAATAAATACAACAACCTCAACATTGAAAAACAACAACAACCACAACATTGAAAAACACCAACAAATTCAACAACAATCTGAACATTGAAAACACCCACAAATTCAACAACAACCTCAATATTGAAAAACAACAACAACCTCAACTTTGAAAAACACCAACAAATTCAACAACAACCTCAACATTGAAAACACCAACAAATTTAACAATATCCTCAATATTGAAAAACAACAACAACCGCAACATTGAAAAACACCAACAAATTTAACAACAACCTCAACATTGAAAAACACCAACAACCTCAACATTGAAAAACAGCAACAAGTTCAACAACATCAACATTGAAAAACAACAACAAATTCAACAACAACCTCAACATTGAAAAACAACAACAACATCAACATAGAAAAACACCACAAACTGAACAACAACCTCAACTTTGAAAAACACCAACAAATTCAACAACAACCTGAACATTGAAAAACACCAACAAATTCAAAAATAACCTCGACATTGAAAAACACCAACAAATTTAACAACAACCTCGACATTGAAAAACACCATCAAATTCAACAATAACCACGACACTGACAAACAGCAACAAATTCAACAACAACCTCGACATTGAAAAACACCAACAAATTCAACAACAACCTCAATATTGAAAAACAACAACAACCTCAAGGCTGAAAAACACCAATAAATTCAACAACAACCTCGACATTGAAAAACAGCAACAAATTCAACAACAACCTAAACACTGAAAAACACCAACAAGTTCAACAACAACCTCAATATTGAAAAACAACAACAACCTCAACATAGAAAACACCAACAAATTCAACAACAACCTCAACATTGAAAAACACCAGCAAATTCAACAAAAACCACAACATTGAAAAACAGCAACAAATTCAACAACAACCTCAACTTTGAAAACACCAACAAATTCAACAACAACCTCAATAATGAAAAACAATAACAACCTCAACATTGAAAAACCCCAACAAATTCAAAAACAACCTCAATATTGAAAAACAACAACTACCTCAACATTGAAAAACACCAACAAATTCAACAACAACCTCAACATTGAAAAACAACAACAACCTCAACATTGAAAAACACCAAGAAATTCAACAACAACCTCAACATTGAAAAAAACCAACAAATTCAACAACAACCTCAAGATTGAAAAACACCAACCAATTCAAAAACAACTTCAACATTGAAAAACAGCAATAAATTCAACAACAACCTCAACATTCAAAACACCAACAAATTCAACAACAACCTCAATAATGAAAAACAACAACAACCTCAACATTGAAAAACACCAACAAATTCAACAACAACCTCAACCTTGAAAAACACCAACAAATTCAGCAACAACCTCAACATTGAAAACACTAATAAATTTAACAACATCCTCAATATAGAAAAACAACAACAACCTCAACATTGAAAAACACCAACAAATTCAACAACAACCTCAACATTGAAAAACACCAACAACCTCAACATTGAAAAAAAGCAACAACTTCAACAGCATCAACATTGAAAACCAACAAGAAATTCAACAACAAACTCAACATTAAAAACACCACAAACTCAACAACAACCTCAACATTGAAAAACACCAACAAATTCAACAACAACTTCAACATTGAAAAACACCAACAAATTCAACAACAACCTCGACATTGAAAAACACCAACAAATTTAACAACAACCTCGACATTGAAAAAAACCAACAAATTCAACAACAACCTGAACTTTGAAAAACACCAACAAATTCAAAAATAAACTCAACATGGAAAAACAACAAAAAATTCATCAACAACATCAGCATTGAAAACACCAACAAATTCCACAACAACCTCAACATTGAAAACACCAACAAATTCAACAACAACTTCAACATTGAAAAACACCAACAAATTCAACAACAACCTCGACATTGAAAAACACCAACAAATTTAACAACAACCTCGACATTGAAAAACACCAACAAATTCAACAACAACCTCGACATTGAAAAACACCAACAAGTTCAACAACAACCTCGACATTGAAAAACACCCACAAATTCAACAACAACCTCAATATTGAAAAACAACAACAACCTCAACACTGAAAAACACCAACAAATTCAACAACAACCTCGACATTGAAAAACAGCAACAAATTCAACAACAACCTCAACACTGAAAAACACCAACAAATTCAACAACAACCTCAACATTGAAAAACAACAACAACCTCAACATAGAAAACACCAACAAATTCAACCACAACCTCAACATTGAAAAACACCAGCAAATTCAACAACAACCACAACATTGAAAAACAGCAACAAATTCAACAACAACCTCAACATTGAAAACACCAACAAATTCAACAACAACCTCAATAATGAAAAACAACAACAACCTCAACATTGAAAAACACCAAGAAATTCAACAACAACCTCAACATTGAAAAAAACAACAAATTCAACAACAACCTCAATATTGAAAAACAACAACAACCTCAACATTGAAAAATACCAACAAATTCAACAACAACCTCAACATTGAAAAACAACAACAACCTCAACATTGAAAAACACCAAGAAATTCAACAACAACCTCAACATTGAAAAAAACAACAAATTCAACAACAACCTCAAGATTGAAAAACACCAACAAATTCAACAACAACCTCAACATTGAAAAACACCAACAAATTCAACAACAACCTCAACCTTGAAAAACACCAACAAATTCAGCAACAACCTCAACATTGAAAACACGAAGAAATTTAACAACATCCTCAATATAGAAAAACAACAACAACCTCAACATTGAAAAACACCAACAAATTCAACAACAACCTCAAAATTGAAAAACACCAACAACCTCAGCATTGAAAAAAAGCAAAAACTTCAACAACATCAACATTGAAAAACAACAACAAATTCAACAACAAACTCAACATTGAAAAACACCACAAACTCAACAACAACCTCAACATTGAAAAACACTAACCAATTCAACAACCTCAACATTGAAAAACAACAACAACCTCAAAATTGAAAAACACCTACAAATTCAACAACAACCTCAACATTTAAAAACACCAACAAATTCAACAACAACCTCAACATTGAAAAGCAACAACAACCTCAACATTGAAAAACACCAACAAATTCAACAACAACCTCAACATTCAAAAACACCAACAAATTCAACAACAACTTCTACACTGAAAAACACCAACAATTTCAACAACAACTTCAACATTGAAAAACAACAACAACCTCAACATAGAAAAACACCATCAAATTCAACAACAACCTGAACATTGGAAAACAACAACAACCTCAACATTGAAAAACACCAACAAATTCAACAACAACCTCAACATTGAAAAACACCAACAAATTCAACAACAACCTCAATATTTAAAAACGCCAACAAATTCAACAACAGCCTCAACATTGAAAAACACCAACAAATTCAACAACAACCTCAACATTGAAAAACAACAACAACCGCAACATTGAAAAACACCAACGAATTCAACAACAAATTCAACATTGAAAAACACCAAAAAATTCAACAACAACCTCGACATTGAAAAACACCAACAAATTCAACAACAACCTCCACATTGAACAACAACAACAACCTCAAGAAAGAAAAAGACCAACAAATTCAAAAACAACCTCAACATTGAAAAACAACAACAACCTCAAAATTGAAAAACACCAACAAATTCAAAAACAACCTCAACATTTAAAAACACCAACCAATTCAACAATAACCTCAACATTGAAAAACACGAACAAATTCAACAACAACTTCAACATTGAAAAACACCAAAAAATTCAACAACAACCTCGACATTGAAAAACACCAACAAATTCAACAACAACCTCAACATTGAAAAACTACAACAACATCAACATTGAAAAACACCAACAAATTCAACAACAAACTCAACATTGAAAAACACCAACAAATTCAACAGCAACCTCAACATTGAAAACAGCAATAAATACAACAACCTCAACATTGAAAAACAACAACAACCAGAACATTGAAAAACACCAACAAATTCAACAACAATCTGAACATTGAAAACACCCACAAATTCAAAAACAACCTCAATATTGAAAAACAACAACAACCTCAACTTTGTAAAACACCAACAAATTCAACAACAAGCTCAACATTGAAAACACCAACAAATTTAACAACATCCTCAATATTGAAAAACAACAACAACCTCAACATTGAAAAACACCAACAAATTTAACAACAACCTCAACATTGAAAAACACCAACAACCTCAACATTGAAAAACAGCAACAAGTTCAACAACATCAACATTGAAAAACAACGACAAATTCAACAACAACCTCAACATTGAAAAACAACAACAACATCAACATAGAAAAACACCACAAACTGAACAACAACCTCAACTTTGAAAAACACCAACAAATTCAACAACAACCTGAACTTTGAAAAACACCAACAAATTCAAAAATAACCTCGACATTGAAAAACACCAACAAATTTAACAACAACCTCGCCATTGAAAAACAGCAACAAATTCAACAACAACCTCGACACTGAAAAACAGCAACAAATTCAACAACAACCTCGACATTGAAAAACACCAACAAATTCAACAACAACCTCAATATTGAAAAACAACAACAACCTCAACGCTGAAAAACACCAACAAATTCAACAACAACTTCAACATTGAAAAACACCAACAAATTCAACAACAACCTCGACATTGAAAAACACCAACAAATTTAACAACAACCTCGACATTGAAAAACACCAACAAATTCAACAACAACCTCGACATTGAAAAACACCAACAAGTTCAACAACAACCTCGACATTGAAAAACACCCACAAATTCAACAACAACCTCAATATTGAAAAACAACAACAACCTCAACACTGAAAAACACCAACAAATTCAACAACAACCTCGACATTGAAAAACAGCAACAAATTCAACAACAACCTCAACACTGAAAAACACCAACAAATTCAACAACAACCTCAACATTGAAAAACAACAACAACCTCAACATAGAAAACACCAACAAATTCAACCACAACCTCAACATTGAAAAACACCAGCAAATTCAACAACAACCACAACATTGAAAAACAGCAACAAATTCAACAACAACCTCAACATTGAAATCACCAACAAATTCAACAACAACCTCAATAATGAAAAACAACAACAACCTCAACATTGAAAAACACCAAGAAATTCAACAACAACCTCAACATTGAAAAAAACAACAAATTCAACAACAACCTCAATATTGAAAAACAACAACAACCTCAACATTGAAAAACACCAACAAATTCAACAACAACCTCAACATTGAAAAACAACAACAACCTCAACATTGAAAAACACCAAGAAATTCAACAACAACCTCAACATTGAAAAAAACAACAAATTCAACAACAACCTCAAGATTGAAAAACACCAACAAATTCAACAACAACCTCAACATTGAAAAACACCAACAAATTCAACAACAACCTCAACCTTGAAAAACACCAACAAATTCAGCAACAACCTCAACATTGAAAACACGAAGAAATTTAACAACATCCTCAATATAGAAAAACAACAACAACCTCAACATTGAAAAACACCAACAAATTCAACAACAACCTCAAAATTGAAAAACACCAACAACCTCAGCATTGAAAAAAAGCAAAAACTTCAACAACATCAACATTGAAAAACAACAACAAATTCAACAACAAACTCAACATTGAAAAACACCACAAACTCAACAACAACCTCAACATTGAAAAACACTAACCAATTCAACAACCTCAACATTGAAAAACAACAACAACCTCAAAATTGAAAAACACCTACAAATTCAACAACAACCTCAACATTTAAAAACACCAACAAATTCAACAACAACCTCAACATTGAAAAGCAACAACAACCTCAACATTGAAAAACACCAACAAATTCAACAACAACCTCAACATTCAAAAACACCAACAAATTCAACAACAACTTCTACACTGAAAAACACCAACAATTTCAACAACAACTTCAACATTGAAAAACAACAACAACCTCAACATAGAAAAACACCATCAAATTCAACAACAACCTGAACATTGGAAAACAACAACAACCTCAACATTGAAAAACACCAACAAATTCAACAACAACCTCAACGTTGAAAAACACCAACAAATTCAACAACAACCTCAATATTTAAAAACGCCAACAAATTCAACAACAGCCTCAACATTGAAAAACACCAACAAATTCAACAACAACCTCAACATTGAAAAACAACAACAACCGCAACATTGAAAAACACCAACGAATTCAACAACAAATTCAACATTGAAAAACACCAAAAAATTCAACAACAACCTCGACATTGAAAAACACCAACAAATTCAACAACAACCTCCACATTGAACAACAACAACAACCTCAAGAAAGAAAAAGACCAACAAATTCAAAAACAACCTCAACATTGAAAAACAACAACAACCTCAAAATTGAAAAACACCAACAAATTCAAAAACAACCTCAACATTTAAAAACACCAACCAATTCAACAATAACCTCAACATTGAAAAACACGAACAAATTCAACAACAACTTCAACATTGAAAAACACCAAAAAATTCAACAACAACCTCGACATTGAAAAACAGCAACAAATTCAACAACAACCTCAACATTGAAAAACTACAACAACATCAACATTGAAAAACACCAACAAATTCAACAACAAACTCAACATTGAAAAACACCAACAAATTCAACAGCAACCTCAACATTGAAAACAGCAATAAATACAACAACCTCAACATTGAAAAACAACAACAACCAGAACATTGAAAAACACCAACAAATTCAACAACAATCTGAACATTGAAAACACCCACAAATTCAAAAACAACCTCAATATTGAAAAACAACAACAACCTCAACTTTGTAAAACACCAACAAATTCAACAACAAGCTCAACATTGAAAACACCAACAAATTTAACAACATCCTCAATATTGAAAAACAACAACAACCTCAACATTGAAAAACACCAACAAATTTAACAACAACCTCAACATTGAAAAACACCAACAACCTCAACATTGAAAAACAGCAACAAGTTCAACAACATCAACATTGAAAAACAACGACAAATTCAACAACAACCTCAACATTGAAAAACAACAACAACATCAACATAGAAAAACACCACAAACTGAACAACAACCTCAACTTTGAAAAACACCAACAAATTCAACAACAACCTGAACTTTGAAAAACACCAACAAATTCAAAAATAACCTCGACATTGAAAAACACCAACAAATTTAACAACAACCTCGCCATTGAAAAACAGCAACAAATTCAACAACATCCTCGACACTGAAAAACAGCAACAAATTCAACAACAACCTCGACATTGAAAAACACCAACAAATTCAACAACAACCTCAATATTGAAAAACAACAACAACCTCAACGCTGAAAAACACCAACAAATTCAACAACAACCTCGACATTGAAAAACAGCAACCACTTCAACAACAACCTCAACACTGAATAACACCAACAAATTCAACAACAACCTCAATATTGAAAAACAACAACAACCTCAACATAGAAAACACCAACAAATTCAACAACAACCTCAACATTGAAAAACACCAGCAAATTCAACAAAGACAACATTGAAAAACAGCAACAAATTCAACAACAACCTCAACATTGAAAACACCAACAAATTCAACAACAACCTCAATATTGAAAAACAACAATTACCTCAACATTGAAAAACACCAACAAATTCAACAACAACCTCAACATTGAAAAACAACAACAACCTCAACATTGAAAAACGCCAAGAAATTCAACAACAACCTCAACATTGAAAAAAACCAACAAATTCAACAACAACCTCAAGTTTGAAAAACACCAACAAATTCAGCAACAACCTCAACATTGAAAACACCAACAAATTTAACAACATCCTCAATATAGAAAAACAACAACAGCCTCAACAATGAAAAACAGCAACAAATTCAACAACAACCTCGACATTGAAAAACACCAACAAATTCAACAACAACCTCAATATTGAAAAACAACAACAACCTCAACGCTGAAAAACACCAACAAATTCAACAACAACCTCGACATTGAAAAACAGCAACCACTTCAACAACAACCTCAACACTGAATAACACCAACAAATTCAACAACAACCTCAATATTGAAAAACAACAACAACCTCAACATAGAAAACACCAACAAATTCAACAACAACCTCAACATTGAAAAACACCAGCAAATTCAACAAAGACAACATTGAAAAACAGCAACAAATTCAACAACAACCTCAACATTGAAAACACCAACAAATTCAACAACAACCTCAATATTGAAAAACAACAATTACCTCAACATTGAAAAACACCAACAAATTCAACAACAACCTCAACATTGAAAAACAACAACAACCTCAACATTGAAAAACGCCAAGAAATTCAACAACAACCTCAACATTGAAAAAAACCAACAAATTCAACAACAACCTCAAGTTTGAAAAACACCAACAAATTCAGCAACAACCTCAACATTGAAAACACCAACAAATTTAACAACATCCTCAATATAGAAAAACAACAACAGCCTCAACAATGAAAAACAGCAACAATTTCAAAAACAACCTCAATATTGAAAAACAACAACAACCTCAACATAGAAAACACCAACAAATTCAACAACAACCTCAACATTGAAAAACACCAGCAAATTCTACAACAACCTCAACATTGAAAAAAACCAACAATTTCAACAACAACCTCAACATTGAAAAACACCAACAAATTCAACAACAACCTCAACATTGAAAAAACCAACAATTTCAACAACAAGCTCAAAATTGAAAAACACCAACAAATTCAACAACAACCTCAACGTTGAAAAACAACAACAAATTCAACAACAACCTCAACATTGAAAACAGCAATAAATTCAACAACAACCTCAACATGGAAAAACAACAACCACAACATTGAAAAACACCAACAAATTCAACAATAATCTGAAAATTGAAAACACCAACAAATTCAACAACAACCTCAATATTGAAAAACAACAACAACCTCAACATTGAAAACACCAACAAATTTAACAACATCCTCAATATTGAAAAACAATAACAACCTCAACATTGAAAAACACCAACAAATTTAACAACAACCTGAACATTGAAAAACACCAACAACCTCAACATTGAAAAAAAGCAACAAATTCAACAACATCAACATTGAAAAACAACAATAAATTCAACAACAACCTCAACATTGAAAAACAACAACAACATCAACATAGAAAAACACCACAAACTGAACAACAACGTCAACATTGAAAAACACCAACAAATTCAAAAGCAACCTCAACATTGAAAAAAACCAACAAATTCAACAACAACATCAACATTGAAAAAAACCAACAAATTCAACAACAACCTCAACATTTAAAAACACCAACAATGTGAACAACAACCTCAACTTTGAAAAACATCAACAAATTCAACAACAACCTGAACTTTGAAAAACACCAACAAATTAAAAAATAACCTCAACATGGAAAAACAACAATAAATTCATCAACAACATCAGCATTGAAAACACCAGCAAATTCAACAACAACCTCAACATTGAAAACACCAACAAATTCAACTACAACTTCAACATTGAAAAACACCAACAATTTCAACAACAACCTCGACATTGAAAAACACCAACAAATTTAACAACAACCTCGACATTGAAAAACACCAACAAATTCAACATCAACCTCAACATTGAAAAACAACAACAAACTCAACATTGAAAAACAGCAACAAATTCAACAACAACCTCAACATTGAAAAACAACAACAACCTCAACATTGAAAAACACCAACAAATTCAACAACAACTTCAACATTGAAAAACCCCAACAAATTCAACAACAACCTCGAAATTGAAAAACACCAACAAATTCAACAACAACCTCAACATTAAAAAACAACAAAAACCTCAACATTGAAAAACACTAACAAATTCAACAACCTCAACATTGAAAAACAACAACAACCTCAAAATTGAAAAACATCAACAAATTCAACAACAACCTCAACATTTAAAAACACCAACAAATTCAACAACAACCTCAACATTGAAAAACAACAACAACCTCAACATTGAAAAACACCAACAAATTCAACAACAACCTCAACATTGAAAAACACCAACAAATTCAACAACAACTTCTACATTGAAAAACACCAACAATTTCAACAACAACCTCAACATTGAAAAACAACAACAACCTCAACATAGAAAAACACCATCAAAATCAACAACAACCTGAACATTGGAAAACAACAACAACCTCAACATTGAAAAACACCAACAAATTCAACAACAACCTCAACATTGAAAAACACCAACAAATTCAACAGCAACCTCAACATTTAAAAACGCCAACAAATTCAACAACAACCTCAACATTGAAAAACACCAACAAATTCAACAACAACCTCAACATTGAAAAACAACAACAACTGCAACATTGAAAAACACCAACAAATTCAACAACAAATTCAACATTGAAAAACACCAAAAAATTCAACAACAACCTCGACATTGAAAAACACCAACAAATTCAACAACAACCTCCACATTGAACAACAACAACAACCTCAAAAAAGAAAAAGACCAACAAATTCAAAAACAACCTCAACATTGAAAAACAACAACAACCTCAACATTGAAAAACACCAACAAATTCAAAAACAACCTCAACATTTAAAAACACCAACCAATTCAGCAATAACCTCAACATTGAAAAACACGAACAAATTCAACAACAACTTCAACATTGAAAAACACCAAAAAATTCAACAACAACCTCGACATTAAAAAACACCAACAAATTCAACAACAACCTCAACATTGAAAAACTACAACAACCTCAACATTGAAAAACACCAACAAATTCAACAACAAACTCAACATTGAAAAACACCACGAACTCAACAACAACCTCAACATTGCAAAACACCAACAAATTCAACAACAACCTCAACATTGAAAAAAACCAACAAATTCAACAACAACCTCAACATTGAAAAACACCAACAATTTCAACAACAACCTCAACATTGAAAACACCACCAAATTCAACAAGAACTTCGACATTGAAAAACACCAACAAATTCAACAACAACCTCAACATTGAAAAAAACCAACAAATTCATGAACAACCTCAACATTAAAAAACACCAACAAATTGAACAACAAAGTCAGCATTGAATAACACCAACAAAGTCAACAACAATATCAACATTGAAAAACAGGAAGAAATTCAAAAACAACCCCAACATTGAAAACACGAAGAAATTCATCAGGAACCTCGATATGGAAAAAAACCAACAAATTCAACAACAACCTCAACATTGAAAAACACGAACAAATTTAACAACAACCTCAACATTGAAAAACAACAAGAACCCCAACATGGAAGAAAACCAACAAATTCAACAACAACCTCAACATTGAAAAACAACAACAACCTCAAAATTCGAAAACACCAACAAATTCAGCAACAACCTCAACATTGAAAAACACCAACAACCTCAACATTGAAAAACAGCAACAAGTTCAACAACATCAACATTGAAAAACAACAACAAATTCAACAACAACCTCAACATTGAAAAACACCACAAACTGAACAACAACCTCAACTTTGAAAAACACCAACAAATTCAACAACAACCTGAACTTTGAAAAACACCAACAAATTCAAAAATAACTTCGACATTGAAAAACACCAACAAATTTAACAACAATCTCGCCATTGAAAAACAGTAACAAATTCAACAACAACCTCGACACTGAAAAACACCAACAAATTCAACAAAAACCTCAATATTGAAAAACAACAACAACCTCAACGCTGAAAAACACCAACAAATTCAACAACAACCTCGACATTGAAAAACAGCAACCACTTCAACAACAACCTCAACACTGAAAAACACCAACAAATTCAACAACAACCTCAATATTGAAAAACAACAACAACCTCAACATAGAAAACACCAACAAATTCAACAACAACCTGAACATTGAAAAACACCAGCAAATTCAACAAAGACAACATTGAAAAACAGCAACAAATTCAACAACAACCTCAACATTGAAAACACCAACAAATTCAACAACAACCTCAATATTGAAAAACAACAATTACCTCAACATTGAAAAACACCAACAAATTCAACAACAACCTCAACATTGAAAAACAACAACAACCTCAACATTGAAAAACACCAAGAAATTCAACAACAACCTCAACATTGAAAAAAACCAACAAATTCAACAACAACCTCAAGGTTGAAAAACACCAACAAATTCAGCAACAACCTCAACATTGAAAACACCAAAAAATTTAACAACATCCTCAATATAGAAAAACAACAGCAGCCTCAACAATGAAAAACAGCAACAAATTCAAAAACAACCTCAATATTGAAAAACAACAACAACCTCAACATAGAAAACACCAACAAATTCAACAACAACCTCAACATTGAAAAACACCATCAAATTCAACAACAACCTCAACATTGAAAAAAACCAACAATTTCAACAACAAACTCAACATTGAAAAACACCAACAAATTCAACAACAACCTCAACATTGAAAAAACCAACAATTTCAACAACAAGCTCAAAATTGAAAAACACCAAAAAATTCAACAACAACCTCAACATTGAAAAACACCAACAAATTTAACAACAACCTCAACATTGAAAAACACCAACAACCTCAACATTGAAAAACAGCAACAAATTCAACAACATCAACATTGAAAAACAACAATAAATTCAACAACAACCTCAACACTGACAAACAACAACAACATCAACATAGAAAAACACCCCAAACTGAACAACAACGTCAACATTGAAAAACACCAACAAATTCAAAAGCAACCTCAACATTGAAAAAAACCAACAAATTCAACAACAACATCAACATTGAAAAAAACCAACAAATTCAACAACAACCTCAACATTTAAAAACACCAACAATGTGAACAACAGCCTCAACTTTGAAAAACATCAACAAATTCAACAACAACCTGAACTTTGAAAAACACCACCAAATTAAAAAATAACCTCAACATGGAAAAACAACAATAAATTCATCAACAACATCAGCATTGAAAACACCAACAAATTCAACAACAACCTCAACATTGAAAACACCAACAAATTCAACAACAACTTGAACATTGAAAAACACCAACAATTCCAACAACAACCTCGACATTGAAAAACACCAACAAATTTAACAACAACCTCGAAATTGAAAAACACCAGCAAATTCAACATCAACCTCGACATTGAAAAACACCAACAAATTCAACAACAACCTCGACATTGAAAAACACCAACAAATTCAACAACAACCTCAATATTGAAAAACAACAACAACCTCAACACTGAAAAACACCAACAAATTCAACAACAACCTCGACATTGAAAAACAGCAACAAATTCAACAACAACCTCAACACTGAAAAACACCAACAAATTCAACAACAACCTCAACATTGAAAAACAACAACAACCTCAACATAGAAAACACCAACAAATTTAACAACAACCTCGACATTGAAAAACACCAACAAATTCAACATCAACCTCAACATTGAAAAACAACAACAAACTCAACATTGAAAAACAGCAACAAATTCAACAACAACCTCAACATTGAAAAACAACAACAACCTCAACATTGAAAAACACCAACAAATTCAACAACAACTTCAACATTGAAAAACCCCAACAAATTCAACAACAACCTCGAAATTGAAAAACACCAACAAATTCAACAACAACCTCAACATTAAAAAACAACAAAAACCTCAACATTGAAAAACACTAACAAATTCAACAACCTCAACATTGAAAAACAACAACAACCTCAAAATTGAAAAACACCAACAAATTCAACAACAACCTCAACATTTAAAAACACCAACAAATTCTACAACAACCTCAACATTGAAAAACAACAACAACCTCAACATTGAAAAACACCAACAAATTCAACAACAACCTCAACATTGAAAAACACCAACAAATTCAACAACAACTTCTACATTGAAAAACACCAACAATTTCAACAACAACCTCAACATTGAAAAACAACAACAACCTCAACATAGAAAAACACCATCAAAATCAACAACAACCTGAACATTGGAAAACAACAACAACCTCAACATTGAAAAACACCAACAAATTCAACAACAACCTCAACATTGAAAAACACCAACAAATTCAACAGCAAACTCAACATTTAAAAACGCCAACAAATTCAACAACAACCTCAACATTGAAAAACACCAACAAATTCAACAACAACCTCAACATTGAAAAACAACAACAACTGCAACATTGAAAAACACCAACAAATTCAACAACAAATTCAACATTGAAAAACACCAAAAAATTCAACAACAACCTCGACATTGAAAAACACCAACAAATTCAACAACAACCTCCACATTGAACAACAACAACAACCTCAAAAAAGAAAAAGACCAACAAATTCAAAAACAACCTCAACATTGAAAAACAACAACAACCTCAACATTGAAAAACACCAACAAATTCAAAAACAACCTCAACATTTAAAAACACCAACCAATTCAGCAATAACCTCAACATTGAAAAACAGGAACAAATTCATCAACAACTTCAGCATTGAAAAACACCAAAAAATTCAACAACAACCTCGACATTAAAAAACACCAACAAATTCAACAACAACCTCAACATTGAAAAACTACAACAACCTCAACATTGAAAAACACCAACAAATTCAACAACAAACTCAACATTGAAAAACACCACGAACTCAACAACAACCTCAACATTGCAAAACACCAACAAATTCAACAACAACCTCAACATTGAAAACAACCAACAAATTCAACAACAACCTCAACATTGAAAAACACCAACAATTTCAACAACAACCTCAACATTGAAAACACCACCAAATTCAACAAGAACTTCGACATTGAAAAACACCAACAAATTCAACAACAACCTCAACATTGAAAAAAACCAACAAATTCATGAACAACCTCAACATTAAAAAACACCAACAAATTGAACAACAAAGTCAGCATTGAATAACACCAACAAAGTCAACAACAATATCAACATTGAAAAACAGGAAGAAATTCAAAAACAACCCCAACATTGAAAACACGAAGAAATTCATCAGGAACCTCGATATGGAAAAAAACCAACAAATTCAACAACAACCTCAACATTGAAAAACACCAACAAATTTAACAACAACCTCAACATTGAAAAACAACAAGAACCCCAACATGGAAGAAAACCAACAAATTCAACAACAACCTCAACATTGAAAAACAACAACAACCTCAAAATTCGAAAACACCAACAAATTCAGCAACAACCTCAACATTGAAAAACACCAACAACCTCAACATTGAAAAACAGCAACAAGTTCAACAACATCAACATTGAAAAACAACAACAAATTCAACAACAACCTCAACATTGAAAAACACCACAAACTGAACAACAACCTCAACTTTGAAAAACACCAACAAATTCAACAACAACCTGAACTTTGAAAAACACCAACAAATTCAAAAATAACATCGACATTGAAAAACACCAACAAATTTAACAACAACCTCGACATTGAAAAACACCAACAAATTCAACAACAACCTCGACACTGAAAAACAGCAACAAATTCAACAACAACCTCGACACTGAAAAACACCAACAAATTCAACAAAAACCTCAATATTGAAAAACAACAACAACCTCAACGCTGAAAAACACCAACAAATTCAACAACAACCTCGACATTGAAAAACAGCAACCACTTCAACAACAACCTCAACACTGAAAAACACCAACAAATTCAACAACAACCTCAATATTGAAAAACAACAACAACCTCAACATAGAAAACACCAACAAATTCAACAACAACCTGAACATTGAAAAACACCAGCAAATTCAACAAAGACAACATTGAAAAACAGCAACAAATTCAACAACAACCTCAACATTGAAAACACCAACAAATTCAACAACAACCTCGACATTGAAAAACAGCAACCACTTCAACAACAACCTCAACACTGAAAAACACCAACAAATTCAACAACAACCTCAATATTGAAAAACAACAACAACCTCAACATAGAAAACACCAACAAATTCAACAACAACCTGAACATTGAAAAACACCAGCAAATTCAACAAAGACAACATTGAAAAACAGCAACAAATTCAACAACAACCTCAACATTGAAAACACCAACAAATTCAACAACAACCTCAATATTGAAAAACAACAATTACCTCAACATTGAAAAACACCAACAAATTCAACAACAACCTCAACATTGAAAAACACCAAGAAATTCAACAACAACCTCAACATTGAAAAAAACCAACAAATTCAACAACAACCTCAAGGTTGAAAAACACCAACAAATTCAGCAACAACCTCAACATTGAAAACACCAACAAATTTAACAACATCCTCAATATAGAAAAACAACAGCAGCCTCAACAATGAAAAACAGCAACAAATTCAAAAACAACCTCAATATTGAAAAACAACAACAACCTCAACATAGAAAACACCAACAAATTCAACAACAACCTCAACATTGAAAAACACCATCAAATTCAACAACAACCTCAACATTGAAAAAAACCAACAATTTCAACAACAAACTCAACATTGAAAAACACCAACAAATTCAACAACAACCTCAACATTGAAAAAACCAACAATTTCAACAACAAGCTCAAAATTGAAAAACACCAAAAAATTCAACAACAACCTCAACATTGAAAAACACCAACAAATTCAACAACAACCTCAACATTGAAAACAGCAATAAATTCAACAACAACCTCAACATTGAAAAACAACAACCACAACATTGAAAAACACCAACAAATTCAACAACAATCTGAAAATTGAAAACACCAACAAATTCAACAACAACCTCAATATTGAAAAACAACAACAACCTCAACATTGAAAACACCAGCAAATTATCAACATCCTCAATATTGAAAAACAAAAACAACCTCAACATTGAAAAACACCAACAAATTTAACAACAACCTCAACATTGAAAAACACCAACAACCTCAACATTGAAAAACAGCAACAAATTCAACAACATCAACATTGAAAAACAACAATAAATTCAACAACAACCTCAACACTGAAAAACAACAACAACATCAACATAGAAAAACACCCCAAACTGAACAACAACGTCAACATTGAAAAACACCAACAAATTCAAAAGCAACCTCAACATTGAAAAAAACCAACAAATTCAACAACAACATCAACATTGAAAAAAACCAACAAATTCAACAACAACCTCAACATTTAAAAACACCAACAATGTGAACAACAGCCTCAACTTTGAAAAACATCAACAAATTCAACAACAACCTGAACTTTGAAAAACACCACCAAATTAAAAAATAACCTCAACATGGAAAAACAACAATAAATTCATCAACAACATCAGCATTGAAAACACCAACAAATTCAACAACAACCTCAACATTGAAAACACCAACAAATTCAACAACAACTTGAACATTGAAAAACACCAACAATTCCAACAACAACCTCGACATTGAAAAACACCAACAAATTTAACAACAACCTCGAAATTGAAAAACACCAGCAAATTCAACATCAACCTCGACATTGAAAAACACCAACAAATTCAACAACAACCTCGACATTGAAAAACACCAACAAATTCAACAACAACCTCAATATTGAAAAACAACAACAACCTCAACACTGAAAAACACCAACAAATTCAACAACAACCTCGACATTGAAAAACAGCAACAAATTCAACAACAACCTCAACACTGAAAAACACCAACAAATTCAACAACAACCTCAACATTGAAAAACAACAACAACCTCAACATAGAAAACACCAACAAATTCAACCACAACCTCAACATTGAAAAACAGCAACAAATTCAACAACAACCTCAACATTGAAAACACCAACAAATTCAACAACAACCTCAATAATGAAAAACAACAACAACCTCAACATTGAAAAACACCAACAAATTCAAAAACAACCTCAATATTGAAAAACAACAACAACCTCAACATTGAAAAACACCAACAAATTCAACAATAACCTCAACATTGAAAAACAACAACAACCTCAACTTTGAAAAACACCAACAAATTCAACAACAACCTGAACTTTGAAAAACACCAACAAATTCAAAAATAACTTCGACATTGAAAAACACCAACAAATTTAACAACAACCTCGACATTGAAAAACACCAACAAATTCAACAACAACCTCGACACTGAAAAACAGCAACAAATTCAACAACAACCTCGACACTGAAAAACACCAACAAATTCAACAAAAACCTCAATATTGAAAAACAACAACAACCTCAACGCTGAAAAACACCAACAAATTCAACAACAACCTCGACATTGAAAAACAGCAACCACTTCAACAACAACCTCAACACTGAAAAACACCAACAAATTCAACAACAACCTCAATATTGAAAAACAACAACAACCTCAACATAGAAAACACCAACAAATTCAACAACAACCTGAACATTGAAAAACACCAGCAAATTCAACAAAGACAACATTGAAAAACAGCAACAAATTCAACAACAACCTCAACATTGAAAACACCAACAAATTCAACAACAACCTCAATATTGAAAAACAACAATTACCTCAACATTGAAAAACACCAACAAATTCAACAACAACCTCAACATTGAAAAACACCAAGAAATTCAACAACAACCTCAACATTGAAAAAAACCAACAAATTCAACAACAACCTCAAGGTTGAAAAACACCAACAAATTCAGCAACAACCTCAACATTGAAAACACCAACAAATTTAACAACATCCTCAATATAGAAAAACAACAGCAGCCTCAACAATGAAAAACAGCAACAAATTCAAAAACAACCTCAATATTGAAAAACAACAACAACCTCAACATAGAAAACACCAACAAATTCAACAACAACCTCAACATTGAAAAACACCATCAAATTCAACAACAACCTCAACATTGAAAAAAACCAACAATTTCAACAACAAACTCAACATTGAAAAACACCAACAAATTCAACAACAACCTCAACATTGAAAAAACCAACAATTTCAACAACAAGCTCAAAATTGAAAAACACCAAAAAATTCAACAACAACCTCAACATTGAAAAACACCAACAAATTCAACAACAACCTCAACATTGAAAACAGCAATAAATTCAACAACAACCTCAACATTGAAAAACAACAACCACAACATTGAAAAACACCAACAAATTCAACAACAATCTGAAAATTGAAAACACCAACAAATTCAACAACAACCTCAATATTGAAAAACAACAACAACCTCAACATTGAAAACACCAGCAAATTATCAACATCCTCAATATTGAAAAACAAAAACAACCTCAACATTGAAAAACACCAACAAATTTAACAACAACCTCAACATTGAAAAACACCAACAACCTCAACATTGAAAAACAGCAACAAATTCAACAACATCAACATTGAAAAACAACAATAAATTCAACAACAACCTCAACACTGAAAAACAACAACAACATCAACATAGAAAAACACCCCAAACTGAACAACAACGTCAACATTGAAAAACACCAACAAATTCAAAAGCAACCTCAACATTGAAAAAAACCAACAAATTCAACAACAACATCAACATTGAAAAAAACCAACAAATTCAACAACAACCTCAACATTTAAAAACACCAACAATGTGAACAACAGCCTCAACTTTGAAAAACATCAACAAATTCAACAACAACCTGAACTTTGAAAAACACCACCAAATTAAAAAATAACCTCAACATGGAAAAACAACAATAAATTCATCAACAACATCAGCATTGAAAACACCAACAAATTCAACAACAACCTCAACATTGAAAACACCAACAAATTCAACAACAACTTGAACATTGAAAAACACCAACAATTCCAACAACAACCTCGACATTGAAAAACACCAACAAATTTAACAACAACCTCGAAATTGAAAAACACCAGCAAATTCAACATCAACCTCGACATTGAAAAACACCAACAAATTCAACAACAACCTCGACATTGAAAAACACCAACAAATTCAACAACAACCTCAATATTGAAAAACAACAACAACCTCAACACTGAAAAACACCAACAAATTCAACAACAACCTCGACATTGAAAAACAGCAACAAATTCAACAACAACCTCAACACTGAAAAACACCAACAAATTCAACAACAACCTCAACATTGAAAAACAACAACAACCTCAACATAGAAAACACCAACAAATTCAACCACAACCTCAACATTGAAAAACAGCAACAAATTCAACAACAACCTCAACATTGAAAACACCAACAAATTCAACAACAACCTCAATAATGAAAAACAACAACAACCTCAACATTGAAAAACACCAACAAATTCAAAAACAACCTCAATATTGAAAAACAACAACAACCTCAACATTGAAAAACACCAACAAATTCAATAATAACCTCAACATTGAAAAACAACAACAACCTCAACATTGAAAAACACCAACAAATTCAACAACAACATCAACATTGAAAAACAACAACAACCTCAACATTGATAAACAGCAACAAATTCAACAACAACCTCAAAATTGAAAAACAACAACAACCTCAACATTGAAAACACCAACAAATTCAACAACAACTTCAACATTGAAAAACACCAACAAATTCAACAACAACCTCGAAATTGAAAAACACCAACAAATTCAACAACAACCTCAACATTAAAAAACAACAACAACCTCAACATTGAAAAACACTAACAAATTCAACAACCTCAACTTTGAAAAACAACAACAACCTCAAAATTGAAAAACACCAACAAATTCAACAACAACCTCAACATTTAAAAACACCAACAAATTCAACAACAACCTCAACATTGAAAAACAACAACAACCTCAACATTGAAAAACACCAACAAATTCAACAACAACCTCAACATTGAAAAACACCAAGAAATTCAACAACAACTTCTACATTGAAAAACACCAACAATTTCAAAAACAACCTCAACATTGAAAAACAACAACAACCTCAACATAGAAAAACACCATCAAAATCAACAACAACCTGAACATTGGAAAACAACAACAACCTCAACATTGAAAAACACCAACAAATTCAACAACAACCTCAACATTGAAAAACACCAACAAATTCAACAACAACCTCAACATTTAAAAACGCCAACAAATTCAACAACAACCTCAACATTGAAAAACACCAACAAATTCAACAACAACCTCAACATTGAAAAACAACAACAACCGCAACATTGAAAAACACCAACAAATTCAACAACAAATTCAACATTGAAAAACACCAAAAAATTCAACAACAACCTCGACATTGAAAAACACCAACAAATTCAACAACAACCTCCACATTGAACAACAACAACAACCTCAACAAAGAAAAAGACCAACAAATTCAACAACAACCTCAACATTGAAAAGCAACAACAACCTCAACATTGAAAAACACCAACAAATTCAAAAACAACCTCAACATTTAAAAACACCAAACAATTCAACAATAACCTCAACATTGAAAAACACGAACAAATTCAACAACAACTTCAACATTGAAAAACACCAAAAAATTCAACAAAAACCTCGACATTAAAAAACACCAACAAATTCAACAACAACCTCAACATTGAAAAACTACAACAACCTCAACATTGAAAAACACCAACAAATTCAACAACAAACTCAACATTGAAAAACACCAACAAATTCAACAGCAACCTCAACATTGAAAACAGCAATAAATACAACAACCTCAACATTGAAAAACAACAACAACAGGAACATTGAAAAATACCAACAAATTCAACAACAATCTGAACATTGAAAACACCCACAAATTCAACAACAACCTCAATATTGAAAAAAAACAACAACCTCAACTTTGTAAAACACCAACAAATTCAACAACCAGCTCAACATTGAAAACACCAACAAATTTAACAACATGCTCAATATTGAAAAACAACAACAACCTCAGCATTGAAAAACACCAATAAATTTAACAACAACCTCAACATTGAAAAACACCAACAACCTCAACATTGAAAAACAGCAACAAGTTCAACAACATCAACATTGAAAAACAACACCAAATTCAACAACAACCTCAACATTGAAAAACAACAACAACATCAACATAGAAAAACACCACAAACTGAACAACAACCTCAACTTTGAAAAACACCAACAAATTCAACAACAACCTGAACTTTGAAAAACACCAACAAATTCAAAAATAACCTCGACATTGAAAAACACCAACAAATTTAACAACAACCTCGACATTGAAAAACACCAACAAATTCAACAACAAACTCAACACTGAAAAACAGCAACAAATTCAACAACAACCTCGACATTGAAAAACACCAACAAGTTCAAAAACAACCTCAATATTGAAAAACAACAACAACCTCAACACTGAAAAACACCAACAAATTCAACAACAACCTCGACATTGAAAAACAGCAACAAATTCAACAACAACCTCAACACTGAAAAACACCAACAAATTCAACAACAACCTCAACATTGAAAAACAACAACAACCTCAACATAGAAAACACCAACAAATTCAACCACAACCTCAACATTGAAAAACAGCAACAAATTCAACAACAACCTCAACATTGAAAACACCAACAAATTCAACAACAACCTCAATAATGAAAAACAACAACAACCTCAACATTGAAAAACACCAACAAATTCAAAAACAACCTCAATATTGAAAAACAACAACAACCTCAACATTGAAAAACACCAACAAATTCAACAATAACCTCAACATTGAAAAACAACAACAACCTCAACTTTGAAAAACACCAACAAATTCAACAACAACCTGAACTTTGAAAAACAGCAACAAATTCAAAAATAACTTCGACATTGAAAAACACCAACAAATTTAACAACAACCTCGACATTGAAAAACACCAACAAATTCAACAACAACCTCGACACTGAAAAACAGCAACAAATTCAACAACAACCTCGACACTGAAAAACACCAACAAATTCAACAAAAACCTCAATATTGAAAAACAACAACAACCTCAACGCTGAAAAACACCAACAAATTCAACAACAACCTCGACATTGAAAAACAGCAACCACTTCAACAACAACCTCAACACTGAAAAACACCAACAAATTCAACAACAACCTCAATATTGAAAAACAACAACAACCTCAACATAGAAAACACCAACAAATTCAACAACAACCTGAACATTGAAAAACACCAGCAAATTCAACAAAGACAACATTGAAAAACAGCAACAAATTCAACAACAACCTCAACATTGAAAACACCAACAAATTCAACAACAACCTCAATATTGAAAAACAACAATTACCTCAACATTGAAAAACACCAACAAATTCAACAACAACCTCAACATTGAAAAACACCAAGAAATTCAACAACAACCTCAACATTGAAAAAAACCAACAAATTCAACAACAACCTCAAGGTTGAAAAACACCAACAAATTCAGCAACAACCTCAACATTGAAAACACCAACAAATTTAACAACATCCTCAATATAGAAAAACAACAGCAGCCTCAACAATGAAAAACAGCAACAAATTCAAAAACAACCTCAATATTGAAAAACAACAACAACCTCAACATAGAAAACACCAACAAATTCAACAACAACCTCAACATTGAAAAACACCATCAAATTCAACAACAACCTCAACATTGAAAAAAACCAACAATTTCAACAACAAACTCAACATTGAAAAACACCAACAAATTCAACAACAACCTCAACATTGAAAAAACCAACAATTTCAACAACAAGCTCAAAATTGAAAAACACCAAAAAATTCAACAACAACCTCAACATTGAAAAACACCAACAAATTCAACAACAACCTCAACATTGAAAACAGCAATAAATTCAACAACAACCTCAACATTGAAAAACAACAACCACAACATTGAAAAACACCAACAAATTCAACAACAATCTGAAAATTGAAAACACCAACAAATTCAACAACAACCTCAATATTGAAAAACAACAACAACCTCAACATTGAAAACACCAGCAAATTATCAACATCCTCAATATTGAAAAACAAAAACAACCTCAACATTGAAAAACACCAACAAATTTAACAACAACCTCAACATTGAAAAACACCAACAACCTCAACATTGAAAAACAGCAACAAATTCAACAACATCAACATTGAAAAACAACAATAAATTCAACAACAACCTCAACACTGAAAAACAACAACAACATCAACATAGAAAAACACCCCAAACTGAACAACAACGTCAACATTGAAAAACACCAACAAATTCAAAAGCAACCTCAACATTGAAAAAAACCAACAAATTCAACAACAACATCAACATTGAAAAAAACCAACAAATTCAACAACAACCTCAACATTTAAAAACACCAACAATGTGAACAACAGCCTCAACTTTGAAAAACATCAACAAATTCAACAACAACCTGAACTTTGAAAAACACCACCAAATTAAAAAATAACCTCAACATGGAAAAACAACAATAAATTCATCAACAACATCAGCATTGAAAACACCAACAAATTCAACAACAACCTCAACATTGAAAACACCAACAAATTCAACAACAACTTGAACATTGAAAAACACCAACAATTCCAACAACAACCTCGACATTGAAAAACACCAACAAATTTAACAACAACCTCGAAATTGAAAAACACCAGCAAATTCAACATCAACCTCGACATTGAAAAACACCAACAAATTCAACAACAACCTCGACATTGAAAAACACCAACAAATTCAACAACAACCTCAATATTGAAAAACAACAACAACCTCAACACTGAAAAACACCAACAAATTCAACAACAACCTCGACATTGAAAAACAGCAACAAATTCAACAACAACCTCAACACTGAAAAACACCAACAAATTCAACAACAACCTCAACATTGAAAAACAACAACAACCTCAACATAGAAAACACCAACAAATTCAACCACAACCTCAACATTGAAAAACAGCAACAAATTCAACAACAACCTCAACATTGAAAACACCAACAAATTCAACAACAACCTCAATAATGAAAAACAACAACAACCTCAACATTGAAAAACACCAACAAATTCAAAAACAACCTCAATATTGAAAAACAACAACAACCTCAACATTGAAAAACACCAACAAATTCAATAATAACCTCAACATTGAAAAACAACAACAACCTCAACATTGAAAAACACCAACAAATTCAACAACAACATCAACATTGAAAAACAACAACAACCTCAACATTGATAAACAGCAACAAATTCAACAACAACCTCAAAATTGAAAAACAACAACAACCTCAACATTGAAAACACCAACAAATTCAACAACAACTTCAACATTGAAAAACACCAACAAATTCAACAACAACCTCGAAATTGAAAAACACCAACAAATTCAACAACAACCTCAACATTAAAAAACAACAACAACCTCAACATTGAAAAACACTAACAAATTCAACAACCTCAACTTTGAAAAACAACAACAACCTCAAAATTGAAAAACACCAACAAATTCAACAACAACCTCAACATTTAAAAACACCAACAAATTCAACAACAACCTCAACATTGAAAAACAACAACAACCTCAACATTGAAAAACACCAACAAATTCAACAACAACCTCAACATTGAAAAACACCAAGAAATTCAACAACAACTTCTACATTGAAAAACACCAACAATTTCAAAAACAACCTCAACATTGAAAAACAACAACAACCTCAACATAGAAAAACACCATCAAAATCAACAACAACCTGAACATTGGAAAACAACAACAACCTCAACATTGAAAAACACCAACAAATTCAACAACAACCTCAACATTGAAAAACACCAACAAATTCAACAACAACCTCAACATTTAAAAACGCCAACAAATTCAACAACAACCTCAACATTGAAAAACACCAACAAATTCAACAACAACCTCAACATTGAAAAACAACAACAACCGCAACATTGAAAAACACCAACAAATTCAACAACAAATTCAACATTGAAAAACACCAAAAAATTCAACAACAACCTCGACATTGAAAAACACCAACAAATTCAACAACAACCTCCACATTGAACAACAACAACAACCTCAACAAAGAAAAAGACCAACAAATTCAACAACAACCTCAACATTGAAAAGCAACAACAACCTCAACATTGAAAAACACCAACAAATTCAAAAACAACCTCAACATTTAAAAACACCAAACAATTCAACAATAACCTCAACATTGAAAAACACGAACAAATTCAACAACAACTTCAACATTGAAAAACACCAAAAAATTCAACAAAAACCTCGACATTAAAAAACACCAACAAATTCAACAACAACCTCAACATTGAAAAACTACAACAACCTCAACATTGAAAAACACCAACAAATTCAACAACAAACTCAACATTGAAAAACACCAACAAATTCAACAGCAACCTCAACATTGAAAACAGCAATAAATACAACAACCTCAACATTGAAAAACAACAACAACAGGAACATTGAAAAATACCAACAAATTCAACAACAATCTGAACATTGAAAACACCCACAAATTCAACAACAACCTCAATATTGAAAAAAAACAACAACCTCAACTTTGTAAAACACCAACAAATTCAACAACCAGCTCAACATTGAAAACACCAACAAATTTAACAACATGCTCAATATTGAAAAACAACAACAACCTCAACATTGAAAAACACCAATAAATTTAACAACAACCTCAACATTGAAAAACACCAACAACCTCAACATTGAAAAACAGCAACAAGTTCAACAACATCAACATTGAAAAACAACACCAAATTCAACAACAACCTCAACATTGAAAAACAACAACAACATCAACATAGAAAAACACCACAAACTGAACAACAACCTCAACTTTGAAAAACACCAACAAATTCAACAACAACCTGAACTTTGAAAAACACCAACAAATTCAAAAATAACCTCGACATTGAAAAACACCAACAAATTTAACAACAACCTCGACATTGAAAAACACCAACAAATTCAACAACAAACTCAACACTGAAAAACAGCAACAAATTCAACAACAACCTCGACATTGAAAAACACCAACAAGTTCAAAAACAACCTCAATATTGAAAAACAACAACAACCTCAACGCTGAAAAACACCAACAAATTCAACAACAACCGCAATATTGAAAAACAACAACAACCTCAACATAGAAAACACCAACAAATTCAACAACAACCTCAACATTGAAAACACCAACAAATTCAACAACAACCTCAACAATGAAAAACAATAACAACCTCAACATTGAAAAACACCAACAAATTCAAAACAACCTCAATATTGAAAAACAACAATTACCTCAACATTGAAAAACACCAACAAATTCAACAACAACCTCAACATTGAAAAACATCAACAACTTCAACATTGAAAAACACCAAGAAATTCAACAACAACCTCAACATTGAAAAAAACCAACAAATTCAACAACAACCTCAAGATTGAAAAATACCAACAAATTCAGCAACAACCTCAACATTGAAAACACCAACAAATTTAACAACATCCTCAATATAGAAAAACAACAACAACCTCAAAAATGAAAAACAGCAACAAATTCAAAAACAACCTCAATATTGAAAAACAACAACAACCTCAACATAGAAAACACCAACAAATTCAACAACAACCACAACATTGAAAAACACCAGCATATTCAACAACAACCTCAAAATTGAAAAACACCAACAAATTCAACAACAACCTCAACATTGAAAAATAACAACAACCTCAACCTTGAAAAAGACCAGCAAATTCAACAGCAACCTCAACATTGAAAAACACCAACAAATTCAACAACAACCTCAACATTGAAAAACAACAACAACCTCAACATTGAAGAACACCAACAAATTCAACAATAACCTCAACATTGAAAAACAACAACAACCTCAACATTGAAAAACACCAAGAAATTCAACAACAACCTCAACATAGAAAACACCAACAAATTCAACAACAACCTCAACATTGAAAAACACCAACAAATTCAACAACAACCTCAACATTGAAAAAACCAACAATTTCAACAACAAGCTCAAAATTGAAAAACACCATCAAATTCAACAACAACCTCAACATTGAAAAACACCAACAAATTCAACAACAACCTCAACATTGAAAACAGCAATAAATTCAACAACAACCTCAACATTGAAAAACAACAACCACAACATTGAAAAACACCAACAAATTCAACAACAATCTGAACATTGAAAACACCAACAAATTCAACAACAACCTCAATATTGAAAAACAACAACAACCTCAACATTGTAAAACACCAACAAATTCAACAACAACCTCAACATTGAAAACACCAACAAATTTAACAACATCCTCAATATTGAAAAACAAAAACAACCTCAACATTGAAAAACACCAACAAATTTACAACAACCTCAACATTGAAAAACACCAACAACCTCAACATTGAAAAACAGCAACAAATTCAACAACATCAACATTGAAAAACAACTATAAATTCAACAACAACCTCAACACTGAAAAACAACAACAACATCAACATAGAAAAACAGCACAAACTGAACAACAACGTCAACATTGAAAAACACCAACAAATTCGAAAGCAACCTCAACATTGAAAAAAACCAACAAATTCAACAACAACATCAACATTGAAAAAAACCAACATATTCAACAACAACCTCAACATTTAAAAACACCAACAATGTGAACAACAACCTCAACTTTGAAAAACATCAACAAATTCAACAACAACCTGAACTTTGAAAAACACCAACAAATTCAAAAATAACCTCGACATTGAAAAACACCAACAAATTTAACAACAACCTCGACATTGAAAAACACCAACAAATTCAACAACAACCTCGACACTGAAAAACAGCAACAAATTCAACAACAACCTCGACATTGAAAAACACCAACAAGTTCAACAACAACCTCAATATTGAAAAACAACAACAACCTCAACGCTGAAAAACACCAACAAATTCAACAATAACCTCGACATTGAAAAACCGCCACAAATTCAACAACAACCTCAACACTGAAAAACACCAACAAATTCAACAACAACCTCAATATTGAAAAACAACAACAACCTCAACATAGAAAACACCAACAAATTCAACAACAACCTCAACATTGAAAACACCAACAAATTCAACAACAAACTCAACAATGAAAAACAATAACAACCTCAACATTGAAAAACACCAACAAATTCAAAACAACCTCAATATTGAAAAACAACAATTACCTCAACATTGAAAAACACCAACAAATTCAACAACAACCTCAACATTGAAAAACATCAACAACCTCAACATTGAAAAACACCAACAAATTCAACAACAACCTCAACATTGAAAAAAACCAACAAATTCAACAACAACCTCAAGATTGAAAAACACCAACAAATTCAGCAACAAGCTCAACATTGAAAACACCAACAAATTTAACAACATCCTCAATATAGAAAAACAACAACAACCTCAAAAATGAAAAACAGCAACAAATTCAAAAACAACCTCAATATTGAAAAACAACAACAACCTCAACATAGAAAACACCAACAAATTCAACAACAACCTCAACATTGAAAAACACCAGCATATTCAACAACAACCTCAAAATTGAAAAACACCAACAAATTCAACAACAACCTCAACATTGAAAAATAACAACAACCTCAACCTTGAAAAAGACCAGCAAATTCAACAGCAACCTCAACATTGAAAAACACCAACAAATTCAACAACAACCTCAACATTGAAAAACAACAACAACCTCAACATTGAAAAACACCAACAAATTCAACAACAACCTCAACATTGAAAAACAACAACAACCTCAACATTGAAAAACACCAAGAAATTCAACAACAACCGCAACTTAGAAAACACCAACAAATTCAACAACAACCTCAACATTGAAAAAACCAACAATTTCAACAACAAGCTCAAAATTGAAAAACACCAACAAATTCAACAACAACCTCAACATTGAAAAACACCAACAAATTCAACAACAACCTCAACATTGAAAACAGCAATAAATTCAACAACAACCTCAACATTGAAAAACAACAACCACAACATTGAAAAACACCAACAAATTCAACAACAATCTGAACATTGAAAACACCAACAAATTCAACAACAACCTCAATATTGAAAAACAACAACAACCTCAACATTGTAAAACACCAACAAATTCAACAACAACCTCAACATTGAAAACACCAACAAATTTAACAACATCCTCAATATTGAAAAACAAAAACAACCTCAACATTGAAAAACACCAACAAATTTACAACAACCTCAACATTGAAAAACACCAACAACCTCAACATTGAAAAACAGCAACAAATTCAACAACATCAACATTGAAAAACAACAATAAATTCAACAACAACCTCAACACTGAAAAACAACAACAACATCAACATAGAAAAACACCACAAACTGAACAACAACGTCAACATTGAAAAACACCAACAAATTCGAAAGCAACCTCAACATTGAAAAAAACCAACAAATTCAACAACAACATCAACATTGAAAAAAACCAACAAATTCAACAACAACCTCAACATTTAAAAACACAAACAATGTGAACAACAACCTCAACTTTGAAAAACATCAACAAATTCAACAACAACCTGAACTTTGAAAAACACCAACAAATTCAAAAATAACCTCGACATTGAAAAACACCAACAAATTTAACAACAACCTCGACATTGAAAAACACCAACAAATTCAACAACAACCTCGACACTGAAAAACAGCAACAAATTCAACAACAACCTCGACATTGAAAAACACCAACAAGTTCAACAACAACCTCAATATTGAAAAACAACAACAACCTCAACGCTGAAAAACACCAACAAATTCAACAATAACCTCGACATTGAAAAACCGCCACAAATTCAACAACAACCTCAACACTGAAAAACACCAACAAATTCAACAACAACCTCAATATTGAAAAACAACAACAACCTCAACATAGAAAACACCAACAAATTCAACAACAACCTCAACATTGAAAACACCAACAAATTCAACAACAAACTCAACAATGAAAAACAATAACAACCTCAACATTGAAAAACACCAACAAATTCAAAACAACCTCAATATTGAAAAACAACAATTACCTCAACATTGAAAAACACCAACAAATTCAACAACAACCTCAACATTGAAAAACATCAACAACCTCAACATTGAAAAACACCAACAAATTCAACAACAACCTCAACATTGAAAAAAACCAACAAATTCAACAACAACCTCAAGATTGAAAAACACCAACAAATTCAGCAACAAGCTCAACATTGAAAACACCAACAAATTTAACAACATCCTCAATATAGAAAAACAACAACAACCTCAAAAATGAAAAACAGCAACAAATTCAAAAACAACCTCAATATTGAAAAACAACAACAACCTCAACATAGAAAACACCAACAAATTCAACAACAACCTCAGCATTGAAAAACACCAGCATATTCAACAACAACCTCAAAATTGAAAAACACCAACAAATTCAACAACAACCTCAACATTGAAAAATAACAACAACCTCAACCTTGAAAAAGACCAGCAAATTCAACAGCAACCTCAACATTGAAAAACACCAACAAATTCAACAACAACCTCAACATTGAAAAACAACAACAACCTCAACATTGAAAAACACCAACAAATTCAACAACAACCTCAACATTGAAAAACAACAACAACCTCAACATTGAAAAACACCAAGAAATTCAACAACAACCGCAACATAGAAAACACCAACAAATTCAACAACAACCTCAACATTGAAAAACACCAACAAATTCAACAACAACCTCAACATTGAAAAAACCAACAATTTCAACAACAAGCTCAAAATTGAAAAACACCAACAAATTCAACAACAACCTCAACATTGAAAAACACCAACAAATTCAACAACAACCTCAACATTGAAAACAGCAATAAATTCAACAACAACCTCAACATTGAAAAACAACAACCACAACATTGAAAAACACCAACAAATTCAACAACAATCTGAACATTGAAAACAACAACAAATTCAACAACAACCTCAATATTGAAAAACAACAACAACCTCAACATTGTAAAACACCAACAAATTCAACAACAACCTCAACATTGAAAACACCAACAAATTTAACAACATCCTCAATATTGAAAAACAAAAACAACCTCAACATTGAAAAACACCAACAAATTTACAACAACCTCAACATTGAAAAACACCAACAACCTCAACATTGAAAAACAGCAACAAATTCAACAACATCAACATTGAAAAACAACAATAAATTCAACAACAACCTCAACACTGAAAAACAACAACAACAACAACATAGAAAAACACCACAAACTGAACAACAACGTCAACATTGAAAAACACCAACAAATTCGAAAGCAACCTCAACATTGAAAAAAACCAACAAATTCAACAACAACATCAACATTGAAAAAAACCAACAAATTCAACAACAACCTCAACATTTAAAAACACCAACAATGTGAACAACAACCTCAACTTTGAAAAACATCAACAAATTCAACAACAACCTGAACTTTGAAAAACACCAACAAATTCAAAAATAACCTCAACATGGAAAAACAACAACAAATTCATCAACAACATCAGCATTGAAAACACCAACAAATTCAACAACAACCTCAACATTGAAAACACCAACAAATTCAAAAATAACCTCGACATTGAAAAACACCAACAAATTTAACAACAACCTCGACATTGAAAAACACCAACAAATTCAACAACAACCTCGACACTGAAAAACAGCAACAAATTCAACAACAACCTCGACATTGAAAAACACCAACAAGTTCAACAACAACCTCAATATTGAAAAACAACAACAACCTCAACGCTGAAAATCACCAACAAATTCAACAATAACCTCGACATTGAAAAACCGCCACAAATTCAACAACAACCTCAACACTGAAAAACACCAACAAATTCAACAACAACCTCAATATTGAAAAACAACAACAACCTCAACATAGAAAACACCAACAAATTCAACAACAACCTCAACATTGAAAACACCAACAAATTCAACAACAAACTCAACAATGAAAAACAATAACAACCTCAACATTGAAAAACACCAACAAATTCAAAACAACCTCAATATTGAAAAACAACAATTACCTCAACATTGAAAAACACCAACAAATTCAACACAACCTCAACATTGAAAAACATCAACAACCTCAACATTGAAAAACACCAACAAATTCAACAACAACCTCAACATTGAAAAAAACCAACAAATTCAACAACAACCTCAAGATTGAAAAACACCAACAAATTCAGCAACAAGCTCAACATTGAAAACACCAACAAATTTAACAACATCCTCAATATAGAAAAACAACAACAACCTCAAAAATGAAAAACAGCAACAAATTCAAAAACAACCTCAATATTGAAAAACAACAACAACCTCAACATAGAAAACACCAACAAATTCAACAACAACCTCAACATTGAAAAACACCAGCATATTCAACAACAACCTCAAAATTGAAAAACACCAACAAATTCAACAACAACCTCAACATTGAAAAATAACAACAACCTCAACCTTGAAAAAGACCAGCAAATTCAACAGCAACCTCAACATTGAAAAACACCAACAAATTCAACAACAACCTCAACATTGAAAAACAACAACAACCTCAACATTGAAAAACACCAACAAATTCAACAACAACCTCAACATTGAAAAACATCAACAACCTCAACATTGAAAAACACCAACAAATTCAACAACAACCTCAACATTGAAAAAAACCAACAAATTCAACAACAACCTCAAGATTGAAAAACACCAACAAATTCAGCAACAAGCTCAACATTGAAAACACCAACAAATTTAACAACATCCTCAATATAGAAAAACAACAACAACCTCAAAAATGAAAAACAGCAACAAATTCAAAAACAACCTCAATATTGAAAAACAACAACAACCTCAACATAGAAAACACCAACAAATTCAACAACAACCTCAACATTGAAAAACACCAGCATATTCAACAACAACCTCAAAATTGAAAAACACCAACAAATTCAACAACAACCTCAACATTGAAAAATAACAACAACCTCAACCTTGAAAAAGACCAGCAAATTCAACAGCAACCTCAACATTGAAAAACACCAACAAATTCAACAACAACCTCAACATTGAAAAACAACAACAACCTCAACATTGAAAAACACCAACAAATTCAACAACAACCTCAACATTGAAAAACAACAACAACCTCAACATTGAAAAACACCAAGAAATTCAACAACAACCGCAACATAGAAAACACCAACAAATTCAACAACAACCTCAACATTGAAAAACACCAACAAATTCAACAACAACCTCAACATTGAAAAAACCAACAATTTCAACAACAAGCTCAAAATTGAAAAACACCAACAAATTCAACAACAACCTCAACATTGAAAAACACCAACAAATTCAACAACAACCTCAACATTGAAAAACACCAACAATGTGAACAACAACCTCAACTTTGAAAAACATCAACAAATTCAACAACAACCTGAACTTTGAAAAACACCAACAAATTCAAAAATAACCTCGACATTGAAAAACACCAACAAATTTAACAACAACCTCGACATTGAAAAACACCAACAAATTCAACAACAACCTCGACACTGAAAAACAGCAACAAATTCAACAACAACCTCGACATTGAAAAACACCAACAAGTTCAACAACAACCTCAACATTGAAAAACACCAAGAAATTCAACAACAACCTCAACATTGAAAAACACCAACAAATTCAACAACAACCTCAACATTGAAAACAGCAATAAATTCAACAACAACCTCAACATTGAAAAACAACAACCACAACATTGAAAAACACCAACAAATTCAACAACAATCTGAACATTGAAAACACCAACAAATTCAACAACAACCTCAATATTGAAAAACAACAACAACCTCAACATTGTAAAACACCAACAAATTCAACAACAACCTCAACATTGAAAACACCAACAAATTTAACAACATCCTCAATATTGAAAAACAAAAACAACCTCAACTTTGAAAAACATCAACAAATTTACAACAACCTCAACATTGAAAAACACCAACAACCTCAACATTGAAAAACAGCAACAAATTCAACAACATCAACATTGAAAAACAACAATAAATTCAACAACAACCTCAACACTGAAAAACAACAACAACATCAACATAGAAAAACAGCACAAACTGAACAACAACGTCAACATTGAAAAACACCAACAAATTCGAAAGCAACCTCAACATTGAAAAAAACCAACAAATTCAACAACAACATCAACATTGAAAAAAACCAACAAATTCAACAACAACCTCAACATTTAAAAACACCAACAATGTGAACAACAACCTCAACTTTGAAAAACATCAACAAATTCAACAACAACCTGAACTTTGAAAAACACCAACAAATTCAAAAATAACCTCGACATTGAAAAACACCAACAAATTTAACAACAACCTCGACATTGAAAAACACCAACAAATTCAACAACAACCTCGACACTGAAAAACAGCAACAAATTCAACAACAACCTCGACATTGAAAAACACCAACAAGTTCAACAACAACCTCAATATTGAAAAACAACAACAACCTCAACGCTGAAAAACACCAACAAATTCAACAATAACCTCGACATTGAAAAACCGCCACAAATTCAACAACAACCTCAACACTGAAAAACACCAACAAATTCAACAACAACCTCAATATTGAAAAACAACAACAACCTCAACATAGAAAACACCAACAAATTCAACAACAACCTCAACATTGAAAACACCAACAAATTCAACAACAAACTCAACAATGAAAAACAATAACAACCTCAACATTGAAAAACACCAACAAATTCAAAACAACCTCAATATTGAAAAACAACAATTACCTCAACATTGAAAAACACCAACAAATTCAACAACAACCTCAACATTGAAAAACATCAACAACCTCAACATTGAAAAACACCAACAAATTCAACAACAACCTCAACATTGAAAAAAACCAACAAATTCAACAACAACCTCAAGATGGAAAAACACCAACAAATTCAGCAACAAGCTCAACATTGAAAACACCAACAAATTTAACAACATCCTCAATATAGAAAAACAACAACAACCTCAAAAATGAAAAACAGCAACAAATTCAAAAACAACCTCAATATTGAAAAACAACAACAACCTCAACATAGAAAACACCAACAAATTCAACAACAACCTCAACATTGAAAAACACCAGCATATTCAACAACAACCTCAAAATTGAAAAACACCAACAAATTCAACAACAACCTCAACATTGAAAAATAACAACAACCTCAACCTTGAAAAAGACCAGCAAATTCAACAGCAACCTCAACATTGAAAAACACCAACAAATTCAACAACAACCTCAACATTGAAAAACAACAACAACCTCAACATTGAAAAACACCAACAAATTCAACAATAACCTCAACATTGAAAAACAACAACAACCTCAACATTGAAAAACACCAAGAAATTCAACAACAACCTCAACATAGAAAACACCAACAAATTCAACAACAACCTCAACATTGAAAAACACCAACAAATTCAACAACAACCTCAACATTGAAAAAACCAACAATTTCAACAACAAGCTCAAAATTGAAAAACACCAACAAATTCAACAACAACCTCAACATTGAAAAACACCAACAATTTCAAAAACAACCTCAACATTGAAAAACAACAACAACCTCAACATAGAAAAACACCATCAAAATCAACAACAACCTGAACATTGGAAAACAACAACAACCTCAACATTGAAAAACACCAACAAATTCAACAACAACCTCAACATTGAAAAACACCAACAAATTCAACAACAACCTCAACATTTAAAAACGCCAACAAATTCAACAACAACCTCAACATTGAAAAACACCAACAAATTCAACAACAACCTCAACATTGAAAAACAACAACAACCGCAACATTGAAAAACACCAACAAATTCAACAACAAATTCAACATTGAAAAACACCAAAAAATTCAACAACAACCTCGACATTGAAAAACACCAACAAATTCAACAACAACCTCCACATTGAACAACAACAACAACCTCAACAAAGAAAAAGACCAACAAATTCAACAACAACCTCAACATTGAAAAACAACAACAACCTCAACATTGAAAAACACCAACAAATTCAAAAACAACCTCAACATTTAAAAACACCAAACAATTCAACAATAACCTCAACATTGAAAAACACGAACAAATTCAACAACAACTTCAACATTGAAAAACACCAAAAAATTCAACAAAAACCTCGACATTAAAAAACACCAACAAATTCAACAACAACCTCAACATTGAAAAACTACAACAACCTCAACATTGAAAAACACCAACAAATTCAACAACAAACTCAACATTGAAAAACACCAACAAATTCAACAGCAACCTCAACATTGAAAACAGCAATAAATACAACAACCTCAACATTGAAAAACAACAACAACAGGAACATTGAAAAATACCAACAAATTCAACAACAATCTGAACATTGAAAACACCCACAAATTCAACAACAACCTCAATATTGAAAAAAAACAACAACCTCAACTTTGTAAAACACCAACAAATTCAACAACCAGCTCAACATTGAAAACACCAACAAATTTAACAACATGCTCAATATTGAAAAACAACAACAACCTCAACATTGAAAAACACCAACAAATTTAACAACAACCTCAACATTGAAAAACACCAACAACCTCAACATTGAAAAACAGCAACAAGTTCAACAACATCAACATTGAAAAACAACAACAAATTCAACAACAACCTCAACATTGAAAAACAACAACAACATCAACATAGAAAAACACCATAAACTGAACAACAACCTCAACTTTGAAAAACACCAACAAATTCAACAACAACCTGAACTTTGAAAAACACCAACAAATTCAAAAATAACCTCGACATTGAAAAACACCAACAAATTTAACAACAACCTCGACATTGAAAAACACCAACAAATTCAACAACAACCTCGATACTGAAAAACAGCAACAAATTCAACAACAACCTCGACATTGAAAAACACCAACAAATTCAACAACAACCTCGACATTGAAAAACACCAACAAGTTCAAAAACAACCTCAATATTGAAAAACACCAACAAATTCAACAACAACCTCGACATTGAAAAACCGCCACAAATTCAGCAACAACCAAAACACTGAAAAACACCAACAAATTCAACAACAACCTCAATATTGAAAAACAACAACAACCTCAACATAGAAAACACCAACAAATTCAACAACAACCTCAACATTGAAAACACCAACAAATTCAACAACAACCTCAACAATGAAAAACAATAACAACCTCAACATTGAAAAACACCAACAAATTCAAAACAACCTCAATATTGAAAAACAACAATTACCTCAACATTGAAAAACACCAACAAATTCAACAACAACCTCAACATTGAAAAACATCAACAACCTCAACATTGAAAAACACCAAGAAATTCAACAACAACCTCAACATTGAAAAAAACCAACAAATTCAACAACAACCTCAAGATTGAAAAATACCAACAAATTCAGCAACAAGCTCAACATTGAAAACACCAACAAATTTAACAACATCCTCAATATAGAAAAACAACAACAACCTCAAAAATGAAAAACAGCAACAAATTCAAAAACAACCTCAATATTGAAAAACAACAACAACCTCAACATAGAAAACACCAACAAATTCAACAACAACCACAACATTGAAAAACACCAGCATATTCAACAACAACCTCAAAATTGAAAAACACCAACAAATTCAACAACAACCTCAACATTGAAAAATAACAACAACCTCAACCTTGAAAAAGACCAGCAAATTCAACAGCAACCTCAACATTGAAAAACACCAACAAATTCAACAACAACCTCAAAATTGAAAAACAACAACAACCTCAACATTGAAAAACACCAACAAATTCAACAATAACCTCAACATTGAAAAACAACAACAACCTCAACATTGAAAAACACCAAGAAATTCAAAAACAACCTCAACATAGAAAACACCAACAAATTCAACAACAACCTCAACATTGAAAAACACCAACAAATTCAACAACAACCTCAACATTGAAAAAACCAACAATTTCAACAACAAGCTCAAAATTGAAAAACACCAACAAATTCAACAACAACCTCAACATTGAAAAACACCAACAAATTCAACAACAACCTCAACATTGAAAACAGCAATAAATTCAACAACAACCTCAACATTGAAAAACAACAACCACAACATTGAAAAACACCAACAAATTCAACAACAATCTGAACATTGAAAACACCAACAAATTCAACAACAACCTCAATATTGAAAAACAACAACAACCTCAACATTGTAAAACACCAACAAATTCAACAACAACCTCAACATTGAAAACACCAACAAATTTAACAACATCCTCAATATTGAAAAACAAAAACAACCTCAACTTTGAAAAACACCAACAAATTTACAACAACCTCAACATTGAAAAACACCAACAACCTCAACATTTAAAACAGCAACAAATTCAACAACATCAACATTGAAAAACAACAATAAATTCAACAACAACCTCAACACTGAAAAACAAAAACAACATCAACATAGAAAAACAGCACAAACTGAACAACAACGTCAACATTGAAAAACACCAACAAATTCGAAAGCAACCTCAACATTGAAAAAAACCAACAAATTCAACAACAACATCAGCATTGAAAAAAACCAACAAATTCAACAACAACCTCAACATTTAAAAACACCAACAATGTGAACAACAACCTCAACTTTGAAAAACATCAACAAATTCAACAACAACCTGAACTTTGAAAAACACCAACAAATTCAAAAATAACCTCGACATTGAAAAACACCAACAAATTTAACAACAACCTCGACATTGAAAAACACCAACAAATTCAACAACAACCTCGACACTGAAAAACAGCAACAAATTCAACAACAACCTCGACATTGAAAAACACCAACAAGTTCAACAACAACCTCAATATTGAAAAACAACAACAACCTCAACGCTGAAAAACACCAACAAATTCAACAATAACCTCGACATTGAAAAACCGCCACAAATTCAACAACAACCTCAACACTGAAAAACACCAACAAATTCAACAACAACCTCAATATTGAAAAACAACAACAACCTCAACATAGAAAACACCAACAAATTCAACAACAACCTCAACATTGAAAACACCAACAAATTCAACAACAAACTCAACAATGAAAAACAATAACAACCTCAACATTGAAAAACACCAACAAATTCAAAACAACCTCAATATTGAAAAACAACAATTACCTTAACATTGAAAAACACCAACAAATTCAACAACAACCTCAACATTGAAAAACATCAACAACCTCAACATTGAAAAACACCAACAAATTCAACAACAACCTCAACATTGAAAAAAACCAACAAATTCAACAACAACCTCAAGATTGAAAAACACCAACAAATTCAGCAACAAGCTCAACATTGAAAACACCAACAAATTTAACAACATCCTCAATATAGAAAAACAACAACAACCTCAAAAATGAAAAACAGCAACAAATTCAAAAACAACCTCAATATTGAAAAACAACAACAACCTCAACATAGAAAACACCAACAAATTCAACAACAACCTCAACATTGAAAAACACCAGCATATTCAACAACAACCTCAAAATTGAAAAACACCAACAAATTCAACAACAACCTCAACATTGAAAAATAACAACAACCTCAACCTTGAAAAAGACCAGCAAATTCAACAGCAACCTCAACATTGAAAAACACCAACAAATTCAACAACAACCTCAACATTGAAAAACAACAACAACCTCAACATTGAAAAACACCAACAAATTCAACAACAACCTCAACATTGAAAAACAACAACAACCTCAACATTGAAAAACACCAAGAAATTCAACAACAACCGCAACATAGAAAACACCAACAAATTCAACAACAACCTCAACATTGAAAAACACCAACAAATTCAACAACAACCTCAACATTGAAAAAACCAACAATTTCAACAACAAGCTCAAAATTGAAAAACACCAACAAATTCAACAACAACCTCAACATTGAAAAACACCAACAAATTCAACAACAACCTCAACATTGAAAACAGCAATAAATTCAACAACAACCTCAACATTGAAAAACAACAACCACAACATTGAAAAACACCAACAAATTCAACAACAATCTGAACATTGAAAACACCAACAAATTCAACAACAACCTCAATATTGAAAAACAACAACAACCTCAACATTGTAAAACACCAACAAATTCAACAACAACCTCAACATTGAAAACACCAACAAATTTAACAACATCCTCAATATTGAAAAACAAAAACAACCTCAACATTGAAAAACACCAACAAATTTACAACAACCTCAACATTGAAAAACACCAACAACCTCAACATTGAAAAACAGCAACAAATTCAACAACATCAACATTGAAAAACAACAATAAATTCAACAACAACCTCAACACTGAAAAACAACAACAACATCAACATAGAAAAACACCACAAACTGAACAACAACGTCAACATTGAAAAACACCAACAAATTCGAAAGCAACCTCAACATTGAAAAAAACCAACAAATTCAACAACAACATCAACATTGAAAAAAACCAACAAATTCAACAACAACCTCAACATTTAAAAACACCAACAATGTGAACAACAACCTCAACTTTGAAAAACATCAACAAATTCAGCAACAACCTGAACTTTGAAAAACACCAACAAATTCAAAAATAACCTCGACATTGAAAAACACCAACAATTTAACAACAACCTCGACATTGAAAAACACCAACAAATTCAACAACAACCTCGACACTGAAAAACAGCAACAAATTCAACAACAACCTCGACATTGAAAAACACCAACAAGTTCAACAACAACCTCAATATTGAAAAACAACAACAACCTCAACGCTGAAAAACACCAACAAATTCAACAATAACCTCGACATTGAAAAACCGCCACAAATTCAACAACAACCTCAACACTGAAAAACACCAACAAATTCAACAACAACCTCAATATTGAAAAACAACAACAACCTCAACATAGAAAACACCAACAAATTCAACAACAACCTCAACATTGAAAACACCAACAAATTCAACAACAAACTCAACAATGAAAAACAATAACAACCTCAACATTGAAAAACACCAACAAATTCAAAACAACCTCAATATTGAAAAACAACAATTACCTCAACATTGAAAAACACCAACAAATTCAACAACAACCTCAACATTGAAAAACATCAACAACCTCAACATTGAAAAACACCAACAAATTCAACAACAACCTCAACATTGAAAAAAACCAACAAATTCAACAACAACCTCAAGATTGAAAAACACCAACAAATTCAGCAACAAGCTCAACATTGAAAACACCAACAAATTTAACAACATCCTCAATATACAAAAACAACAACAACCTCAAAAATGAAAAACAGCAACAAATTCAAAAACAACCTCAATATTGAAAAACAACAACAACCTCAACATAGAAAACACCAACAAATTCAACAACAACCTCAACATTGAAAAACACCAGCATATTCAACAACAACCTCAAAATTGAAAAACACCAACAAATTCAACAACAACCACAACATTGAAAAATAACAACAACCTCAACCTTGAAAAAGACCAGCAAATTCAACAGCAACCTCAACATTGAAAAACACCAACAAATTCAACAACAACCTCAACATTGAAAAACAACAACAACCTCAACATTGAAAAACACCAACAAATTCAACAACAACCTCAACATTGAAAAACAACAACAACCTCAACATTGAAAAACACCAAGAAATTCAACAACAACCGCAACATAGAAAACACCAACAAATTCAACAACAACCTCAACATTGAAAAACACCAACAAATTCAACAACAACCTCAACATTGAAAAAACCAACAATTTCAACAACAAGCTCAAAATTGAAAAACACCAAGAAATTCAACAACAACCTCAACATTGAAAAACACCAACAAATTCAACAACAACCTCAACATTGAAAACAGCAATAAATTCAACAACAACCTCAACATTGAAAAACAACAACCACAACATTGAAAAACACCAACAAATTCAACAACAATCTGAACATTGAAAACACCAACAAATTCAACAACAACCTCAATATTGAAAAACAACAACAACCTCAACATTGTAAAACACCAACAAATTCAACAACAACCTCAACATTGAAAACACCAACAAATTTAACAACATCCTCAATATTGAAAAACAAAAACAACCTCAACATTGAAAAACACCAACAAATTTACAACAACCTCAACATTGAAAAACACCAACAACCTCAACATTGAAAAACAGCAACAAATTCAACAACATCAACATTGAAAAACAACAATAAATTCAACAACAACCTCAACACTGAAAAACAACAACAACAACAACATAGAAAAACACCACAAACTGAACAACAACGTCAACATTGAAAAACACCAACAAATTCGAAAGCAACCTCAACATTGAAAAAAACCAGCAAATTCAACAACAACATCAACATTGAAAAAAACCAACAAATTCAACAACAACCTCAACATTTAAAAACACCAACAATGTGAACAACAACCTCAACTTTGAAAAACATCAACAAATTCAACAACAACCTGAACTTTGAAAAACACCAACAAATTCAAAAATAACCTCGACATTGAAAAACACCAACAAATTTAACAACAACCTCGACATTGAAAAACACCAACAAATTCAACAACAACCTCGACACTGAAAAACAGCAACAAATTCAACAACAACCTCGACATTGAAAAACACCAACAAGTTCAACAACAACCTCAATATTGAAAAACAACAACAACCTCAACGCTGAAAAACACCAACAAATTCAACAATAACCTCGACATTGAAAAACCGCCACAAATTCAACAACAACCTCAACACTGAAAAACACCAACAAATTCAACAACAACCTCAATATTGAAAAACAACAACAACCTCAACATAGAAAACACCAACAAATTCAACAACAACCTCAACATTGAAAACACCAACAAATTCAACAACAAACTCAACAATGAAAAACAATAACAACCTCAACATTGAAAAACACCAACAAATTCAAAACAACCTCAATATTGAAAAACAACAATTACCTCAACATTGAAAAACACCAACAAATTCAACAACAACCTCAACATTGAAAAACATCAACAACCTCAACATTGAAAAACACCAACAAATTCAACAACAACCTCAACATTGAAAAAAACCAACAAATTCAACAACAACCTCAAGATTGAAAAACACCAACAAATTCAGCAACAAGCTCAAAATTGAAAACACAAACAAATTTAACAACATCCTCAATATAGAAAAACAACAACAACCTCAAAAATGAAAAACAGCAACAAATTCAAAAACAACCTCAATATTGAAAAACAACAACAACCTCAACATAGAAAACACCAACAAATTCAACAACAACCTCAACATTGAAAAACACCAGCATATTCAACAACAACCTCAAAATTGAAAAACACCAACAAATTCAACAACAACCTCAACATTGAAAAATAACAACAACCTCAACCTTGAAAAAGACCAGCAAATTCAACAGCAACCTCAACATTGAAAAACACCAACAAATTCAACAACAACCTCAACATTGAAAAACAACAACAACCTCAACATTGAAAAACACCAACAAATTCAACAACAACCTCAACATTGAAAAACATCAACAACCTCAACATTGAAAAACACCAACAAATTCAACAACAACCTCAACATTGAAAAAAACCAACAAATTCAACAACAACCTCAAGATTGAAAAACACCAACAAATTCAGCAACAAGCTCAAAATTGAAAACACAAACAAATTTAACAACATCCTCAATATAGAAAAACAACAACAACCTCAAAAATGAAAAACAGCAACAAATTCAAAAACAACCTCAATATTGAAAAACAACAACAACCTCAACATAGAAAACACCAACAAATTCAACAACAACCTCAACATTGAAAAACACCAGCATATTCAACAACAACCTCAAAATTGAAAAACACCAACAAATTCAACAACAACCTCAACATTGAAAAATAACAACAACCTCAACCTTGAAAAAGACCAGCAAATTCAACAGCAACCTCAACATTGAAAAACACCAACAAATTCAACAACAACCTCAACATTGAAAAACAACAACAACCTCAACATTGAAAAACACCAACAAATTCAACAACAACCTCAACATTGAAAAACAACAACAACCCCAACATTGAAAAACACCAAGAAATTCAACAACAACCGCAACATAGAAAACACCAACAAATTCAACAACAACCTCAACATTGAAAAACACCAACAAATTCAACAACAACCTCAACATTGAAAAAACCAACAATTTCAACAACAAGCTCAAAATTGAAAAACACCAACAAATTCAACAACAACCTCAACATTGAAAAACACCAACAAATTCAACAACAACCTCAACATTGAAAACAGCAATAAATTCAACAACAACCTCAACATTGAAAAACAACAACCACAACATTGAAAAACACCAACAAATTCAACAACAATCTGAACATTGAAAACACCAACAAATTCAACAACAACCTCAATATTGAAAAACAACAACAACCTCAACATTGTAAAACACCAACAAATTCAACAACAACCTCAACATTGAAAACACCAACAAATTTAACAACATCCTCAATATTGAAAAACAAAAACAACCTCAACATTGAAAAACACCAACAAATTTACAACAACCTCAACATTGAAAAACACCAACAACCTCAACATTGAAAAACAGCAACAAATTCAACAACATCAACATTGAAAAACAACAATAAATTCAACAACAACCTCAACACTGAAAAACAACAACAACATCAACATAGAAAAACAGCACAAACTGAACAACAACGTCAACATTGAAAAACACCAACAAATTCGAAAGCAACCTCAACATTGAAAAAAACCAACAAATTCAACAACAACATCAACATTGAAAAAAACCAACAAATTCAACAACAACCTCAACATTTAAAAACACCAACAATGTGAACAACAACCTCAACTTTGAAAAACATCAACAAATTCAACAACAACCTGAACTTTGAAAAACACCAACAAATTCAAAAATAACCTCGACATTGAAAAACACCAACAAATTTAACAACAACCTCGACATTGAAAAACACCAACAAATTCAACAACAACCTCGACACTGAAAAACAGCAACAAATTCAACAACAACCTCGACATTGAAAAACACCAACAAGTTCAACAACAACCTCAATATTGAAAAACAACAACAACCTCAACGCTGAAAAACACCAACAAATTCAACAATAACCTCGACATTGAAAAACCGCCACAAATTCAACAACAACCTCAACACTGAAAAACACCAACAAATTCAACAACAACCTCAATATTGAAAAACAACAACAACCTCAACATAGAAAACACCAACAAATTCAACAACAACCTCAACATTGAAAACACCAACAAATTCAACAACAAACTCAACAATGAAAAACAATAACAACCTCAACATTGAAAAACACCAACAAATTCAAAACAACCTCAATATTGAAAAACAACAATTACCTCAACATTGAAAAACACCAACAAATTCAACAACAACCTCAACATTGAAAAACATCAACAACCTCAACATTGAAAAACACCAAGAAATTCAACAACAACCTCAACATTGAAAAAAACCAACAAATTCAACAACAACCTCAAGATTGAAAAACACCAACAAATTCAGCAACAAGCTCAACATTGAAAACACCAACAAATTTAACAACATCCTCAATATAGAAAAACAACAACAACCTCAAAAATGAAAAACAGCAACAAATTCAAAAACAACCTCAATATTGAAAAACAACAACAACCTCAACATAGAAAACACCAACAAATTCAACAACAACCTCAACATTGAAAAACACCAGCATATTCAACAACAACCTCAAAATTGAAAAACACCAACAAATTCAACAACAACCTCAACATTGAAAAATAACAACAACCTCAACCTTGAAAAAGACCAGCAAATTCAACAGCAACCTCAACATTGAAAAACACCAACAAATTCAACAACAACCTCAACATTGAAAAACAACAACAACCTCAACATTGAAAAACACCAACAAATTCAACAACAACCTCAACATTGAAAAACAACAACAACCTCAACATTGAAAAACACCAAGAAATTCAACAACAACCGCAACATAGAAAACACCAACAAATTCAACAACAACCTCAACATTGAAAAACACCAACAAATTCAACAACAACCTCAACATTGAAAAAACCAACAATTTCAACAACAAGCTCAAAATTGAAAAACAGCAACAAATTCAACAACAACCTCAACATTGAAAAACACCAACAAATTCAACAACAACCTCAACATTGAAAACAGCAATAAATTCAACAACAACCTCAACATTGAAAAACAACAACCACAACATTGAAAAACACCAACAAATTCAACAACAACCTCAATATTGAAAAACAACAACAACCTCAACATTGTAAAACACCAACAAATTCAACAACAACCTCAACATTGAAAACACCAACAAATTTAACAACATCCTCAATATTGAAAAACAAAAACAACCTCAACATTGAAAAACACCAACAAATTTACAACAACCTCAACATTGAAAAACACCAACAACCTCAACATTGAAAAACAGCAACAAATTCAACAACATCAACATTGAAAAACAACAATAAATTCAACAACAACCTCAACACTGAAAAACAACAACAACATCAACATAGAAAAACACCACAAACTGAACAACAACGTCAACATTGAAAAACACCAACAAATTCGAAAGCAACCTCAACATTGAAAAAAACCAACAAATTCAACAACAACATCAACATTGAAAAAAACCAACAAATTCAACAACAACCTCAACATTTAAAAACACCAACAATATGAACAACAACCTCAACTTTGAAAAACATCAACAAATTCAACAACAACCTGAACTTTGAAAAACACCAGCAAATTCAAAAATAACCTCAACATGGAAAAACAACAACAAATTCATCAACAACATCAGCATTGAAAACACCAACAAATTCAACAACAACCTCAACATTGAAAACACCAACAAATTCAACAACAACTTCAACATTGAAAAACACCAAAAAATTCAACAACAACCTCGACATTGAAAAACACCAACAAATTCAACAACAACCTCCGCATTGAACAACAACAACAACCTCAACAAAGAAAAAGACCAACAAATTCAACAACAACCTCAACATTGAAAAACAACAATAACCTCAACATTGAAAAACACCAACAAATTCAAAAACAACCTCAACATTTAAAAACACCAACCAATTCAACAATAACCTCAACATGGAAAAACACGAACAAATTCAACAACAACTTCAACATTGAAAAACACCAAAAAATTCAACAACAACCTCGACATTAAAAAACACCAACAAATTCAACAACAACATCAACATTGAAAAACTACAACAACCTCAACATTGAAAAACACCAACAAATTCAACAACAACCTCAACTTTGAAAAACATCAACAAATTCAACAACAACCTGAACTTTGAAAAACACCAACAAATTCAAAAATAACCTCGACATTGAAAAACACCAACAAATTTAACAACAACCTCGACATTGAAAAACACCAACAAATTCAACAACAACCTCGACACTGAAAAACAGCAACAAATTCAACAACAACCTCGACATTGAAAAACACCAACAAGTTCAACAACAACCTCAATATTGAAAAACAACAACAACCTCAACGCTGAAAAACACCAACAAATTCAACAATAACCTCGACATTGAAAAACCGCCACAAATTCAACAACAACCTCAACACTGAAAAACACCAACAAATTCAACAACAACCTCAATATTGAAAAACAACAACAACCTCAACATAGAAAACACCAACAAATTCAACAACAACCTCAACATTGAAAACACCAACAAATTCAACAACAAACTCAACAATGAAAAACAATAACAACCTCAACATTGAAAAACACCAACAAATTCAAAACAACCTCAATATTGAAAAACAACAATTACCTCAACATTGAAAAACACCAACAAATTCAACAACAACCTCAACATTGAAAAACATCAACAACCTCAACATTGAAAAACACCAACAAATTCAACAACAACCTCAACATTGAAAAAAACCAACAAATTCAACAACAACCTCAAGATTGAAAAACACCAACAAATTCAGCAACAAGCTCAACATTGAAAACACCAACAAATTTAACAACATCCTCAATATAGAAAAACAACAACAACCTCAAAAATGAAAAACAGCAACAAATTCAAAAACAACCTCAATATTGAAAAACAACAACAACCTCAACATAGAAAACACCAACAAATTCAACAACAACTTCAACATTGAAAAACACCAGCATATTCAACAACAACCTCAAAATTGAAAAACACCAACAAATTCAACAACAACCTCAACATTGAAAAATAACAACAACCTCAACCTTGAAAAAGACCAGCAAATTCAACAGCAACCTCAACATTGAAAAACACCAACAAATTCAACAACAACCTCAACATTGAAAAACAACAACAACCTCAACATTGAAAAACACCAACAAATTCAACAACAACCTCAACATTGAAAAACATCAACAACCTCAACGTTGAAAAACACCAACAAATTCAACAACAACCTCAACATTGAAAAAAACCAACAAATTCAACAACAACCTCAAGATTGAAAAACACCAACAAATTCAGCAACAAGCTCAACATTGAAAACACCAACAAATTTAACAACATCCTCAATATAGAAAAACAACAACATCCTCAAAAATGAAAAACAGCAACAAATTCAACAACAACCTCCGCATTGAACAACAACAACAACCTCAACAAAGAAAAAGACCAACAAATTCAACAACAACCTCAACATTGAAAAACAACAATAACCTCAACATTGAAAAACACCAACAAATTCAAAAACAACCTCAACATTTAAAAACACCAACCAATTCAACAATAACCTCAACATGGAAAAACACGAACAAATTCAACAACAACTTCAACATTGAAAAACACCAAAAAATTCAACAACAACCTCGACATTAAAAAACACCAACAAATTCAACAACAACATCAACATTGAAAAACTACAACAACCTCAACATTGAAAAACACCAACAAATTCAACAACAACCTCAACTTTGAGAAACATCAACAAATTCAACAACAACCTGAACTTTGAAAAACACCAACAAATTCAAAAATAACCTCGACATTGAAAAACACCAACAAATTTAACAACAACCTCGACATTGAAAAACACCAACAAATTCAACAACAACCTCGACACTGAAAAACAGCAACAAATTCAACAACAACCTCGACATTGAAAAACACCAACAAGTTCAACAACAACCTCAATATTGAAAAACAACAACAACCTCAACGCTGAAAAACACCAATAAATTCAACAATAACCTCGACATTGAAAAACCGCCACAAATTCAACAACAACCTCAACACTGAAAAACACCAACAAATTCAACAACAACCTCAATATTGAAAAACAACAACAACCTCAACATAGAAAACACCAACAAATTCAACAACAACCTCAACATTGAAAACACCAACAAATTCAACAACAAACTCAACAATGAAAAACAATAACAACCTCAACATTGAAAAACACCAACAAATTCAAAACAACCTCAATATTGAAAAACAACAATTACCTCAACATTGAAAAACACCAACAAATTCAACAACAACCTCAACATTGAAAAACATCAACAACCTCAACATTGAAAAACACCAACAAATTCAACAACAACCTCAACATTGAAAAAAACCAACAAATTCAACAACAACCTCAAGATTGAAAAACACCAACAAATTCAGCAACAAGCTCAACATTGAAAACACCAACAAATTTAACAACATCCTCAATATAGAAAAACAACAACAACCTCAAAAATGAAAAACAGCAACAAATTCAAAAACAACCTCAATATTGAAAAACAACAACAACCTCAACATAGAAAACACCAACAAATTCAACAACAACTTCAACATTGAAAAACACCAGCATATTCAACAACAACCTCAAAATTGAAAAACACCAACAAATTCAACAACAACCTCAACATTGAAAAATAACAACAACCTCAACCTTGAAAAAGACCAGCAAATTCAACAGCAACCTCAACATTGAAAAACACCAACAAATTCAACAACAACCTCAACATTGAAAAACAACAACAACCTCAACATTGAAAAACACCAACAAATTCAACAACAACCTCAACATTGAAAAACATCAACAACCTCAACGTTGAAAAACACCAACAAATTCAACAAGAACCTCAACATTGAAAAAAAACCAACAAATTCAACAACAACCTCAAGATTGAAAAACACCAACAAATTCAGCAACAAGCTCAACATTGAAAACACCAACAAATTTAACAACATCCTCAATATAGAAAAACAACAACATCCTCAAAAATGAAAAACAGCAACAAATTCAAAAACAACCTCAATATTGAAAAACAACAACAACCTCAACATAGAAAACACCAACAAATTCAACAACAACCTCAACATTGAAAAACACCAGCATATTCAACAACAACCTCAAAATTGAAAAACACCAACAAATTCAACAACAACCTCAACTTTGAAAAATAACAACAACCTCAACCTTGAAAAAGACCAGCAAATTCAACAGCAACCTCAACATTGAAAAACACCAACAAATTCAACAACAACCTCAACATTGAAAAACAACAACAACCTCAACATTGAAAAACACCAACAAATTCAACAACAACCTCAACATTGAAAAACAACAACAACCTCAACATTGAAAAACACCAAGAAATTCAACAACAACCGCAACATAGAAAACACCAACAAATTCAACAACAACCTCAACATTGAAAAACACCAACAAATTCAACAACAACCTCAACATTGAAAAAACCAACAATTTCAAGAACAAGCTCAAAATTGAAAAACACCAACATATTCAACAACAACCTCAACATTGAAAAACACCAACAAATTCAACAACAACCTCAACATTGAAAACAGCAATAAATTCAACAACAACCTCAACATTGAAAAACAACAACCACAACATTGAAAAACACCAACAAATTCAACAACAATCTGAACATTGAAAACACCAACAAATTCAACAACAACCTCAATATTGAAAAACAACAACAACCTCAACATTGTAAAACACCAACAAATTCAACAACAACCTCAACATTGAAAACACCAACAAATTTAACAACATCCTCAATATTGAAAAACAAAAACAACCTCAACATTGAAAAACACCAACAAATTTACAACAACCTCAACATTGAAAAACACCAACAACCTCAACATTGAAAAACAGCAACAAATTCAACAACATCAACATTGAAAAACAACAATAAATTCAACAACAACCTCAACACTGAAAAACAACAACAACAACAACATAGAAAAACACCACAAACTGAACAACAACGTCAACATTGAAAAACACCAACAAATTCGAAAGCAACCTCAACATTGAAAAAAACCAGCAAATTCAACAACAACATCAACATTGAAAAAAACCAACAAATTCAACAACAACCTCAACATTTAAAAACACCAACAATGTGAACAACAACCTCAACTTTGAAAAACATCAACAAATTCAACAACAACCTGAACTTTGAAAAACACCAACAAATTCAAAAATAACCTCGACATTGAAAAACACCAACAAATTTAACAACAACCTCGACATTGAAAAACACCAACAAATTCAACAACAACCTCGACACTGAAAAACAGCAACAAATTCAACAACAACCTCGACATTGAAAAACACCAACAAGTTCAACAACAACCTCAATATTGAAAAACAACAACAACCTCAACGCTGAAAAACACCAACAAATTCAACAATAACCTCGACATTGAAAAACCGCCACAAATTCAACAACAACCTCAACACTGAAAAACACCAACAAATTCAACAACAACCTCAATATTGAAAAACAACAACAACCTCAACATAGAAAACACCAACAAATTCAACAACAACCTCAACATTGAAAACACCAACAAATTCAACAACAAACTCAACAATGAAAAACAATAACAACCTCAACATTGAAAAACACCAACAAATTCAAAACAACCTCAATATTGAAAAACAACAATTACCTCAACATTGAAAAACACCAACAAATTCAACAACAACCTCAACATTGAAAAACATCAACAACCTCAACATTGAAAAACACCAACAAATTCAACAACAACCTCAACATTGAAAAAAACCAACAAATTCAACAACAACCTCAAGATTGAAAAACACCAACAAATTCAGCAACAAGCTCAACATTGAAAACACCAACAAATTTAACAACATCCTCAATATAGAAAAACAACAACAACCTCAAAAATGAAAAACAGCAACAAATTCAACAACAACCTCAATATTGAAAAACAACAACAACCTCAACATAGAAAACACCAACAAATTCAACAACAACCTCAACATTGAAAAACACCAGCATATTCAACAACAACCTCAAAATTGAAAAACACCAACAAATTCAACAACAACCTCAACATTGAAAAATAACAACAACCTCAACCTTGAAAAAGACCAGCAAATTCAACAGCAACCTCAACATTGAAAAACACCAACAAATTCAACAACAACCTCAACATTGAAAAACAACAACAACCTCAACATTGAAAAACACCAACAAATTCAACAACAACCTCAACATTGAAAAACAACAACAACCTCAACATTGAAAAACACCAAGAAATTCAACAACAACCGCAACATAGAAAACACCAACAAATTCAACAACAACCTCAACATTGAAAAAACCAACAATTTCAACAACAAGCTCAAAATTGAAAAACAGCAACAAATTCAACAACAACCTCAACATTGAAAAACACCAACAAATTCAACAACAACCTCAACTTTGAAAACAGCAATAAATTCAACAACAACCTCAACATTGAAAAACAACAACCACAACATTGAAAAACACCAACAAATTCAACAACAACCTCAATATTGAAAAACAACAACAACCTCAACATTGTAAAACACCAACAAATTCAACAACAACCTCAACATTGAAAACACCAACAAATTTAACAACATCCTCAATATTGAAAAACAAAAACAACCTCAACATTGAAAAACACCAACAAATTTACAACAACCTCAACATTGAAAAACACCAACAACCTCAACATTGAAAAACAGCAACAAATTCAACAACATCAACATTGAAAAACAACAGTAAATTCAACAACAACCTCAACACTGAAAAACAACAACAACATCAAGATAGAAAAACACCACAAACTGAACAACAACGTCAACATTGAAAAACACCAACAAATTCGAAAGCAACCTCAACATTGAAAAAAACCAACAAATTCAACAACAACATCAACATTGAAAAAAACCAACAAATTCAACAACAACCTCAACATTTAAAAACACCAACAATATGAACAACAACCTCAACTTTGAAAAACATCAACAAATTCAACAACAACCTGAACTTTGAAAAACACCAGCAAATTCAAAAATAACCTCAACATGGAAAAACAACAACAAATTCATCAACAACATCAGCATTGAAAACACCAACAAATTCAACAACAACCTCAACATTGAAAACACCAACAAATTCAACAACAACTTCAACATTGAAAAACACCAAAAAATTCAACAACAACCTCGACATTGAAAAACACCAACAAATTCAACAACAACCTTCGCATTGAACAACAACAACAACCTCAACAAAGAAAAAGACCAACAAATTCAACAACAACCTCAACATTGAAAAACAACAATAACCTCAACATTGAAAAACACCAACAAATTCAAAAACAACCTCAACATTTAAAAACACCAACCAATTCAACAATAACCTCAACATGGAAAAACACGAACAAATTCAACAACAACTTCAACATTGAAAAACACCAAAAAATTCAACAACAACCTCGACATTAAAAAACACCAACAAATTCAACAACAACCTCAACATTGAAAAACTACAACAATGTGAACAACAACCTCAACTTTGAAAAACATCAACAAATTCAACAACAACCTGAACTTTGAAAAACACCAACAAATTCAAAAATAACCTCGACATTGAAAAACACCAACAAATTTAACAACAACCTCGACATTGAAAAACACCAACAAATTCAACAACAACCTCGACACTGAAAAACAGCAACAAATTCAACAACAACCTCGACATTGAAAAACACCAACAAGTTCAACAACAACCTCAATATTGAAAAACAACAACAACCTCAACGCTGAAAAACACCAACAAATTCAACAATAACCTCGACATTGAAAAACCGCCACAAATTCAACAACAACCTCAACACTGAAAAACACCAACAAATTCAACAACAACCTCAATATTGAAAAACAACAACAACCTCAACATAGAAAACACCAACAAATTCAACAACAACCTCAACATTGAAAACACCAACAAATTCAACAACAAACTCAACAATGAAAAACAATAACAACCTCAACATTGAAAAACACCAACAAATTCAAAACAACCTCAATATTGAAAAACAACAATTACCTCAACATTGAAAAACACCAACAAATTCAACAACAACCTCAACATTGAAAAACATCAACAACCTCAACATTGAAAAACACCAACAAATTCAACAACAACCTCAACATTGAAAAAAACCAACAAATTCAACAACAACCTCAAGATTGAAAAACACCAACAAATTCAGCAACAAGCTCAACATTGAAAACACCAACAAATTTAACAACATCCTCAATATAGAAAAACAACAACAACCTCAAAAATGAAAAACAGCAACAAATTCAACAACAACCTCAATATTGAAAAACAACAACAACCTCAACATAGAAAACACCAACAAATTCAACAACAACCTCAACATTGAAAAACACCAGCATATTCAACAACAACCTCAAAATTGAAAAACACCAACAAATTCAACAACAACCTCAACATTGAAAAATAACAACAACCTCAACCTTGAAAAAGACCAGCAAATTCAACAGCAACCTCAACATTGAAAAACACCAACAAATTCAACAACAACCTCAACATTGAAAAACAACAACAACCTCAACATTGAAAAACACCAACAAATTCAACAACAACCTCAACATTGAAAAACAACAACAACCTCAACATTGAAAAACACCAAGAAATTCAACAACAACCGCAACATAGAAAACACCAACAAATTCAACAACAACCTCAACATTGAAAAAACCAACAATTTCAACAACAAGCTCAAAATTGAAAAACAGCAACAAATTCAACAACAACCTCAACATTGAAAAACACCAACAAATTCAACAACAACCTCAACATTGAAAACAGCAATAAATTCAACAACAACCTCAACATTGAAAAACAACAACCACAACATTGAAAAACACCAACAAATTCAACAACAACCTCAATATTGAAAAACAACAACAACCTCAACATTGTAAAACACCAACAAATTCAACAACAACCTCAACATTGAAAACACCAACAAATTTAACAACATCCTCAATATTGAAAAACAAAAACAACCTCAACATTGAAAAACACCAACAAATTTACAACAACCTCAACATTGAAAAACACCAACAACCTCAACATTGAAAAAAGCAACAAATTCAACAACATCAACATTGAAAAACAACAGTAAATTCAACAACAACCTCAACACTGAAAAACAACAACAACATCAAGATAGAAAAACACCACAAACTGAACAACAACGTCAACATTGAAAAACACCAACAAATTCGAAAGCAACCTCAACATTGAAAAAAACCAACAAATTCAACAACAACATCAACATTGAAAAAAACCAACAAATTCAACAACAACCTCAACATTTAAAAACACCAACAATATGAACAACAACCTCAACTTTGAAAAACATCAACAAATTCAACAACAACCTGAACTTTGAAAAACACCAGCAAATTCAAAAATAACCTCAACATGGAAAAACAACAACAAATTCATCAACAACATCAGCATTGAAAACACCAACAAATTCAACAACAACCTCAACATTGAAAACACCAACAAATTCAACAACAACTTCAACATTGAAAAACACCAAAAAATTCAACAACAACCTCGACATTGAAAAACACCAACAAATTCAACAACAACCTTCGCATTGAACAACAACAACAACCTCAACAAAGAAAAAGACCAACAAATTCAACAACAACCTCAACATTGAAAAACAACAATAACCTCAACATTGAAAAACACCAACAAATTCAAAAACAACCTCAACATTTAAAAACACCAACCAATTCAACAATAACCTCAACATGGAAAAACACGAACAAATTCAACAACAACTTCAACATTGAAAAACACCAAAAAATTCAACAACAACCTCGACATTAAAAAACACCAACAAATTCAACAACAACCTCAACATTGAAAAACTACAACAACCTCAACATTGAAAAACACCAACAAATTCAACAACAAACTCAACATTGAAAAACACCAACAAATTCAACAGCAACCTCAACATTGAAAACAGCAATAAATAGAACAACCTCAACATTGAAAAACAACAACAACCAGAACATTGAAAAACACCAACAAATTCAACAACAATCTGAACATTGAAAACACCCATAAATTCAACAACAACCTCAATATTGAAAAACAACAACAACCTCAACTTTGTAAAACACCAACAAATTCAACAACCAGCTCAACATTGAAAACACCAACAAATTTAACAACATCCTCAATATTGAAAAACAACAACAACCTCAACATTGAAAAACACCAACAAATTTAACAACAACCTCAACATTGAAAAACACCAACAACCTCAACATTGAAAAACAGCAACAAGTTCAACAACATCAACATTGAAAAACAACAACAAATTCAACAAAAACCTCAACATTGAAAAACAACAACAACATCAACATAGAAAAACACCACAAACTGAATAACAACCTCAACTTTGAAAAACACCAACAAATTCAACAACAACCTGAACTTTGAAAAACACCAACAAATTCAAAAATAACCTCGACATTGAAAAACACCCAAAAAATTTAACAACAACCTCGACATTGAAAAACACCAACAAATTCAACAACAACCTCGACACTGAAAAACAGCAACAAATTCAACAACAACCTCGACATTGAAAAACACCAACAAATTCAACAACAACCTCAATATTGAAAAACAACAACAACCTCAACGCTGAAAAACACCAACAAATTCAACAACAACCTCGACAGTGAAAAACCGCCACAAATTCAACAACAACCTCAACACTGAAAAACACCAACAAATTCAACAACAACCTCAATATTGAAAAACAACAACAACCTCAACATAGAAAACACCAACAAATTCAACAACAACCTCAACATTGAAAACACCAACAAATTCAACAACAACCTCAACAATGAAAAACAATAACAACCTCAACATTGAAAAACACCAACAAATTCAAAACAACCTCAATATTGAAAAACAACAATTACCTCAACATTCAAAAACACCAACAAATTCAACAACAACCTCGACTTTGAAAAACACCCAAAAAATTTAACAACAACCTCGACATTGAAAAACACCAACAAATTCAACAACAACCTCGACACTGAAAAACAGCAACAAATTCAACAACAACCTCGACATTGAAAAACACCAACAAATTCAACAACAACCTCAATATTGAAAAACAACAACAACCTCAACGCTGAAAAACACCAACAAATTCAACAACAACCTCGACATTGAAAAACCGCCACAAATTCAACAACAACCTCAACACTGAAAAACATCAACAAATTCAACAACAACCTCAATATTGAAAAACAACAACAACCTCAACATAGAAAACACCAACAAATTCAACAACAACCTCAACATTGAAAACACCAACAAATTCAACAACAACCTCAACAATGAAAAACAATAACAACCTCAACATTGAAAAACACCAACAAATTCAAAACAACCTCAATATTGAAAAACAACAATTACCTCAACATTGAAAAACACCAACAAATTCAACAACAACCTCAACATTGAAAAACATCAACAACCTCAACATTGAAAAACACCAAGAAATTCAACAACAACCTCAACATTGAAAAAAACCAACAAATTCAACAACAACCTCAAGATTGAAAAACACCAACAAATTCAGCAACAAGCTCAACATTGAAAACACCAACAAATTTAACAACATCCTCAATATAGAAAAACAACAACAACCTCAAAAATGAAAAACAGCAACAAATTCAAAAACAACCTCAATATTGAAAAACAACAACAACCTCAACATAGAAAACACCAACAAATTCAACAACAACCTCAACATTGAAAAACACCAGCAAATTCAACAACAACCTCAAAATTGAAAAACACCAACAAATTCAACAACAACCTCAACATTGAAAAATAACAACAACCTCAACCTTGAAAAAGACCAGCAAATTCAACAGCAACCTCAAGGTTGAAAAACACCAACAAATTCAACAACAACCTCAACATTGAAAAACAACAACAACCTCAACATTGAAAAACACCAAGAAATTCAACAACAACCTCAACATAGAAAACACCAACAAATTCAACAACAACCTCAACATTGAAAAACACCAACAAATTCAACAACAACCTCAACATTGAAAAAACCACCAATTTCAACAACAAGCTCAAAATTGAAAAACAGCAACAAATTCAACAACAACCTCAACATTGAAAAACACCAACAAATTCAACAACAACCTCAACATTGAAAACAGCAATAAATTCAACAACAACCTCAACATTGAAAAACAACAACCACAACATTGAAAAACACCAACAAATTCAACAACAACCTCAATATTGAAAAACAACAACAACCTCAACATTGTAAAACACCAACAAATTCAACAACAACCTCAACATTGAAAACACCAACAAATTTAACAACATCCTCAATATTGAAAAACAAAAACAACCTCAACATTGAAAAACACCAACAAATTTACAACAACCTCAACATTGAAAAACACCAACAACCTCAACATTGAAAAACAGCAACAAATTCAACAACATCAACATTGAAAAACAACAATAAATTCAACAACAACCTCAACACTGAAAAACAACAACAACATCAAGATAGAAAAACACCACAAACTGAACAACAACGTCAACATTGAAAAACACCAACAAATTCGAAAGCAACCTCAACATTGAAAAAAACCAACAAATTCAACAACAACATCAACATTGAAAAAAACCAACAAATTCAACAACAACCTCAACATTTAAAAACACCAACAATATGAACAACAACCTCAACTTTGAAAAACATCAACAAATTCAACAACAACCTGAACTTTGAAAAACACCAGCAAATTCAAAAATAACCTCAACATGGAAAAACAACAACAAATTCATCAACAACATCAGCATTGAAAACACCAACAAATTCAACAACAACCTCAACATTGAAAACACCAACAAATTCAACAACAACTTCAACATTGAAAAACACCAAAAAATTCAACAACAACCTCGACATTGAAAAACACCAACAAATTCAACAACAACCTCCGCATTGAACAACAACAACAACCTCAACAAAGAAAAAGACCAACAAATTCAACAACAACCTCAACATTGAAAAACAACAATAACCTCAACATTGAAAAACACCAACAAATTCAAAAACAACCTCAACATTTAAAAACACGAACCAATTCAACAATAACCTCAACATGGAAAAACACGAACAAATTCAACAACAACTTCAACATTGAAAAACACCAAAAAATTCAACAACAACCTCGACATTAAAAAACACCAACAAATTCAACAACAACCTCAACATTGAAAAACTACAACAACCTCAACATTGAAAAACACCAACAAATTCAACAACAAACTCAACATTGAAAAACACCAACAAATTCAACAGCAACCTCAACATTGAAAACAGCAATAAATAGAACAACCTCAACATTGAAAAACAACAACAACCAGAACATTGAAAAACACCAACAAATTCAACAACAATCTGAACATTGAAAACACCCATAAATTCAACAACAACCTCAATATTGAAAAACAACAACAACCTCAACTTTGTAAAACACCAACAAATTCAACAACCAGCTCAACATTGAAAACACCAACAAATTTAACAACATCCTCAATATTGAAAAACAACAACAACCTCAACATTGAAAAACACCAACAAATTTAACAACAACCTCAACATTGAAAAACACCAACAACCTCAACATTGAAAAACAGCAACAAGTTCAACAACATCAACATTGAAAAACAACAACAAATTCAACAAAAACCTCAACATTGAAAAACAACAACAACATCAACATAGAAAAACACCACAAACTGAACAACAACCTCAACTTTGAAAAACACCAACAAATTCAACAACAACCTGAACTTTGAAAAACACCAACAAATTCAAAAATAACCTCGACATTGAAAAACACCCAAAAAATTTAACAACAACCTCGACATTGAAAAACACCAACAAATTCAACAACAACCTCGACACTGAAAAACAGCAACAAATTCAACAACAACCTCGACATTGAAAAACACCAACAAATTCAACAACAACCTCAATATTGAAAAACAACAACAACCTCAACGCTGAAAAACACCAACAAATTCAACAACAACCTCGACAGTGAAAAACCGCCACAAATTCAACAACAACCTCAACACTGAAAAACACCAACAAATTCAACAACAACCTCAATATTGAAAAACAACAACAACCTCAACATAGAAAACACCAACAAATTCAACAACAACCTCAACATTGAAAACACCAACAAATTCAACAACAACCTCAACAATGAAAAACAATAACAACCTCAACATTGAAAAACACCAACAAATTCAAAACAACCTCAATATTGAAAAACAACAATTACCTCAACATTGAAAAACACCAACAAATTCAACAACAACCTCAACATTGAAAAACATCAACAACCTCAACATTGAAAAACACCAAGAAATTCAACAACAACCTCAACATTGAAAAAAACCAACAAATTCAACAACAACCTCAAGATTGAAAAACACCAACAAATTCAGCAACAAGCTCAACATTGAAAACACCAACAAATTTAACAACATCCTCAATATAGAAAAACAACAACAACCTCAAAAATGAAAAACAGCAACAAATTCAAAAACAACCTCAATATTGAAAAACAACAACAACCTCAACATAGAAAACACCAACAAATTCAACAACAACCTCAACATTGAAAAACACCAGCAAATTCAACAACAACCTCAAAATTGAAAAACACCAACAAATTCAACAACAACCTCAACATTGAAAAATAACAACAACCTCAACCTTGAAAAAGACCAGCAAATTCAACAGCAACCTCAAGGTTGAAAAACACCAACAAATTCAACAACAACCTCAACATTGAAAAACAACAACAACCTCAACATTGAAAAACACCAACAAATTCAACAACAACCTCAACATTGAAAAACAACAACAACCTCAACATTGAAAAACACCAAGAAATTCAACAACAACCTCAACATAGAAAACACCAACAAATTCAACAACAACCTCAACATTGAAAAACACCAACAAATTCAACAACAACCTCAACATTGAAAAAACCACCAATTTCAACAACAAGCTCAAAATTGAAAAACAGCAACAAATTCAACAACCTCAACATTGAAAAACACCAACAAATTCAACAACAACCTCAACATTGAAAACAGCAATAAATTCAACAACAACCTCAACATTGAAAAACAACAACCACAACATTGAAAAACACCAACAAATTCAACAACAACCTCAATATTGAAAAACAACAACAACCTCAACATTGTAAAACACCAACAAATTCAACAACAACCTCAACATTGAAAACACCAACAAATTTAACAACATCCTCAATATTGAAAAACAAAAACAACCTCAACATTGAAAAACACCAACAAATTTACAACAACCTCAACATTGAAAAACACCAACAACCTCAACATTGAAAAACAGCAACAAATTCAACAACATCAACATTGAAAAACAACAATAAATTCAACAACAACCTCAACACTGAAAAACAACAACAACATCAAGATAGAAAAACACCACAAACTGAACAACAACGTCAACATTGAAAAACACCAACAAATTCGAAAGCAACCTCAACATTGAAAAAAACCAACAAATTCAACAACAACATCAACATTGAAAAAAACCAACAAATTCAACAACAACCTCAACATTTAAAAACACCAACAATATGAACAACAACCTCAACTTTGAAAAACATCAACAAATTCAACAACAACCTGAACTTTGAAAAACACCAGCAAATTCAAAAATAACCTCAACATGGAAAAACAACAACAAATTCATCAACAACATCAGCATTGAAAACACCAACAAATTCAACAACAACCTCAACATTGAAAACACCAACAAATTCAACAACAACTTCAACATTGAAAAACACCAAAAAATTCAACAACAACCTCGACATTGAAAAACACCAACAAATTCAACAACAACCTCCGCATTGAACAACAACAACAACCTCAACAAAGAAAAAGACCAACAAATTCAACAACAACCTCAACATTGAAAAACAACAATAACCTCAACATTGAAAAACACCAACAAATTCAAAAACAACCTCAACATTTAAAAACACCAACCAATTCAACAATAACCTCAACATGGAAAAACACGAACAAATTCAACAACAACTTCAACATTGAAAAACACCAAAAAATTCAACAACAACCTCGACATTAAAAAACACCAACAAATTCAACAACAACCTCAACATTGAAAAACTACAACAACCTCAACATTGAAAAACACCAACAAATTCAACAACAAACTCAACATTGAAAAACACCAACAAATTCAACAGCAACCTCAACATTGAAAACAGCAATAAATAGAACAACATCAACATTGAAAAACAACAACAACCAGAACATTGAAAAACACCAACAAATTCAACAACAATCTGAACATTGAAAACACCCATAAATTCAACAACAACCTCAATATTGAAAAACAACAACAACCTCAACTTTGTAAAACACCAACAAATTCAACAACCAGCTCAACATTGAAAACACCAACAAATTTAACAACATCCTCAATATTGAAAAACAACAACAACCTCAACATTGAAAAACACCAACAAATTTAACAACAACCTCAACATTGAAAAACACCAACAAACTCAACATTGAAAAACAGCAACAAGTTCAACAACATCAACATTGAAAAACAACAACAAATTCAACAAAAACCTCAACATTGAAAAACAACAACAACATCAACATAGAAAAACACCACAAACTGAACAACAACCTCAACTTTGAAAAACACCAACAAATTCAACAACAACCTGAACTTTGAAAAACACCAACAAATTCAAAAATAACCTCGACATTGAAAAACACCCAAAAAATTTAACAACAACCTCGACATTGAAAAAAACCAACAAATTCAACAACAACCTCGACACTGAAAAACAGCAACAAATTCAACAACAACCTCGACATTGAAAAACACCAACAAATTCAACAACAACCTCAATATTGAAAAACAACAACAACCTCAACGCTGAAAAACACCAACAAATTCAACAACAACCTCGACATTGAAAAACCGCCACAAATTCAACAACAACCTCAACACTGAAAAACACCAACAAATTCAACAACAACCTCAATATTGAAAAACAACAACAACCTCAACATAGAAAACACCAACAAATTCAACAACAACCTCAACATTGAAAACACCAACAAATTCAACAACAACCTCAACAATGAAAAACAATAACAACCTCAACATTGAAAAACACCAACAAATTCAAAACAACCTCAATATTGAAAAACAACAATTACCTCAACATTGAAAAACACCAACAAATTCAACAACAACCTCAACATTGAAAAACATCAACAACCTCAACATTGAAAAACACCAAGAAATTCAACAACAACCTCAACATTGAAAAAAACCAACAAATTCAACAACAACCTCAAGATTGAAAAACACCAACAAATTCAGCAACAAGCTCAACATTGAAAACACCAACAAATTTAACAACATCCTCAATATAGAAAAACAACAACAACCTCAAAAATGAAAAACAGCAACAAATTCAAAAACAACCTCAATATTGAAAAACAACAACAACCTCAACATAGAAAACACCAACAAATTCAACAACAACCTCAACATTGAAAAACACCAGCAAATTCAACAACAACCTCAAAATTGAAAAACACCAACAAATTCAACAACAACCTCAACATTGAAAAATAACAACAACCTCAACCTTGAAAAAGACCAGCAAATTCAACAGCAACCTCAACATTGAAAAACACCAACAAATTCAACAACAACCTCAACATTGAAAAACAACAACAACCTCAACATTGAAAAACACCAACAAATTCAACAACAACCTCAACATTGAAAAACAACAACAACCTCAACATTGAAAAACACCAAGAAATTCAACAACAACCTCAACATAGAAAACACCAACAAATTCAACAACAACCTCAACATTGAAAAACACCAACAAATTCAACAACAACCTCAACATTGAAAAAACCACCAATTTCAACAACAAGCTCAAAATTGAAAAACACCAACAAATTCAACAACAACCTCAACATTGAAAAACACCAACAAATTCAACAACAACCTCAACATTGAAAACAGCAATAAATTCAACAACAACCTCAACATTGAAAAACAACAACCACAACATTGAAAAACACCAACAAATTCAACAACAATCTGAACATTGAAAACACCAACAAATTCAACAACAACCTCAATATTGAAAAACAACAACAAACTCAACATTGTAAAACACCAACAAATTCAACAACAACCTCAACATTGAAAACACCAACAAATTTAACAACATCCTCAATATTGAAAAACAAAAACAACCTCAACATTGAAAAACACCAACAAATTTACAACAACCTCAACATTGAAAAACACCAACAACCTCAACATTGAAAAACAGCAACAAATTCAACAACATCAACATTGAAAAACAACAATAAATTCAACAACAACCTCAACACTGAAAAACAACAGCAACATCAACATAGAAAAACACCACAAACTGAACAACAACGTCAACCAACAAATTCTAAAATAACCTCAACATGGAAAAACAACAACAAATTCATCAACAACATCAGCATTGAAAACACCAACAAATTCAACAACAACCTCACCATTGAAAACACCAACAAATTCAACAACAACTTCAACATTGAAAAACACCAAAAAATTCAACAACAACCTCGACATTGAAAAACACCAACAAATACAACAACAACCTCCACATTGAACAACAACAACAACCTCAACAAAGAAAAAGACCAACAAATTCAACAACAACCTCAACATTGAAAAACAACAATAACCTCAACATTGAAAAACACCAACAAATTCAAAAACAACCTCAACATTTAAAAACACCAACCAATTCAACAATAACCTCAACATGGAAAAACACGAACAAATTCAACAACAACTTCAACATTGAAAAACACCAAAAAATTCAACAACAACCTCGACATTAAAAATCACCAACAAATTCAACAACAACCTCAACATTGAAAAACTACAACAACCTCAATATTGAAAAACACCAACAAATTCAACAACAAACTCAACATTGAAAAACACCAACAAATTCAACAGCAACCTCAACATTGAAAACAGCAATAAATAGAACAACCTCAACATTGAAAAACAACAACAACCAGAACATTGAAAAACACCAACAAATTCAACAACAATCTGAACATTGAAAACACCCATAAATTCAACAACAACCTCAATATTGAAAAACAACAACAACCTCAACTTTGTAAAACACCAACAAATTCAACAACCAGCTCAACATTGAAAAAACCAACAAATTTAACAACATCCTCAATATTGAAAAACAACAACAACCTCAACATTGAAAAACACCAACAAATTTAACAACAACCTCAACATTGAAAAACACCAACAACCTCAACATTGAATAACAGCAACAAGTTCAACAACATCAACATTGAAAAACAACAACAAATTCAACAACAACCTCAACATTGAAAAACAACAACAACCTCAACATTGAAAAACACCACAAACTGAACAACCAGCTCAACATTGAAAAAACCAACAAATTTAACAACATCCTCAATATTGAAAAACAACAACAACCTCAACATTGAAAAACACCAACAAATTTAACAACAACCTCAACATTGAAAAACACCAACAACCTCAACATTGAATAACAGCAACAAGTTCAACAACATCAACATTGAAAAACAACAACAAATTCAACAACAACCTCAACATTGAAAAACAACAACAACATCAACATAGAAAAACACCACAAACTGAACAACAACCTGAACTTTGAAAAACACCAACAAATTCAAAAATAACCTCGACATTGAAAAACACCAACAAATTTAACAACAACCTCGACATTGAAAAACACCAACAAATTCAACAACAACCTCGACACTGAAAAACAGCAACAAATTCAACAACAACCTCGACATTGAAAAACACCAACAAATTCAACAACAACCTCAATATTGAAAAACAACAACAACCTCAACGCTGAAAAACACCAACAAATTCAACAACAACCTCGACATTGAAAAACCGCCACAAATTCAACAACAACCTCAACACTGAAAAACACCAACAAATTCAACAACAACCTCAATATTGAAAAACAACAACCTCAACATAGAAAACACCAACAAATTCAACAACAACCTCAACATTGAAAACACCAACAAATTCAACAACAACCTCAACAATGAAAAACAATAACAACCTCAACATTGAAAAACACCAACAAATTCAAAACAACCTCAATATTGAAAAACAACAATTACCTCAACATTGAAAAACACCAACAAATTCAACAACAACCTCAACATTGAAAAACATCAACAACCTCAACATTGAAAAACACCAACAAATTCAACAACAACCTCAACATTGAAAAAAACCAACAAATTCAACAACAACCTCAAGATTGAAAAACACCAACAAATTCAGCAACAAGCTCAACATTGAAAACACCAACAAATTTAACAACATCCTCAATATAGAAAAACAACAACAACCTCAAAAATGAAAAATAGCAACAAATTCAAAAACAACCTCAATATTGAAAAACAACAACAACCTCAACATAGAAAACACCAACAAATTCAACAACAACCTCAACATTGAAAAACACCAGCATATTCAACAACAACCTCAAAATTGAAAAACACCAACAAATTCAACAACAACCTCAACATTGAAAAATAACAACAACCTCAACCTTGAAAAAGACCAGCAAATTCAACAGCAACCTCAACATTGAAAAACACCAACAAATTCAACAACAACCTCAACATTGAAAAACAACAACAACCTCAACATTGAAAAACACCAACAAATTCAACAACAACCTCAACATTGAAAAACAACAACAACCTCAACATTGAAAAACACCAAGAAATTCAACAACAACCGCAACATAGAAAACACCAACAAATTCAACAACAACCTCAACATTGAAAAACACCAACAAATTCAACAACAACCTCAACATTGAAAAAACCAACAATTTCAACAACAAGCTCAAAATTGAAAAACAGCAACAAATTCAACAACAACCTCAACATTGAAAAACACCAACAAATTCAACAACAACCTCAACATTGAAAACAGCAATAAATTCAACAACAACCTCAACATTGAAAAACAACAACCACAACATTGAAAAACACCAACAAATTCAACAACAACCTCAATATTGAAAAACAACAACAACCTCAACATTGTAAAACACCAACAAATTCAACAACAACCTCAACATTGAAAACACCAACAAATTTAACAACATCCTCAATATTGAAAAACAAAAACAACCTCAACATTGAAAAACACCAACAAATTTACAACAACCTCAACATTGAAAAACACCAACAACCTCAACATTGAAAAACAGCAACAAATTCAACAACATCAACATTGAAAAACAACAATAAATTCAACAACAACCTCAACACTGAAAAACAACAACAACATCAAGATAGAAAAACACCACAAACTGAACAACAACGTCAACATTGAAAAACACCAACAAATTCGAAAGCAACCTCAACATTGAAAAAAACCAACAAATTCAACAACAACATCAACATTGAAAAAAACCAACAAATTCAACAACAACCTCAACATTTAAAAACACCAACAATATGAACAACAACCTCAACTTTGAAAAACATCAACAAATTCAACAACAACCTGAACTTTGAAAAACACCAGCAAATTCAAAAATAACCTCAACATGGAAAAACAACAACAAATTCATCAACAACATCAGCATTGAAAACACCAACAAATTCAACAACAACCTCAACATTGAAAACACCAACAAATTCAACAACAACTTCAACATTGAAAAACACCAAAAAATTCAACAACAACCTCGACATTGAAAAACACCAACAAATTCAACAACAACCTCCGCATTGAACAACAACAACAACCTCAACAAAGAAAAAGACCAACAAATTCAACAACAACCTCAACATTGAAAAACAACAATAACCTCAACATTGAAAAACACCAACAAATTCAAAAACAACCTCAACATTTAAAAACACCAACCAATTCAACAACAACTTCAACATTGAAAAACACCAAAAAATTCAACAACAACCTCGACATTGAAAAACACCAACAAATTCAACAACAACCTCCGCATTGAACAACAACAACAACCTCAACAAAGAAAAAGACCAACAAATTCAACAACAACCTCAACATTGAAAAACAACAATAACCTCAACATTGAAAAACACCAACAAATTCAAAAACAACCTCAACATTTAAAAACACCAACCAATTCAACAATAATCTCAACATGGAAAAACACGAACAAATTCAACAACAACTTCAACATTGAAAAACACCAAAAAATTCAACAACAACCTCGACATTAAAAAACACCAACAAATTCAACAACAACCTCAACATTGAAAAACTACAACAACCTCAACATTGAAAAACACCAACAAATTCAACAACAAACTCAACATTGAAAAACACCAACAAATTCAACAGCAACCTCAACATTGAAAATAGCAATAAATAGAACAACCTCAACATTGAAAAACCACAACAACCAGAACATTGAAAAACACCAACAAATTCAACAACAATCTGAACATTGAAAACACCCATAAATTCAACAACAACCTCAATATTGAAAAACAACAACAACCTCAACTTTGTAAAACACCAACAAATTCAACAACCAGCTCAACATTGAAAACACCAACAAATTTAACAACATCCTCAATATTGAAAAACAACAACAACCTCAACATTGAAAAACACCAACAAATTTAACAACAACCTCAACATTGAAAAACACCAACAACCTCAACATTGAAAAACAGCAACAAGTTCAACAACATCAACATTGAAAAACAACAACAAATTCAACAAAAACCTCAACATTGAAAAACAACAACAACATCAACATAGAAAAACACCACAAACTGAACAACAACCTCAACTTTGAAAAACACCAACAAATTCAACAACAACCTGAACTTTGAAAAACACCAACAAATTCAAAAATAACCTCGACATTGAAAAACACCCAAAAAATTTAACAACAACCTCGACATTGAAAAACACCAACAAATTCAACAACAACCTCGACACTGAAAAACAGCAACAAATTCAACAACAACCTCGACATTGAAAAACACCAACAAATTCAACAACAACCTCAATATTGAAAAACAACAACAACCTCAACGCTGAAAAACACCAACAAATTCAACAACAACCTCGACATTGAAAAACCGCCACAAATTCAACAACAACCTCAACACTGAAAAACACCAACAAATTCAACAACAACCTCAATATTGAAAAACAACAACAACCTCAACATAGAAAACACCAACAAATTCAACAACAACCTCAACATTGAAAACACCAACAAATTCAACAACAACCTCAACAATGAAAAACAATAACAACCTCAACATTGAAAAACACCAACAAATTCAAAACAACCTCAATATTGAAAAACAACAATTACCTCAACATTGAAAAACACCAACAAATTCAACAACAACCTCAACATTGAAAAACATCAACAACCTCAACATTGAAAAACACCAAGAAATTCAACAACAACCTCAACATTGAAAAAAACCAACAAATTCAACAACAACCTCAAGATTGAAAAACACCAACAAATTCAGCAACAAGCTCAACATTGAAAACACCAACAAATTTAACAACATCCTCAATATAGAAAAACAACAACAACCTCAAAAATGAAAAACAGCAACAAATTCAAAAACAACCTCAATATTGAAAAACAACAACAACCTCAACATAGAAAACACCAACAAATTCAACAACAACCTCAACATTGAAAAACACCAGCAAATTCAACAACAACCTCAAAATTGAAAAACACCAACAAATTCAACAACAACCTCAACATTGAAAAATAACAACAACCTCAACCTTGAAAAAGACCAGCAAATTCAACAGCAACCTCAACATTGAAAAACACCAACAAATTCAACAACAACCTCAACATTGAAAAACAACAACAACCTCAACATTGAAAAACACCAACAAATTCAACAACAACCTCAACATTGAAAAACAACAACAACCTCAACATTGAAAAACACCAAGAAATTCAACAACAACCTCAACATAGAAAACACCAACAAATTCAACAACAACCTCAACATTGAAAAACACCAACAAATTCAACAACAACCTCAACATTGAAAAAACCACCAATTTCAACAACAAGCTCAAAATTGAAAAACACCAACAAATTCAACAACAACCTCAACATTGAAAAACACCAACAAATTCAACAACAACCTCAACATTGAAAACAGCAATAAATTCAACAACAACCTCAACATTGAAAAACAACAACCACAACATTGAAAAACACCAACAAATTCAACAACAATCTGAACATTGAAAACACCAACAAATTCAACAACAACCTCAATATTGAAAAACAACAACAAACTCAACATTGTAAAACACCAACAAATTCAACAACAACCTCAACATTGAAAACACCAACAAATTTAACAACATCCTCAATATTGAAAAACAAAAACAACCTCAACATTGAAAAACACCAACAAATTTACAACAACCTCAACATTGAAAAACACCAACAACCTCAACATTGAAAAACAGCAACAAATTCAACAACATCAACATTGAAAAACAACAATAAATTCAACAACAACCTCAACACTGAAAAACAACAACAACATCAACATAGAAAAACACCACAAACTGAACAACAACGTCAACATTGAAAAACACCAACAAATTCGAAAGCAACCTCAACATTGAAAAAAACCAACAAATTCAACAACAACATCAACATTGAAAAAAACCAACAAATTCAACAACAACCTCAACATTTAAAAACACCAACAATGTGAACAACAACCTCAACTTTGAAAAACATCATCAAATTCAACAACAACCTGAACTTTGAAAAACACCAACAAATTCTAAAATAACCTCAACATGGAAAAACAACAACAAATTCATCAACAACATCAGCATTGAAAACACCAACAAATTCAACAACAACCTCACCATTGAAAACACCAACAAATTCAACAACAACTTCAACATTGAAAAACACCAAAAAATTCAACAACAACCTCGACATTGAAAAACACCAACAAATACAACAACAACCTCCACATTGAACAACAACAACAACCTCAAGAAAGAAAAAGACCAACAAATTCAACAACAACCTCAACATTGAAAAACAACAATAACCTCAACATTGAAAAACACCAACAAATTCAAAAACAACCTCAACATTTAAAAACACCAACCAATTCAACAATAACCTCAACATGGAAAAACACGAACAAATTCAACAACAACTTCAACATTGAAAAACACCAAAAAATTCAACAACAACCTCGACATTAAAAATCACCAACAAATTCAACAACAACCTCAACATTGAAAAACTACAACAACCTCAATATTGAAAAACACCAACAAATTCAACAACAAACTCAACATTGAAAAACACCAACAAATTCAACAGCAACCTCAACATTGAAAACAGCAATAAATAGAACAACCTCAACATTGAAAAACAACAACAACCAGAACATTGAAAAACACCAACAAATTCAACAACAATCTGAACATTGAAAACACCCATAAATTCAACAACAACCTCAATATTGAAAAACAACAACAACCTCAACTTTGTAAAACACCAACAAATTCAACAACCAGCTCAACATTGAAAAAACCAACAAATTTAACAACATCCTCAATATTGAAAAACAACAACAACCTCAACATTGAAAAACACCAACAAATTTAACAACAACCTCAACATTGAAAAACACCAACAACCTCAACATTGAATAACAGCAACAAGTTCAACAACATGAACATTGAAAAACAACAACAAATTCAACAACAACCTCAACATTGAAAAACAACAACAACATCAACATAGAAAAACACCACAAACTGAACAACAACCTCAACTTTGAAAAACACCAACAAATTCAAAAATAACCTCGGCATTGAAAAACAGCAACAAATTCAACAACAACCTCGACATTGAAAAACACCAACAAATTCAACAACAACCTCAATATTGAAAAACAACAACAACCTCAACGCTGAAAAACACCAACAAATTCAACAACAACCTCAACATTGAAAACACCAACAAATTCAACAACAACCTCAACAATGAAAAACAATAACAACCTCAACATTGAAAAACACCAACAAATTCAAAACAACCTCAATATTGAAAAACAACAATTACCTCAACATTGAAAAACACCAACAAATTCAACAACAACCTCAACATTGAAAAACATCAACAACCTCAACATTGAAAAACACCAACAAATTCAACAACAACCTCAACATTGAAAAAAACCAACAAATTCAACAACAACCTCAAGATTGAAAAACACCAACAAATTCAGCAACAAGCTCAACATTGAAAACACCAACAAATTTAACAACATCCTCAATATAGAAAAACAACAACAACCTCAAAAATGAAAAACAGCAACAAATTCAAAAACAACCTCAATATTGAAAAACAACAACAACCTCAACATAGAAAACACCAACAAATTCAACAAAAACCTCAACATTGAAAAACACCAGCAAATTCAACAACAACCTCAAAATTGAAAAACACCAACAAATTCAACAACAACCTCAACATTGAAAAATAACAACAACCTCAACCTTGAAAAAGACCAGCAAATTCAACAGCAACCTCAACATTGAAAAACACCAACAAATTCAACAACAACCTCAACATTGAAAAACAACAACAACCTCAACATTGAAAAACACCAACAAATTCAACAACCAGCTCAACATTGAAAAAACCAACAAATTTAACAACATCCTCAATATTGAAAAACAACAACAACCTCAACATTGAAAAACACCAACAAATTTAACAACAACCTCAACATTGAAAAACACCAACAACCTCAACATTGAATAACAGCAACAAGTTCAACAACATCAACATTGAAAAACAACAACAAATTCAACAACAACCTCAACATTGAAAAACAACAACAACATCAACATAGAAAAACACCACAAACTGAACAACAACCTGAACTTTGAAAAACACCAACAAATTCAAAAATAACCTCGACATTGAAAAACACCAACAAATTTAACAACAACCTCGACATTGAAAAACACCAACAAATTCAACAACAACCTCGACACTGAAAAACAGCAACAAATTCAACAACAACCTCGACATTGAAAAACACCAACAAATTCAACAACAACCTCAATATTGAAAAACAACAACAACCTCAACGCTGAAAAACACCAACAAATTCAACAACAACCTCGACATTGAATAACCGCCACAAATTCAACAACAACCTCAACACTGAAAAACACCAACAAATTCAACAACAACCTCAATATTGAAAAACAACAACCTCAACATAGAAAACACCAACAAATTCAACAACAACCTCAACATTGAAAACACCAACAAATTCAACAACAACCTCAACAATGAAAAACAATAACAACCTCAACATTGAAAAACACCAACAAATTCAAAACAACCTCAATATTGAAAAACAACAATTACCTCAACATTGAGAAACACCAACAAATTCAACAACAACCTCAACATTGAAAAACATCAACAACCTCAACATTGAAAAACACCAAGAAATTCAACAACAACCTCAACATTGAAAAAAACCAACAAATTCAACAACAACCTCAAGATTGAAAAACACCAACAAATTCAGCAACAAGCTCAACATTGAAAACACCAACAAATTTAACAACATCCTCAATATAGAAAAACAGCAACAACCTCAAAAATGAAAAACAGCAACAAATTCAAAAACAACCTCAATATTGAAAAACAACAACAACCTCAACATAGAAAACACCAACAAATTCAACAAAAACCTCAACATTGAAAAACACCAGCAAATTCAACAACAACCTCAAAATTGAAAAACACCAACAAATTCAATAACAACCTCAACATTGAAAAATAACAACAACCTCAACCTTGAAAAAGACCAGCAAATTCAACAGCAACCTCAACATTGAAAAACACCAACAAATTCAACAACAACCTCAACATTGAAAAACAACAACAACCTCAACATTGAAAAACACCAACAAATTCAACAACAACCTCAACATTGAAAAACAACAACAACCTCAACATTGAAAAACACCAAGAAATTCAACAACAACCTCAACATAGAAAACATCAACAAATTCAACAACAACCTCAACATTGAAAAACAGCAACAAATTCAACAACAACCTCAACATTGAAAAAACCACCAATTTCAACAACAAGCTCAAAATTGAAAAACACCAACAAATTCAACAACAACCTCAACATTGAAAAACACCAACAAATTCAACAACAACCTCAACATTGAAAACAGCAATAAATTCAACAACAACCTCAACATTGAAAAACAACAACCACAACATTGAAAAACACCTACAAATTCAACAACAATCTGAACATTGAAAACACCAACAAATTCAACAACAACCTCAATATTGAGCAACAACAACAACCTCAACATTATAAAACACCAACAAATTCAACAACAACCTCAACATTGAAAACACCAACAAATTTAACAACATCCTCAATATTGAAAAACAAAAACAACCTCAACATTGAAAAACACCAACAAATTTACAACAACCTCAACATTGAAAAACACCAACAACCTCAACATTGAAAAACAGCAACAAATTCAACAACATCAACATTGAAAAACAACAATAAATTCAACAACAACCTCAACACTGAAAAACAACAACAACATCAACATAGAAAAACACCACAAACTGAACAACAACGTCAACATTGAAAAACACCAACAAATTCAAAAGCAACCTCAACATTGAAAAAAACCAACAAATTCAACAACAACATCAACATTGAAAAAAACCAACAAATTCAACAACAACCTCAACATTTAAAAACACCAACAATGTGAACAACAACCTCAACTTTGAAAAACATCAACAAATTCAACAACAACCTGAACTTTGAAAAACGCCAACAAATTCAAAAATAACCTCAACATGGAAAAACAACAACAAATTCATCAACAACATCAGCATTGAAAACACCAACAAATTCAACAACAACCTCAACATTGAAAACACCAACAAATTCAACAACAACTTCAACATTGAAAAACACCAAAAAATTCAACAACAACCTCGACATTGAAAAACACCAACAAATTCAACAACAACCTCCACATTGAACAACAACAACAACCTCAACAAAGAAAAAGACCAACAAATTCAACAACAACCTCAACATTGAAAAACAACAATAACCTCAACATTGAAAAACACCAACAAATTCAAAAACAACCTCTACATTTAAAAACACCAACCAATTCAACAATAACCTCAACATGGAAAAAAACGTACAAATTCAACAACAACTTCAACATTGAAAAACACCAAAAAATTCAACAACAACCTCGACATTAAAAAACACCAACAAATTCAACAACAACCTCAACATTGAAAAACTACAACAACCTCAACATTGAAAAACACCAACAAATTCAACAACAAACTCAACATTGAAAAACACCAACAAATTCAACAGCAACCTCAACATTGAAAACAGCAATAAATACAACAACCTCAACATTGAAAAACAACAACAACCAGAACATTGAAAAACACCAACAAATTCAACAACAATCTGAACATTGAAAACACCCATAAATTCAACAACAACCTCAATATTGAAAAACAACAACAACCTCAACTTTGTAAAACACCAACAAATTCAACAACCAGCTCAACATTGAAAACACCAACAAATTTAACAACATCCTCAATATTGAAAAACAACAACAACCTCAACATTGAAAAACACCAACAAATTTAACAACAACCTCAACATTGAAAAACACCAACAACCTCAACATTGAAAAACAGCAACAAGTTCAACAACATCAACATTGAAAAACAACAACAAATTCAACAACAACCTCAACATTGAAAAACAACAACAACATCAACATAGAAAAACACCACAAACTGAACAACAACCTCAACTTTGAAAAACACCAACAAATTCAACAACAACCTGAACTTTGAAAAACACCAACAAATTCAAAAATAACCTCGACATTGAAAAACACCAACAAATTTAACAACAACCTCGACATTGAAAAACACCAACAAATTCAACAACAACCTCGGCAATGAAAAACAGCAACAAATTCAACAACAACCTCGACATTGAAAAACACCAACAAATTCAACAACAACCTCAATATTGAAAAACAACAACAACCTCAACGCTGAAAAACACCAACAAATTCAACAACAACCTCAACATTGAAAAACCGCCACAAATTCAACAACAACCTCAACACTGAAAAACACCAACAAATTCAACAACAACCTCAACATTGAAAAACAACAACAACATCAACATAGAAAAACACCACAAACTGAACAACAACCTGAACTTTGAACAACACCAACAAATTCAAAAATAACCTCGACATTGAAAAACACCAACAAATTTAACAACAACCTCGACATTGAAAAACACCAACAAATTCAACAACAACCTCGACACTGAAAAACAGCAACAAATTCAACAACAACCTCGACATTGAAAAACACCAACAAATTCAACAACAACCTCAATATTGAAAAACAACAACAACCTCAACGCTGAAAAACACCAACAAATACAACAACAACCTCGACATTGAATAACCGCCACAAATTCAACAACAACCTCAACACTGAAAAACACCAACAAATTCAACAACAACCTCAATATTGAAAAACAACAACCTCAACATAGAAAACACCAACAAATTCAACAACAACCTCAACATTGAAAACACCAACAAATTCAACAACAACCTCAACAATGAAAAACAATAACAACCTCAACATTGAAAAACACCAACAAATTCAAAACAACCTCAATATTGAAAAACAACAATTACCTCAACATTGAAAAACACCAACAAATTCAACAACAACCTCAACATTGAAAAACATCAACAACCTCAACATTGAAAAACACCAAGAAATTCAACAACAACCTCAACATTGAAAAAAACCAACAAATTCAACAACAACCTCAAGATTGAAAAACACCAACAAATTCAGCAACAAGCTCAACATTGAAAACACCAACAAATTTAACAACATCCTCAATATAGAAAAACAACAACAACCTCAAAAATGAAAAACAGCAACAAATTCAAAAACAACCTCAATATTGAAAAACAACAACAACCTCAACATAGAAAACACCAACAAATTCAACAAAAACGTCAACATTGAAAAACACCAGCAAATTCAACAACAACCTCAAAATTGAAAAACACCAACAAATTCAATAACAACCTCAACATTGAAAAATAACAACAACCTCAACCTTGAAAAAGACCAGCAAATTCAACAGCAACCTCAACATTGAAAAACACCAACAAATTCAACAACAACCTCAACATTGAAAAACAACAACAACCTCAACATTGAAAAACACCAACAAATTCAACAACAACCTCAACATTGAAAAACAACAACAACCTCAACATTGAAAAACACCAAGAAATTCAACAACAACCTCAACATAGAAAACACCAACAAATTCAACAACAACCTCAACATTGAAAAACAGCAACAAATTCAACAACAACCTCAACATTGAAAAAACCACCAATTTCAACAACAAGCTCAAAATTGAAAAACACCAACAAATTCAACAACAACCTCAACATTGAAAAACACCAACAAATTCAACAACAACCTCAACATTGAAAACAGCAATAAATTCAACAACAACCTCAACATTGAAAAACAACAACCACAACATTGAAAAACACCTACAAATTCAACAACAATCTGAACATTGAAAACACCAACAAATTCAACAACAACCTCAATATTGAGAAACAACAACAACCTCAACATTATAAAACACCAACAAATTCAACAACAACCTCAACATTGAAAACACCAACAAATTTAACAACATCCTCAATATTGAAAAACAAAAACAACCTCAACATTGAAAAACACCAACAAATTTACAACAACCTCAACATTGAAAAACACCAACAACCTCAACATTGAAAAACAGCAACAAATTCAACAACATCAACATTGAAAAACAACAATAAATTCAACAACAACCTCAACACTGAAAAACAACAACAACATCAACATAGAAAAACACCACAAACTGAACAACAACGTCAACATTGAAAAACACCAACAAATTCAAAAGCAACCTCAACATTGAAAAAAACCAACAAATTCAACAACAACATCAACATTGAAAAAAACCAACAAATTCAACAACAACCTCAACATTTAAAAACACCAACAATGTGAACAACAACCTCAACTTTGAAAAACATCAACAAATTCAACAACAACCTGAACTTTGAAAAACACCAACAAATTCAAAAATAACCTCAACATGGAAAAACAACAACAAATTCATCAACAACATCAGCATTGAAAACACCAACAAATTCAACAACAACCTCAACATTGAAAACACCAACAAATTCAACAACAACTTCAACATTGAAAAACACCAAAAAATTCAACAACAACCTCGACATTGAAAAACACCAACAAATTCAACAACAACCTCCACATTGAACAACAACAACAACCTCAACAAAGAAAAAGACCAACAAATTCAACAACAACCTCAACATTGAAAAACAACAATAACCTCAACATTGAAAAACACCAACAAATTCAAAAACAACCTCTACATTTAAAAACACCAACCAATTCAACAATAACCTCAACATGGAAAAAAACGTACAAATTCAACAACAACTTCAACATTGAAAAACACCAAAAAATTCAACAACAACCTCGACATTAAAAAACACCAACAAATTCAACAACAACCTCAACATTGAAAAACTACAACAACCTCAACATTGAAAAACACCAACAAATTCAACAACAAACTCAACATTGAAAAACACCAACAAATTCAACAGCAACCTCAACATTGAAAACAGCAATAAATACAACAACCTCAACATTGAAAAACAACAACAACCAGAACATTGAAAAACACCAACAAATTCAACAACAATCTGAACATTGAAAACACCCATAAATTCAACAACAACCTCAATATTGAAAAACAACAACAACCTCAACTTTGTAAAACACCAACAAATTCAACAACCAGCTCAACATTGAAAACACCAACAAATTTAACAACATCCTCAATATTGAAAAACAACAACAACCTCAACATTGAAAAACACCAACAAATTTAACAACAACCTCAACATTGAAAAACACCAACAACCTCAACATTGAAAAACAGCAACAAGTTCAACAACATCAACATTGAAAAACAACAACAAATTCAACAACAACCTCAACATTGAAAAACAACAACAACATCAACATAGAAAAACACCACAAACTGAACAACAACCTCAACTTTGAAAAACACCAACAAATTCAACAACAACCTGAACTTTGAAAAACACCAACAAATTCAAAAATAACCTCGACATTGAAAAACACCAACAAATTTAACAACAACCTCGACATTGAAAAACACCAACAAATTCAACAACAACCTCGGCAATGAAAAACAACAACAACCTCAACGCTGAAAAACACCAACAAATTCAACAACAACCTCGACATTGAAAAACCGCCACAAATTCAACAACAACCTCAACACTGAAAAACACCAACAAATTCAACAACAACCTCAATATTGAAAAACAACAACAACCTCAACATAGAAAACACCAACAAATTCAACCAAAACCTCAACATTGAAAACACCAACAAATTCAACAACAACCTCAACAATGAAAAACAATAACAACCTCAACATTGAAAAACACCAACAAATTCAAAACAACCTCAATATTGAAAAACAACAATTACCTCAACATTGAAAAACACCAACAAATTCAACAACAACCTCAACATTGAAAAACATCAACAACCTCAACATTGAAAAACACCAACAAATTCAACAACAACCTCAACATTGAAAAAAACCAACAAATTCAACAACAACCTCAAGATTGAAAAACACCAACAAATTCAGCAACAAGCTCAACATTGAAAACACCAACAAATTTAACAACATCCTCAATATAGAAAAACAACAACAACCTCAAAAATGAAAAACAGCAACAAATTCAAAAACAACCTCAATATTGAAAAACAACAACAACCTCAACATAGAAAACACCAACAAATTCAACAAAAACCTCAACATTGAAAAACACCAGCAAATTCAACAACAACCTCAAAATTGAAAAACACCAACAAATTCAACAACAACCTCAACATTGAAAAATAACAACAACCTCAACCTTGAAAAAGACCAGCAAATTCAACAGCAACCTCAACATTGAAAAACACCAACAAATTCAACAACAACCTCAACATTGAAAAACAACAACAACCTCAACATTGAAAAACACCAACAAATTCAACAAAAACCTCAACATTGAAAAACAACAACAACCTCAACATTGAAAAACACCAAGAAATTCAACAACAACCTCAACATAGAAATCACCAACAAATTCAACAACAACCTCAACATTGAAAAACACCAACAAATTCAACAACAACCTCAACATTGAAAAAACCACCAATTTCAACAACAAGCTCAAAATTGAAAAACACCAACAAATTCAACAACAACCTCAACATTGAAAAACACCAACAAATTCAACAACAATCTCAACATTGAAAACAGCAATAAATTCAACAACAACCTCAACATTGAAAAACAACAACCACAACATTGAAAAACACCTACAAATTCAACAACAATCTGAACATTGAAAACACCAACAAATTCAACAACAACCTCAATATTGAGAAACAACAACAACCTCAACATTATAAAACACCAACAAATTCAACAACAACCTCAACATTGAAAACACCAACAAATTTAACAACATCCTCAATATTGAAAAACGAAAACAACCTCAACATTGAAAAACACCAACAAATTTACAACAACCTCAACATTGAAAAACACCAACAACCTCAACATTGAAAAACAGCAACAAATTCAACAACATCAACATTGAAAAACAACAATAAATTCAACAACAACCTCAACACTGAAAAACAACAACAACATCAACATAGAAAAACACCACAAACTGAACAACAACGTCAACATTGAAAAACACCAACAAATTCAAAAGCAACCTCAACATTGAAAAAAACCAACAAATTCAACAACAACATCAACATTGAAAAAAACCAACAAATTCAACAACAACCTCAACATTTAAAAACACCAACAATGTGAACAACAACCTCAACTTTGAAAAACATCAACAAATTCAACAACAACCTGAACTTTGAAAAACACCAACAAATTCAAAAATAACCTCAACATGGAAAAACAACAACAAATTCATCAACAACATCAGCATTGAAAACACCAACAAATTCAACAACAACCTCAACATTGAAAACACCAACAAATTCAACAACAACTTCAACATTGAAAAACACCAAAAAATTCAACAACAACCTCGACATTGAAAAACACCAACAAATTCAACAACAACCTCCACATTGAACAACAACAACAACCTCAACAAAGAAAAAGACCAACAAATTCAACAACAACCTCAACATTGAAAAACAACAATAACCTCAACATTGAAAAACACCAACAAATTCAAAAACAACCTCTACATTTAAAAACACCAACCAATTCAACAATAACCTCAACATGGAAAAAAACGTACAAATTCAACAACAACTTCAACATTGAAAAACACCAAAAAATTCAACAACAACCTCGACATTAAAAAACACCAACAAATTCAACAACAACCTCAACATTGAAAAACTACAACAACCTCAACATTGAAAAACACCAACAAATTCAACAACAAACTCAACATTGAAAAACACCAACAAATTCAACAGCAACCTCAACATTGAAAACAGCAATAAATACAACAACCTCAACATTGAAAAACAACAACAACCAGAACATTGAAAAACACCAACAAATTCAACAACAATCTGAACATTGAAAACACCCATAAATTCAACAACAACCTCAATATTGAAAAACAACAACAACCTCAACTTTGTAAAACACCAACAAATTCAACAACCAGCTCAACATTGAAAACACCAACAAATTTAACAACATCCTCAATATTGAAAAACAACAACAACCTCAACATTGAAAAACACCAACAAATTTAACAACAACCTCAACATTGAAAAACACCAACAACCTCAACATTGAAAAACAGCAACAAGTTCAACAACATCAACATTGAAAAACAACAACAAATTCAACAACAACCTCAACATTGAAAAACAACAACAACATCAACATAGAAAAACACCACAAACTGAACAACAACCTCAACTTTGAAAAACACCAACAAATTCAACAACAACCTGAACTTTGAAAAACACCAACAAATTCAAAAATAACCTCGACATTGAAAAACACCAACAAATTTAACAACAACCTCGACATTGAAAAACACCAACAAATTCAACAACAACCTCGGCAATGAAAAACAACAACAACCTCAACGCTGAAAAACACCAACAAATTCAACAACAACCTCGACATTGAAAAACCGCCACAAATTCAACAACAACCTCAACACTGAAAAACACCAACAAATTCAACAACAACCTCAATATTGAAAAACAACAACAACCTCAACATAGAAAACACCAACAAATTCAACCAAAACCTCAACATTGAAAACACCAACAAATTCAACAACAACCTCAACAATGAAAAACAATAACAACCTCAACATTGAAAAACACCAACAAATTCAAAACAACCTCAATATTGAAAAACAACAATTACCTCAACATTGAAAAACACCAACAAATTCAACAACAACCTCAACATTGAAAAACATCAACAACCTCAACATTGAAAAACACCAACAAATTCAACAACAACCTCAACATTGAAAAAAACCAACAAATTCAACAACAACCTCAAGATTGAAAAACACCAACAAATTCAGCAACAAGCTCAACATTGAAAACACCAACAAATTTAACAACATCCTCAATATAGAAAAACAACAACAACCTCAAAAATGAAAAACAGCAACAAATTCAAAAACAACCTCAATATTGAAAAACAACAACAACCTCAACATAGAAAACACCAACAAATTCAACAAAAACCTCAACATTGAAAAACACCAGCAAATTCAACAACAACCTCAAAATTGAAAAACACCAACAAATTCAACAACAACCTCAACATTGAAAAATAACAACAACCTCAACCTTGAAAAAGACCAGCAAATTCAACAGCAACCTCAACATTGAAAAACACCAACAAATTCAACAACAACCTCAACATTGAAAAACAACAACAACCTCAACATTGAAAAACACCAACAAATTCAACAAAAACCTCAACATTGAAAAACAACAACAACCTCAACATTGAAAAACACCAAGAAATTCAACAACAACCTCAACATAGAAATCACCAACAAATTCAACAACAACCTCAACATTGAAAAACACCAACAAATTCAACAACAACCTCAACATTGAAAAAACCACCAATTTCAACAACAAGCTCAAAATTGAAAAACACCAACAAATTCAACAACAACCTCAACATTGAAAAACACCAACAAATTCAACAACAATCTCAACATTGAAAACAGCAATAAATTCAACAACAACCTCAACATTGAAAAACAACAACCACAACATTGAAAAACACCTACAAATTCAACAACAATCTGAACATTGAAAACACCAACAAATTCAACAACAACCTCAATATTGAGAAACAACAACAACCTCAACATTATAAAACACCAACAAATTCAACAACAACCTCAACATTGAAAACACCAACAAATTTAACAACATCCTCAATATTGAAAAACGAAAACAACCTCAACATTGAAAAACACCAACAAATTTACAACAACCTCAACATTGAAAAACACCAACAACCTCAACATTGAAAAACAGCAACAAATTCAACAACATCAACATTGAAAAACAACAATAAATTCAACAACAACCTCAACACTGAAAAACAACAACAACATCAACATAGAAAAACACCACAAACTGAACAACAACGTCAACATTGAAAAACACCAACAAATTCAAAAGCAACCTCAACATTGAAAAAAACCAACAAATTCAACAACAACATCAACATTGAAAAAAACCAACAAATTCAACAACAACCTCAACATTTAAAAACACCAACAATGTGAACAACAACCTCAACTTTGAAAAACATCAACAAATTCAACAACAACCTGAACTTTGAAAAACACCAACAAATTCAAAAATAACCTCAACATGGAAAAACAACAACAAATTCATCAACAACATCAGCATTGAAAACACCAACAAATTCAACAACAACCTCAACATTGAAAACACCAACAAATTCAACAACAACTTCAACATTGAAAAACACCAAAAAATTCAACAACAACCTCGACATTGAAAAACACCAACAAATTCAACAACAACCTCCACATTGAACAACAACAACAACCTCAACAAAGAAAAAGACCAACAAATTCAACAACAACCTCAACATTGAAAAACAACAATAACCTCAACATTGAAAAACACCAACAAATTCAAAAACAACCTCAACATTTAAAAACACCAACCAATTCAACAATAACCTCAACATGGAAAAAAACGTACAAATTCAACAACAACTTCAACATTGAAAAACACCAAAAAATTCAACAACAACCTCGACATTAAAAAACACCAACAAATTCAACAACAACCTCAACATTGAAAAACTACAACAACCTCAACATTGAAAAACACCAACAAATTCAACAACAAACTCAACATTGAAAAACACCAACAAATTCAACAGCAACCTCAACATTGAAAACAGCAATAAATACAACAACCTCAACATTAAAAAACAACAACAACCAGAACATTGAAAAACACCAACAAATTCAACAACAATCTGAACATTGAAAACACCCATAAATTCAACAACAACCTCAATATTGAAAAACAACAACAACCTCAACTTTGTAAAACACCAACAAATTCAACAACCAGCTCAACATTGAAAACACCAACAAATTTAACAACATCCTCAATATTGAAAAACAACAACAACCTCAACATTGAAAAACACCAACAAATTTAACAACAACCTCAACATTGAAAAACACCAACAACCTCAACATTGAAAAACAGCAACAAGTTCAACAACATCAACATTGAAAAACAACAACAAATTCAACAACAACCTCAACATTGAAAAACAACAACAACCTCGACATTGAAAAACCGCCACAAATTCAACAACAACCTCAACACTGAAAAACACCAACAAATTCAACAACAACCTCAATATTGAAAAACAACAACAACCTCAACATAGAAAACACCAACAAATTCAACCAAAACCTCAACATTGAAAACACCAACAAATTCAACAACAACCTCAACAATGAAAAACAATAACAACCTCAACATTGAAAAACACCAACAAATTCAAAACAACCTCAATATTGAAAAACAACAATTACCTCAACATTGAAAAACACCAACAAATTCAACAACAACCTCAACATTGAAAAACATCAACAACCTCAACATTGAAAAACACCAACAAATTCAACAACAACCTCAACATTGAAAAAAACCAACAAATTCAACAACAACCTCAAGATTGAAAAACACCAACAAATTCAGCAACAAGCTCAACATTGAAAACACCAACAAATTTAACAACATCCTCAATATAGAAAAACAACAACAACCTCAAAAATGAAAAACAGCAACAAATTCAAAAACAACCTCAATATTGAAAAACAACAACAACCTCAACATAGAAAACACCAACAAATTCAACAAAAACCTCAACATTGAAAAACACCAGCAAATTCAACAACAACCTCAAAATTGAAAAACACCAACAAATTCAACAACAACCTCAACATTGAAAAATAACAACAACCTCAACCTTGAAAAAGACCAGCAAATTCAACAGCAACCTCAACATTGAAAAACACCAACAAATTCAACAACAACCTCAACATTGAAAAACAACAACAACCTCAACATTGAAAAACACCAACAAATTCAACAACAACCTCAACATTGAAAAACAACAACAACCTCAACATTGAAAAACACCAAGAAATTCAACAACAACCTCAACATAGAAAACACCAACAAATTCAACAACAACCTCAACATTGAAAAACACCAACAAATTCAACAACAACCTCAACATTGAAAAAACCACCAATTTCAACAACAAGCTCAAAATTGAAAAACACCAACAAATTCAACAACAACCTCAACATTGAAAAACACCAACAAATTCAACAACAATCTCAACATTGAAAACAGCAATAAATTCAACAACAACCTCAACATTGAAAAACAACAACCACAACATTGAAAAACACCTACAAATTCAACAACAATCTGAACATTGAAAACACCAACAAATTCAACAACAACCTCAATATTGAGAAACAACAACAACCTCAACATTATAAAACACCAACAAATTCAACAACAACCTCAACATTGAAAACACCAACAAATTTAACAACATCCTCAATATTGAAAAACGAAAACAACCTCAACATTGAAAAACACCAACAAATTTACAACAACCTCAACATTGAAAAACACCAACAACCTCAACATTGAAAAACAGCAACAAATTCAACAACATCAACATTGAAAAACAACAATAAATTCAACAACAACCTCAGCACTGAAAAACAACAACAACATCAACATAGAAAAACACCACAAACTGAACAACAACGTCAACATTGAAAAACACCAACAAATTCAAAAGCAACCTCAACATTGAAAAAAACCAACAAATTCAACAACAACATCAACATTGAAAAAAACCAACAAATTCAACAACAACCTCAACATTTAAAAACACCAACAATGTGAACAACAACCTCAACTTTGAAAAACATCAACAAATTCAACAACAACCTGAACTTTGAAAAACACCAACAAATTCAAAAATAACCTCAACATGGAAAAACAACAACAAATTCATCAACAACATCAGCATTGAAAACACCAACAAATTCAACAACAACCTCAACATTGAAAACACCAACAAATTCAACAACAACTTCAACATTGAAAAACACCAAAAAATTCAACAACAACCTCGACATTGAAAAACACCAACAAATTCAACAACAACCTCCACATTGAACAACAACAACAACCTCAACAAAGAAAAAGACCAACAAATTCAACAACAACCTCAACATTGAAAAACAACAATAACCTCAACATTGAAAACACCAACAAATTCAAAAACAACCTCAACATTTAAAAACACCAACCAATTCAACAATAACCTCAACATGGAAAAAAACGTACAAATTCAACAACAACTTCAACATTGAAAAACACCAAAAAATTCAACAACAACCTCGACATTAAAAAACACCAACAAATTCAACAACAACCTCAACATTGAAAAACTACAACAACCTCAACATTGAAAAACACCAACAAATTCAACAACAAACTCAACATTGAAAAACACCAACAAATTCAACAGCAACCTCAACATTGAAAACAGCAATAAATACAACAACCTCAACATTGAAAAACAACAACAACCAGAACATTGAAAAACACCAACAAATTCAACAACAATCTGAACATTGAAAACACCCATAAATTCAACAACAACCTCAATATTGAAAAACAACAACAACCTCAACTTTGTAAAACACCAACAAATTCAACAACCAGCTCAACATTGAAAACACCAACAAATTTAACAACATCCTCAATATTGAAAAACAACAACAACCTCAACATTGAAAAAATCCAACAAATTTAACAACAACCTCAACATTGAAAAACACCAACAACCTCAACATTGAAAAACAGCAACAAGTTCAACAACATCAACATTGAAAAACAACAACAAATTCAACAACAACCTCAACATTGAAAAACAACAACAACATCAACATAGAAAAACACCACAAACTGAACAACAACCTCAACTTTGAAAAACACCAACAAATTCAACAACAACCTGAACTTTGAAAAACACCAACAAGTTCAAAAATAACCTCGACATTGAGAAACACCAACAAATTTAACAACAACCTCGACATTGAAAAACACCAACAAATTCAACAACAACCTCGACACTGAAAAACAGCAACAAATTCAACAACAACCTCGACATTGAAAAACACCAACAAATTCAACAACAACCTCAATATTGAAAAACAACAACAACCTCAACGCTGAAAAACACCAACAAATTCAACAACAACCTCGACATTGAAAAACCGCCACAAATTCAACAACAACCTCAACACTGAAAAACACCAACAAATTCAACAACAACCTCAATATTGAAAAACAACAACAACCTCAACATAGAAAACACCAACAAATTCAACAACAACCTCAACATTGAAAACACCAACAAATTCAACAACAACCTCAACAATGAAAAACAATAACAACCTCAACATTGAAAAACACCAACAAATTCAAAACAACCTCAATATTGAAAAACAACAATTACCTCAACATTGAAAAACACCAACAAATTCAACAACAACCTCAACATTGAAAAACATCAACAACCTCAACATTGAAAAACACCAAGAAATTCAACAACAACCTCAACATTGAAAAAAACCAACAAATTCAACAACAACCTCAAGATTGAAAAACACCAACAAATTCAGCAACAAGCTCAACATTGAAAACACCAACAAATTTAACAACATCCTCAATATAGAAAAACAACAACAACCTCAAAAATGAAAAACAGCAACAAATTCAAAAACAACCTCAATATTGAAAAACAACAACAACCTCAACATAGAAAACACCAACAAATTCAACAAAAACCTCAACATTGAAAAACACCAGCAAATTCAACAACAACCTCAAAATTGAAAAACACCAACAAATTCAACAACAACCTGAACATTGAAAAATAACAACAACCTCAACCTTGAAAAAGACCAGCAAATTCAACAGCAACCTCAACATTGAAAAACACCAACAAATTCAACAACAACCTCAACATTGAAAAACAACAACAACCTCAACATTGAAAAACACCAACAAATTCAACAACCAGCTCAACATTGAAAAAACCAACAAATTTAACAACATCCTCAATATTGAAAAACAACAACAACCTCAACATTGAAAAACACCAACAAATTTAACAACAACCTCAACATTGAAAAACACCAACAACCTCAACATTGAATAACAGCAACAAGTTCAACAACATCAACATTGAAAAACAACAACAAATTCAACAACAACCTCAACATTGAAAAACAACAACAACATCAACATAGAAAAACACCACACACTGAACAACAACCTGAACTTTGAAAAACACCAACAAATTCAAAAATAACCTCGACATTGAAAAACACCAACAAATTTAACAACAACCTCGACATTGAAAAACACCAACAAATTCAACAACAACCTCGACACTGAAAAACAGCAACAAATTCAACAACAACCTCGACATTGAAAAACACCAACAAATTCAACAACAACCTCAATATTGAAAAACAACAACAACTTCAACACTGAAAAACACCAACAAATTCAACAACAACCTCAATATTGAAAAACAACAACCTCAACATAGAAAACACCAACAAATTCAACAACAACCTCAACATTGAAAACACCAACAAATTCAACAACAACCTCAACAATGAAAAACAATAACAACCTCAACATTGAAAAACACCAACAAATTCAAAACAACCTCAATATTGAAAAACAACAATTACCTCAACATTGAAAAACACCAACAAATTCAACAACAACCTCAACATTGAAAAACATCAACAACCTCAACATTGAAAAACACCAAGAAATTCAACAACAACCTCAACATTGAAAAAAACCAACAAATTCAACAACAACCTCAAGATTGAAAAACACCAACAAATTCAGCAACAAGCTCAACATTGAAAACACCAACAAATTTAACAACATCCTCAATATAGAAAAACAACAACAACCTCAAAAATGAAAAACAGCAACAAATTCAAAAACAACCTCAATATTGAAAAACAACAACAACCTCAACATAGAAAACACCAACAAATTCAACAAAAACCTCAACATTGAAAAACACCAGCAAATTCAACAACAACCTCAAAATTGAAAAACACCAACAAATTCAACAACAACCTCAACATTGAAAAATAACAACAACCTCAACCTTGAAAAAGACCAGCAAATTCAACAGCAACCTCAACATTGAAAAACACCAACAAATTCAACAACAACCTCAACATTGAAAAACAACAACAACCTCAACATTGAAAAACACCAACAAATTCAACAACAACCTCAACATTGAAAAACAACAACAACCTCAACATTGAAAAACACCAAGAAATTCAACAACAACCTCAACATTGAAAACACCAACAAATTCAACAACAACCTCAACACTGAAAAACACCAACAAATTCAACAACAACCTCAATATTGAAAAACAACAACAACCTCAACATAGAAAACACCAACAAATTCAACAACAACCTCAACATTGAAAACACCAACAAATTCAACAACAACCTCAACAATGAAAAACAATAACAACCTCAACATTGAAAAACACCAACAAATTCAAAACAACCTCAATATTGAAAAACAACAATTACCTCAACATTGAAAAACACCAACAAATTCAACAACAACCTCAACATTGAAAAACATCAACAACCTCAACATTGAAAAACACCAAGAAATTCAACAACAACCTCAACATTGAAAAAAACCAACAAATTCAACAACAACCTCAAGATTGAAAAACACCAACAAATTCAGCAACAAGCTCAACATTGAAAACACCAACAAATTTAACAACATCCTCAATATAGAAAAACAACAACAACCTCAAAAATGAAAAACAGCAACAAATTCAAAAACAACCTCAATATTGAAAAACAACAACAACCTCAACATAGAAAACACCAACAAATTCAACAAAAACCTCAACATTGAAAAACACCAACAAATTCAACAACAACCTGAACATTGAAAAATAACAACAACCTCAACCTTGAAAAAGACCAGCAAATTCAACAGCAACCTCAACATTGAAAAACACCAACAAATTCAACAACAACCTCAACATTGAAAAACAACAACAACCTCAACATTGAAAAACACCAACAAATTCAACAACCAGCTCAACATTGAAAAAACCAACAAATTTAACAACATCCTCAATATTGAAAAACAACAACAACCTCAACATTGAAAAACACCAACAAATTTAACAACAACCTCAACATTGAAAAACACCAACAACCTCAACATTGAATAACAGCAACAAGTTCAACAACATCAACATTGAAAAACAACAACAAATTCAACAACAACCTCAACATTGAAAAACAACAACAACATCAACATAGAAAAACACCACACACTGAACAACAACCTGAACTTTGAAAAACACCAACAAATTCAAAAATAACCTCGACATTGAAAAACACCAACAAATTTAACAACAACCTCGACATTGAAAAACACCAACAAATTCAACAACAACCTCGACACTGAATAACAGCAACAAATTCAACAACAACCTCGACATTGAAAAACACCAACAAATTCAACAACAACCTCAATATTGAAAAACAACAACAACTTCAACACTGAAAAACACCAACAAATTCAACAACAACCTCAATATTGAAAAACAACAACCTCAACATAGAAAACACCAACAAATTCAACAACAACCTCAACATTGAAAACACCAACAAATTCAACAACAACCTCAACAATGAAAAACAATAACAACCTCAACATTGAAAAACACCAACAAATTCAAAACAACCTCAATATTGAAAAACAACAATTACCTCAACATTGAAAAACACCAACAAATTCAACAACAACCTCAACATTGAAAAACATCAACAACCTCAACATTGAAAAACACCAAGAAATTCAACAACAACCTCAACATTGAAAAAAACCAACAAATTCAACAACAACCTCAAGATTGAAAAACACCAACAAATTCAGCAACAAGCTCAACATTGAAAACACCAACAAATTTAACAACATCCTCAATATAGAAAAACAACAACAACCTCAAAAATGAAAAACAGCAACAAATTCAAAAACAACCTCAATATTGAAAAACAACAACAACCTCAACATAGAAAACACCAACAAATTCAACAAAAACCTCAACATTGAAAAACACCAGCAAATTCAACAACAACCTCAAAATTGAAAAACACCAACAAATTCAACAACAACCTCAACATTGAAAAATAACAACAACCTCAACCTTGAAAAAGACCAGCAAATTCAACAGCAACCTCAACATTGAAAAACACCAACAAATTCAACAACAACCTCAACATTGAAAAACAACAACAACCTCAACATTGAAAAACACCAACAAATTCAACAACAACCTCAACATTGAAAAACAACAACAACCTCAACATTGAAAAACACCAAGAAATTCAACAACAACCTCAACATAGAAAACACCAACAAATTCAACAACAACCTCAACATTGAAAAACACCAACAAATTCAATAACAACCTCAACATTGAAAAAACCACCAATTTCAACAACAAGCTCAAAATTGAAAAACACCAACAAATTCAACAACAACCTCAACATTGAAAAACACCAACAAATTCAACAACAACCTCAACATTGAAAACAGCAATAAATTCAACAACAACCTCAACATTGAAAAACAACAACCACAACATTGAAAAACACCTACAAATTCAACAACAATCTGAACATTGAAAACACCAACAAATTCAACAACAACCTCAATATTGAGAAACAACAACAACCTCAACATTATAAAACACCAACAAATTCAACAACAACCTCAACATTGAAAAAACCAACAAATTTAACAACATCCTCAATATTGAAAAACGAAAACAACCTCAACATTGAAAAACACCAACAAATTTACAACAACCTCAACATTGAAAAACACCAACAACCTCAACATTGAAAAACAGCAACAAATTCAACAACATCAACATTGAAAAACAACAATAAATTCAACAACAACCTCAACACTGAAAAACAACAACAACATCAACATAGAAAAACACCACAAACTGAACAACAACGTCAACATTGAAAAACACCAACAAATTCAAAAGCAACCTCAACATTGAAAAAAACCAACAAATTCAACAACAACATCAACATTGAAAAAAACCAACAAATTCAACAACAACCTCAACATTTAAAAACACCAACAATGTGAACAACAACCTCAACTTTGAAAAACATCAACAAATTCAACAACAACCTGAACTTTGAAAAACACCAACAAATTCAAAAATAACCTCAACATGGAAAAACAACAACAAATTCATCAACAACATCAGCATTGAAAACACCAACAAATTCAACAACAACCTCAACATTGAAAACACCAACAAATTCAACAACAACTTCAACATTGAAAAACACCAAAAAATTCAACAACAACCTCGACATTGAAAAACACCAACAAATTCAACAACAACCTCCACATTGAACAACAACAACAACCTCAACAAAGAAAAAGACCAACAAATTCAACAACAACCTCAACATTGAAAAACAACAATAACCTCAACATTGAAAAACACCAACAAATTCAAAAACAACCTCAACATTTAAAAACACCAACCAATTCAACAATAACCTCAACATGGAAAAAAACGTACAAATTCAACAACAACTTCAACATTGAAAAACACCAAAAAATTCAACAACAACCTCGACATTAAAAAACACCAACAAATTCAACAACAACCTCAACATTGAAAAACTACAACAACCTCAACATTGAAAAACACCAACAAATTCAACAACAAACTCAACATTGAAAAACACCAACAAATTCAACAGCAACCTCAACATTGAAAACAGCAATAAATACAACAACCTCAACATTGAAAAACAACAACAACCAGAACATTGAAAAACACCAACAAATTCAACAACAATCTGAACATTGAAAACACCCATAAATTCAACAACAACCTCAATATTGAAAAACAACAACAACCTCAACTTTGTAAAACACCAACAAATTCAACAACCAGCTCAACATTGAAAACACCAACAAATTTAACAACATCCTCAATACTGAAAAACAACAACAACCTCAACATTGAAAAACACCAACAAATTTAACATCAACCTCAACATTGAAAAACACCAACAACCTCAACATTGAAAAACAGCAACAAGTTCAACAACATCAACATTGAAAAACAACAACAAATTCAACAACAACCTCAACATTGAAAAACAACAACAACATCAACATAGAAAAACACCACAAACTGAACAACAACCTCAACTTTGAAAAACACCAACAAATTCAACAACAACCTGAACTTTGAAAAACACCAACAAATTCAAAAATAACCTCGACATTGAAAAACACCAACAAATTTAACAACTACCTCGACATTGAAAAACACCAACAAATTCAACAACAACCTCGACACTGAAAAACAGCAACAAATTCAACAACAACCTCGACATTGAAAAACACCAACAAATTCAACAACAACCTCAATATTGAAAAACAACAACAACCTCAACGCTGAAAAACACCAACAAATTCAACAACAACCTCGACATTGAAAAACCGCCACAAATTCAACAACAACCTCAACACTGAAAAACACCAACAAATTCAACAACAACCTCAATATTGAAAAACAACAACAACCTCAACATAGAAAACACCAACAAATTCAGCAACAACCTCAGCATTGAAAACACCAACAAATTCAACAACAACCTCAACAATGAAAAACAATAACAACCTCAACATTGAAAAACACCAACAAATTCAAAACAACCTCAATATTGAAAAACAACAATTACCTCAACATTGAAAAACACCAACAAATTCAACAACAACCTCAACATTGAAAAACATCAACAACCTCAACATTGAAAAACACCAAGAAATTCAACAACAACCTCAACATTGAAAAAAACCAACAAATTCAACAACAACCTCAAGATTGAAAAACACCAACAAATTCAGCAACAAGCTCAACATTGAAAACACCAAGAAATTTAACAACATCCTCAATATAGAAAAACAACAACAACCTCAAAAATGAAAAACAGCAACAAATTCAAAAACAACCTCAATATTGAAAAACAACAACAACCTCAACATAGAAAACACCAACAAATTCAACAACAACCTCAACATTGAAAACACCAGCAAATTCAACAACAACCTCAAAATTGAAAAACACCAACAAATTCAACAACAACCTCAACATTGAAAAATAACAACAACCTCAACCTTGAAAAAGACCAGCAAATTCAACAGCAACCTCAACATTGAAAAACACCAACAAATTCAACAACAACCTCAACATTGAAAAACAACAACAACCTCAACATTGAAAAACACCAACAAATTCAACAATAACCTCAACATTGAAAAACAACAACAAACTCAACATTGAAAAACACCAAGAAATTCAACAACAACCTCAACATTGAAAAACAACAACAACCTCAACATTGAAAAACACCAACAAATTCAAAAGCAACCTCAACATTGAAAAAAACCAACAAATTCAACAACAACATCAACATTGAAAAAAACCAACAAATTCAACAGCAACCTCAACATTTAAAAACACCAACAATGTGAACAACAACCTCAACTTTGAAAAACATCAACAAATTCAACAACAACCTGAACTTTGAAAAACACCAACAAATTCAAAAATAACCTCAACATGGAAAAACAACAACAAATTCATCAACAACATCAGCATTGAAAACACCAACAAATTCAACAACAACCTCAACATTGAAAACACCAACAAATTCAACAACAACTTCAACATTGAAAAACACCAAAAAATTCAACAACAACCTCGACATTGAAAAACACCAACAAATTCAACAACAACCTCCACATTGAACAACAACAACAACCTCAACAAAGAAAAAGACCAACAAATTCAACAACAACCTCAACATTGAAAAACAACAATAACCTCAACATTGAAAAACACCAACAAATTCAAAAACAACCTCAACATTTAAAAACACCAACCAATTCAACAATAACCTCAACATGGAAAAACACGAACAAATTCAACAACAACTTCAACATTGTAAAACACCAAAAAATTCAACAACAACCTCGACATTAAAAAACACCAACAAATTCAACAACAACCTCAACATTGAAAACACCAACAAATTCAACAACAACCTGAATATTGAAAAACAACAATTACCTCAACATTGAAAAACACCAACAAATTCAACAACAACCTCAACATTGAAAAACAACAACAACCTCAACATTGAAAAACACCAAGAAATTCAACAACAACCTCAACATTGAAAAAAACCAACGAATTCAACAACAACCTCAAGTTTGAATAACACCAGAAAATTCAACAACAACCACAACATTGAAAAACAGCAACAAATTCAAATACAACCTCAACATTGAAAACACCAACAAATTCAACAACAACCTCAATAATGAAAAACAACAACAACCTCAACTTTGAAAAACATCAACAAACTCAAAAACAACCTGAACTTTGAAAAACACCAACAAATTCAAAAATAACCTCAACATGGAAAAACAACAACAAATTCATCAACAACATCAGCATTGAAAACACCAACAAATTCAACAACAACCTCAACATTGAAAACACCAACAAATTCAAAAACAACTTCAACATTGAAAAACACCAACAAATTGAACTAGAACCTCGACATTGAAAAACACCAAAAAATTTAACAACAACCTCGACATTGAAAAACAACAACAACCTCAACACTGAAAAACACCAACAAATTCAACAACAACCTCGACATTGAAAAACGGCAACAAATTCAACAACAACCTCAACACTGAAAAACACCAACAAATTCAACAACAACCTCAACATTGAAAAACAACAACAACCTCAACATAGAAAACACCAACAAATTCAACCACAACCTCAACATTGAAAAACACCAGAAAATTCAACAACAACCACAACATTGAAAAACACCAACAAATTCAACAACAACCTCAATAATGAAAAACAACAACAACCTCAACATTGAAAAACACCAACAAATTCAAAAACAACCTCAATATTGAAAAACAACAACAACCTCAACATTGAAAAACACCAACAAATTCAACAACAACCTCAACATTGAAAAACAACAACAACCTCAACATTGAAAAACACCAACAAATTCAACAACAACCTCAACATTGAAAAAAACAACAAATTCAACAACAACCTCAAGATTGAAAAACACCAACAAATTCAACAACAACCTCAACATTGAAAAACACCAACAAATTCAACAACAACCTCAACCTTGAAAAACACCAACAAATTCAGCAACAACCTCAACATTTAAAACACGAACAAATTTAACAACATCCTCAATATAGAAAAACAACAACAACCTCAACATTGAAAAACACCAACAAATTCAACAACAACCTCAAAATTGAAAAACACCAAGCACCTCAACATTGAAAAAAGCAAAAACTTCAACAACCTCAAAATTGAAAAACACCAACAAATTCAACAACAACCTCAACATTGAAAAACACCACAAACTCAACAACAACCTCAACATTGAAAAACACTAACAAATTCAACATTGAAAAACACCAACAAATTCAACAACAACCTCAACATTGAAAAAGACCAACAAATTCAACAACAACTTCTACATTGAAAAACACCAACAATTTCAACAACAACCTCAACATTGAAAACCAACAACAACCTCAACATAGAAAAACACCATCAAATTCAACAACAACTTGAACATTGGAAAACACCAACAACCGCAACATTGAAAAACACCAACGAATTCAACAACAAATTCAACATTGAAAAACACCAAAAAATTCAACAACAACCTCGACATTGAAAAACACCAACAAATTCAACAACAACCTCCACATTGAACAACAACAACAACCTCAACAAAGAAAAAGACCAACAAATTCAACAACAACCTCAACATTGAAAAACAACATCAACCTCAACATTGAGAAACACCAACAAATTCAAAAACAACCTCAACATTTAAAAACACCAACCAATTCAACAATAACCTCAACATTGAAAAACACGAACAAATTCAACAACAACTTCAACATTGAAAAACACCAACAAATTCAACAACAACCTCAAGATTGAAAAACACCAACAAATTCAGCAACAATCTCAACATTGAAAACACCAACAAATTTAACAACATCCTCAATATAGAAAAACAACAACAACCTCAAAAATGAAAAACAGCAACAAATTCAAAAACAACGTCAATATTGAAAAACAACAACAACCTCAACATAGAAAACACCAACAAATTCAACAACAACCTCAACATTGAAAAACACCAGCAAATTCAACAACAACCTCAAAATTGAAAAACACCAACAAATTCAACAACAACCTCAACATTGAAAAATAACAACAACCTCAACCTTGAAAAAGACCAGCAAATTCAACAGCAACCTCAACATTGAAAAACACCAACAAATTCAACAACAACCTCAACATTGAAAAACAACAACCTCAACATTGAAAAACACCAACAAATTCAACAATAACCTCAACATTGAAAAACAACAACAAACTCAACATTGAAAAACACCAAGAAATTCAACAACAACCTCAACATAGAAAACACCAACAAATTCAACAACAACCTCAACATTGAAAAACACCAACAAATTCAACAACAACCTCAACATTGAAAAAACCAACAATTTCAACAACAAGCTCAAAATTGAAAAACACCAACAAATTCAACAACAACCTCAACATTGAAAAACACCAACAAATTCAACAACAACCTCAACATTGAAAAACAACAACCACAACATTGAAAAACACCAACAAATTCAACAACAATCTGAACATTGAAAACACCAACAAATTCAACAACAACCTCAATATTGAAAAACAACTGCAACCTCAACATTGTAAAACACCAACAAATTCAACAACAACCTCAACATTGAAAACACCAACAAATTTAACAACATCCTCAATATTGAAAAACAAAAACAACCTCAACATTGAAAAACACCAACAAATTTACAACAACCTCAACATTGGAAAACACCAACAACCTCAACATTGAAAAACAGCAACAAATTCAACAACATCAACATTGAAAAACAACAATAAATTCAACAACAACCTCAACACTGAAAAACAACAACAACATCAACATAGAAAAACACCACAAACTGAACAACAACGTCAACATTGAAAAACACCAACAAATTCAAAAGCAACCTCAACATTGAAAAAAACCAACAAATTCAACAACAACATCAACATTGAAAAAAACCAACAAATTCAACAGCAACCTCAACATTTAAAAACACCAACAATGTGAACAACAACCTCAACTTTGAAAAACATCAACAAATTCAACAACAACCTGAACTTTGAAAAACAACAACAAATTCAAAAATAGCCTCAACATGGAAAAACAACAACAAATTCATCAACAACATCAGCATTGAAAACACCAACAAATTCAACAACAACCTCAACATTGAAAACACCAACAAATTCAACAACAACTTCAACATTGAAAAACACCAAAAAATTCAACAACAACCTCGACATTGAAAAACACCAACAAATTCAACAACAACCTCCACATTGAACAACAACAACAACCTCAACAAAGAAAAAGACCAACAAATTCAACAACAACCTCAACATTGAAAAACAACAATAACCTCAACATTGAAAAACACCAACAAATTCAAAAACAACCTCAACATTTAAAAACACCAACCAATTCAACAATAACCTCAACATGGAAAAACACGAACAAATTCAACAACAACTTCAACATTGAAAAACACCAAAAAATTCAACAACAACCTCGACATTAAAAAACACCAACAAATTCAACAACAACCTCAACATTGAAAAACTACAACAACCTCAACATTGAAAAACACCAACAAATTCAACAACAAACTCAACATTGAAAAACACCAACAAATTCAACAGCAAGCTCAACATTGAAAACAGCAATAAATACAACAACCTCAACATTGAAAAACAACAACAACCAGAACATTGAAAAACACCAACAAATTCAACAACAATCTGAACATTGAAAACACCCACAAATTCAACAACAACCTCAATATTGAAAAACAACAACAACCTCAACTTTGTAAAACACCAACAAATTCAACAACCAGCTCAACATTGAAAGCACCAACAAATTTAACAACATCCTCAATATTGAAAAACAACAACAACCTCAACATTGAAAAACACCAACAAATTTAACAACAACCTCAACATTGAAAAACACCAACAACCTCAACATTGAAAAACAGCAACAAGTTCAACAACATCAACATTGAAAAACAACAACAAATTCAACAACAACCTCAACATTGAAAAACAACAACAACATCAACATAGAAAAACACCACAAACTGAACAACAACCTCAACTTTGAAAAACACCAACAAATTCAACAACAACCTGAACTTTGAAAAACACCAACAAATTCAAAAATAACCTCGACATTGAAAAACACCAACAAATTTAACAACAACCTCGACATTGAAAAACACCAACAAATTCAACAACAACCTCGACACTGAAAAACAGCAACAAATTCAACAACAACCTCGACATTGAAAAACACCAACAAATTCAACAACAACCTCAATATTGGAAAACAACAACAACCTCAACGCTGAAAAACACCAACAAATTCAACAACAACCTCGACATTGAAAAACCGAAACAAATTCAACAACAACCTCAACACTGAAAAACACCAACAAATTCAACAACAACCTCAATATTGAAAAACAACAACAACCTCAACATAGAAAACACCAACAAATTCAACAACAGCCTCAACATTGAAAAACACCAGCAAATTCAACAACAACCTCAACATTGAAAACACCAACAAATTCAACAACAACCTCAACAATGAAAAACAATAACAACCTCAACATTGAAAACCAGCAACAAATTCAAAACAACCTCAATATTGAAAAACAACAATTACCTCAACATTGAAAAACACCAACAAATTCAACAACAACCTCAACATTGAAAAACAACAACAACCTCAACATTGAAAAACACCAAGAAATTCAACAACAACCTCAACATTGAAAAAAACCAACAAATTCAACAACAACCTCAAGATTGAAAAATACCAACAAATACAGCAACAAGCTCAACATTGAAAACACCAACAAATTTAACAACATCCTCAATATAGAAAAACAACAACAACCTCAAAAATGAAAAACAGCAACAAATTCAAAAACAACCTCAATATTGAAAAACAACAACAACCTCAACATAGAAAACACCAACAAATTCAACAACTACCTCAACATTGAAAAACACCAGCAAATTCAACAACAACCTCAACATTGAAAAAAACCAACAATTTCAACAACAACCTCAACATTGAAAAACACCAACAAATTCAACAACAACCTCAACATTGAAAAAACCAACAATTTCAACAACAAGCTCAAAATTGAAAAACACCAACAAATTCAACAACAACCTCAACATTGAAAAACACCAACAAATTCAACAACAACCTCAACATTGAAAACAGCAATAAATTCAACAACAACCTCAACATTAAAAAACAACAACCACAACATTGAAAAACACCAACAAATTCAACAACAACCTCAATATTGAAAAACAACAACAACCTCAACATTGTAAAACACCAACAAATTCAACAACAACCTCAACATTGAAAACACCAACAAATTTAACAACATCCTCAATATTGAAAAACAAAAACAACCTCAACATTGAAAATCACCAACAAATTTACAACAACCTCAACATTGAAAAACACCAACAACCTCAACATTGAAAAACAGCAACAAATTCAACAACATCAACATTGAAAAACAACAATAAATTCAACAACAACGTCAACACTGAAAAACAACAACAACATCAACATAGATAAACACCACAAACTGAACAACAACGTCAACATTGAAAAACACCAACAAATTCAAAAGCAACCTCAACATTGAAAAAAACCAACAAATTCAACAACAACATCAACATTGAAAAAAACCAACAAATTCAACAACAACCTCAACATTTAAAAACACCAACAATGTGAACAACAACCTCAACTTTGAAAAACATCAACAAACTCAAAAACAACCTGAACTTTGAAAAACACCAACAAATTCAAAAATAACCTCAACATGGGAAAACAACAACAAATTCATCAACAACATCAGCATTGAAAACACCAACAAATTCAACAACAACCTCAACATTGAAAACACCAACAAATTCAACAACAACTTCAACATTGAAAAACACCAACAAATTCAACAACAACCTCGACATTGAAAAACACCAAAAAATTTAACAACAACCTCGACATTGAAAAACAACAACAACCTCAACACTGAAAAACACCAACAAATTCAACAACAACCTCGACATTGAAAAACAGCAACAAATTCAACAACAACCTCAACACTGAAAAACACCAACAAATTCAACAACAACCTCAACTTTGAAAAACAACAACAAGCTCAACATAGAAAACACCAACAAATTCAACCACAACCTCAACATTGAAAAACACCAGAAAATTCAACATCAACCACAACATTGAAAAACAGCAAAAAATTCAACAACAACCTCAACATTGAAAACACCAACAAATTCAACAACAACCTCAATAATGAAAAACAACAACAACCTCAACATTGAAAAACACCAACAAATTCAAAAACAACCTCAATATTGAAAAACAACAACAACCTCAACTTTGAAAAACACCAACAAATTCAACAACAACCTCAACATTGAAAAACAACAACAACCTCAACATTGAAAAACACCAAGAAATTCAACAACAACCTCAACATTGAAAAAAACAACAAATTCAACAACAACCTCAAGATTGAAAAACACCAACAAATTCAACAACAACCTCAACATTGAAAAACACCAACAAATTCAACAACAAACTCAACCTTGAAAAACACCAACAAATTCAGCAACAACCTCAACATTGAAAACACGAACAAATTTAACAACATCCTCAATATAGAAAAACAACAACAACCTCAACATTGAAAAACACCAACAAATTCAACAACAACCTCAAAATTGAAAAACACCAACCACCTCAACATTGAAAAAAGCAAAAACTTCAACACCCTCAAAACTGAAAAACACCAACAAATTCAACAACAACCTCAACATTGAAAAACACCACAAAATCAACAACAACCTCAACATTGAAAAACACTAACAAATTCAACATTGAAAAACACCAACAAATTCAACAACAACCTCAACATTGAAAAACACCAACAAATTCAACAACAACTTCTACATTGATAAACACCAACAATTTCAACAACAACCTCAACATTGAAAACCAACAACAACCTCAACATAGAAAAGACCATCAAATTCAACAACAACCTGAACATTGGAAAACAACAACAACCTCAACATTGAAAAACACCAACAAATTCAACAACAACCTCAACATTGAAAAACACCAACAAATTCAACAACAACCTGAACATTTAAAAACGCCAACAAATTCAACAACAACCTCAACATTGAAAAACACCACAAACTGAACAACAACCTCAACTTTGAAAAACACCAACAAATTCAACAACAACCTGAACTTTGAAAAACACCAACAAATTCAAAAATAACCTCGACATTGAAAAACACCAACAAATTTAACAACTACCTCGACATTGAAAAACACCAACAAATTCAACAACAACCTCGACACTGAAAAACAGCAACAAATTCAACAACAACCTCGACATTGAAAAACACCAACAAATTCAACAACAACCTCAATATTGAAAAACAACAACAACCTCAACGCTGAAAAACACCAACAAATTCAACAACAACCTCGACATTGAAAAACCGAAACAAATTCAACAACAACCTCAACACTGAAAAACACCAACAAATTCAACAACAACCTCAATATTGAAAAACAACAACAACCTCAACATAGAAAACACCAACAAATTCAACAACAACCTCAACATTGAAAAACACCAGCAAATTCAACAACAACGACAACATTGAAAAACAGCAACAAATTCAACAACAACCTCAACATTGAAAACACCAACAAATTCAACAACAACCTCAACAATGAAAAACAATAACAACCTCAACATTGAAAACCAGCAACAAATTCAAAACAACCTCAATATTGAAAAACTACAATTACCTCAACATTGAAAAACACCAACAAATTCAACAACAACCTCAACATTGAAAAACAACAACAACCTCAACATTGAAAAACACCAAGAAATTCAACAACAACCTCAACATTGAAAAAAACAAACAAATTCAACAACAACCTCAAGATTGAAAAATACCAACAAATACAGCAACAAGCTCAACATTGAAAACACCAACAAATTTAACAACATCCTCAATATAGAGAAACAACAACAACCTCAAAAATGAAAAACAGCAACAAATTCAAAAACAACCTCAATATTGAAAAACAACAACAACCTCAACATAGAAAACACCAACAAATTCAACAACTACCTCAACATTGAAAAACACGAGCAAATTCAACAACAACCTCAACATTGAAAAAAACCAACAATTTCAACAACAACCTCAACATTGAAAAACACCAACAAATTCAACAACAACCTCAACATTGAAAAAACCAACAATTTCAACAAGAAGCTCAAAATTGAAAAACACCAACAAATTCAACAACAACCTCAACATTGAAAAACACCAACAAATTCAACAACAACCTCAACATTGAAAACAGCAATAAATTCAACAACAACCTCAACATTGAAAAACAACAACCACAACATTGAAAAACACCAACAAATTCAACAACAATCTGAACATTGAAAACACCAACAAATTCAACAACAACCTCAATATTGAAAAACAACAACAACCTCAACATTGTAAAACACCAACAAATTCAACAACAACCTCAACATTGAAAACACCAACAAATTTAACAGCATCCTCAATATTGAAAAACAAAAACAACCTCAACATTGAAAATCACCAACAAATTTACAACAACCTCAACATTGAAAAACACCAACAACCTCAACATTGAAAAACAGCAACAAATTCAACAACATCAACATTGAAAAACAACAATAAATTCAACAACAACGTCAACACTGAAAAACAACAACAACATCAACATAGAAAAACACCACAAACTGAACAACAACGTCAACATTGAAAAACACCAACAAATTCAAAAGCAACCTCAACATTGAAAAAAACCAACAAATTCAACAACAACATCAACATTGAAAAAAACCAACAAATTCAACAACAACCTCACATTTAAAAACACCAACAATGTGAACAACAACCTCAACTTTGAAAAACATCAACAAACTCAAAAACAACCTGAACTTTGAAAAACACCAACAAATTCAAAAATAACCTCAACATGGAAAAACAACAACAAATTCATCAACAACATCAGCATTGAAAACACCAACAAATTCAACAACAACCTCAACATTGAAAACACCAACAAATTCAACAACAACTTCAACATTGAAAAACACCAACAAATTCAACAACAACCTCGACATTGAAAAACACCAAAAAATTTAACAACAACCTCGACATTGAAAAACAACAACAACCTCAACACTGAAAAACACCAACAAATTCAACAACAACCTCGACATTGAAAAACAGCAACAAATTCAACAACAACCTGAACACTGAAAAACACCAACAAATTCAACAACAACCTCAACATTGAAAAACAACAACAACCTCAACATAGAAAACACCAACAAATTCAACCACAACCTCAACATTGAAAAACACCAGAAAATTCAACATCAACCACAACATTGAAAAACAGCAAAAAATTCAACAACAACCTCAACATTGAAAACACCAACAAATTCAACAACAACCTCAATAATGAAAAACAACAACAACCTCAACATTGAAAAACACCAACAAATTCAAAAACAACCTCAATATTGAAAAACAACAACAACCTCAACTTTGAAAAACACCAACAAATTCAACAACAACCTCAACATTGAAAAACAACAACAACCTCAACATTGAAAAACACCAAGAAATTCAACAACAACCTCAACATTGAAAAAAACAACAAATTCAACAACAACCTCAAGATTGAAAAACACCAACAAATTCAACAACAACCTCAACATTGAAAAACACCAACAAATTCAACAACAAACTCAACCTTGAAAAACACCAACAAATTCAGCAACAACCTCAACATTGAAAACACGAACAAATTTAACAACATCCTCAATATAGAAAAACAACAACAACCTCAACATTGAAAAACACCAACAAATTCAACAACAACCTCAAAATTGAAAAACACCAACCACCTCAACATTGAAAAAATCAAAAACTTCAACACCCTCAAAACTGAAAAACACCAACAAATTCAACAACAACCTCAACATTGAAAAACACCACAAAATCAACAACAACCTCAACATTGAAAAACACTAACAAATTCAACATTGAAAAACACCAACAAATTCAACAACAACCTCAACATTGAAAAACACCAACAAATTCAACAACAACTTCTACATTGACAAACATTAACAATTTCAACAACAACCTCAACATTGAAAACCAACAACAACCTCAACATAGAAAAGACCATCAAATTCAACAACAACCTGAACATTGGAAAACAACAACAACCTCAACATTGAAAAACACCAACAAATTCAACAACAACCTCAACATTGAAAAACACCAACAAATTCAACAACAACCTGAACATTTAAAAACGCCAACAAATTCAACAACAACCTCAACATTGAAAAACACCAACAAATTCAACAACAACCTCAACATTGAAAAACACCAACAACCGCAACATTGAAAAACACCAACGAATTCAACAACAAATTCAACATTGAAAAACACCAAAAAATTCAACAACAACCTCGACATTGAAAAACACCAACAAATTCAACAACAACCTCCACATTGAACAACAACAACAACCTCAACAAAGAAAAAGACCAACAAATTCAACAACAACCTCAACATTGAAAAACAACAACAACCTCAACATTTAGAAACACCAACAAATTCAAAAACAACCTCAACATTTAAAAACACCAACCAATTCAACAATAACCTCAACATTGAAAAACACGAACAAATTCAACAACAACTTCAACATTGAAAAACAACAAAAAATTCAACAACAACCTCGACATTGAAAAACACCAACAAATTCAACAACAACCTCAACATTGAAAAACTACAACAACCTCAACATTGAAAAACACCAACAAATTCAACAACAAACTCAACATTGAAAAACACCAACAAATTCAACAGCAACCTCAATATTGAAAAACAACAACAACCTCAACGCTGAAAAACACCAACAAATTCAACAACAACCTCGACATTGAAAAACAGCAACCACTTCAACAACAACCTCAACACTGAAAAACACCAACAAATTCAACAACAACCTCAATATTGAAAAACAACAACAACCTCAACATAGAAAACACCAACAAATTCAACAGCAACCTCAACATTGAAAAACACCAGCAAATTCAACAACGACAACATTGAAAAACAGCAACAAATTCAACAACAACCTCAACATTGAAAACACCAACAAATTCAACAACAACCTCAATAATGAAAAACAACAACAACCTCAACATTGAAAAACACCAACAAATTCAAAAACAACCTAAATATTGAAAAACAACAACAACCTCAACATTGAAAAACACCAACAAATTCAACAACAACCTCAACATTGAAAAACAACAACAACCTCAACATTGAAAAAAACAACAAATTCAACAACAACCTCAAGATTGAAAAACACCAACAAATTCAACAACAACCTCAACATTGAAAAACACCAACAAATTCAACAACAACCTCAACCTTGAAAAACACCAACAAATTCAGCAACAACCTCAACATTGAAAACACGAACAAATTTAACAACATCCTCAATATAGAAAAACAACAACAACCTCAACATTGAAAAACACCAACAAATTCAACAACAACCTCAAAATTGAAAAACACCAACCACCTCAACATTGAAAAAAGCAAAAACTTCAACAACCTCAAAATTGAAAAACACCAACAAATTCAACAACAACCTCAACATTGAAAAACACCACAAACTCAACAACAACCTCAACATTGAAAAAAACTAACAAATTCAACATTGAAAAACACCAACAAATTCAACAACAACCTCAACATTAAAAAACACCAACAAATTCAACAACAACTTCTAGATTGAAAAACACCAACAATTTCAACAACAACCTCAACATTGAACACCAACAACAACCTCAATATAGAAAAACACCATCAAATTCAACAACAACCTGAACATTGGAAAACAACAACAACCTCAACATTGAAAAACACCAACAAATTCAACAACAACCTCAACATTGAAAAACACCAACAAATTCAACAACAACCTCAACATTTAAAAACGCCAACAAATTCAACAACAACCTCAACATTGAAAAACACCAACAAATTCAACAACAACCTCAACATTGAAAAACACCAACAACCGCAACATTGAAAAAAACGAACGAATTCAACAACAAATTCAACATTGAAAAACACCAAAAAATTCAACAACAACCTCGACATTGAAAAACACCAACAAATTCAACAACAACCTCCACATTGAACAACAACAACAACCTCAACAAAGAAAAAGACCAACAAATTCAACAACAACCTCAACATTGAAAAACAACAACAACCTCAACTATGAGAAACACCAACAAATTCAAAAACAACCTCAACATTTAAAAACACCAACCAATTCAACAATAACCTCAACATTGTAAAACACGAACAAATTCAACAACAACTTCAACTTTGAAAAACACCAAAAAATTCAACAACAACCTCGACATTGAAAAACACCAACAAATTCAACAACAACCTCAACATTGAAAAACTACAACAACCTCAACATTGAAAAACACCAACAAATTCAACAACAAACTCAACATTGAAAAACACCAACAAATTCAACAGCAACCTCAATATTGAAAAACAACAACAACCTCAACGCTGAAAAACACCAACAAATTCAACAACAACCTCGACATTGAAAAACAGCAACCACTTCAACAACAACCTCAACACTGAAAAACACCAACAAATTCAACAACAACCTCAATATTGAAAAACAACAACAACCTCAACATAGAAAACACCAACAAATTCAAAAACAACCTCAACATTGAAAAACACCAGCAATTTCAACAACGACAACATTGAAAAACAGCAACAAATTCAACAACAACCTCAACATTGAAAACACCAACAAATTCAACAACAACCTGAATATTGAAAAACAACAATTACCTCAACATTGAAAAACACCAAGAAATTCAACAACAACCTCAACATTGAAAAACAACAACAACCTCAACATTGAAAAACACCAAGAAATTCAACAACAACCTCAACATTGAAAAAAACCAACAAATTCAACAACAACCTCAAGTTTGAAAAACACCAACAAATTCAGCAACAACCTCAACATTGAAAACACCAACAAATTTAACAACATCCTCAATATAGAAAAACAACAACAACCTCAACAATGAAAAACAGCAACAAATTCAAAAACAACCTCAATATTGAAAAACAACAACAACCTGAACATAGAAAACATCAACAAATTCAACAACAACCTCAACATTGAAAAACACCAGCAAATTCAACAGCAACCTCAACATTGAAAAAAACCAACAATTTCAACAACAACCTCAACATTGAAAAACACCAACAAATTCAACAACAACCTCAACATTGAAAAAACCAACAATTTCAACAACAAGCTCAAAATTGAAAAACACCAACAAATTCAACAACAACCTCAACATTGAAAAACACCAACAAATTCAACAACAACCTCAACATTGAAAACAGCAATAAATTCAACAACAACCTCAACATTAAAAAACAACAACCACAACATTGAAAAACACCAAAAAATTCAACAACAATCTGAACATTGAAAACACCAACAAATTCAACAACAACCTCAATATTGAAAAACAACAACAACCTCAACATTGAAAACACCAAGAAATTTAACAACATCCTCAATATTGAAAAACACCAACAACCTCAACATTGAAAAACAGCAACAAATTCAACAACATCAACATTGAAAAAAAACAATAAATTCAACAACAACCTCAACACTGAAAAACAACAACAACATCAACATTGAAAAACACCACAAACTGAACAACAACGTCAACATTGAAAAACACCAACAAATTCAAAAGCAACCTCAACATTGAAAAAAACCAACAAATTCAACAACAACATCAACATTGAAAAAAACCAACAAATTCAACAACAACCTCAACATTTAAAACACCAACAATGTGAACAACAACCTCAACTTTGAAAAACATCAACAAATTCAACAACAACCTGAACTTTGAAAAACACCAACAAATTCAAAAATAACCTCAACATGGAAAAACAACAACAACTTCATTAACAACATCAGCATTGAAAACACCAACAAATTCAACAACAACCTCAACATTGAAAACACCAACAAATTCAACAACAACTTCAACATTGAAAAACACCAGCAAATTCAACAACAACCTCGACATTTAAAACCACCAACAAATTCAACAACAACCTCGATATTGAAAAACACCAACAAATTCAACAATAACCTCAATATTGAAAGAGAGCAACAACCTCAACATGAAAAACACCAACAAATTAAACAACAACCTCGACATTGAAAAACAGCAACAAATTCAACAACAACCTCAATACTGAATAACACCAACAAATTCAACAACAACCTCAACATTGAAAAACAACAACAACCTCAACATAGAAAACACCAACAAATTCAACAACAACCTCAACATTGAAAAACACCAGCAAATTCTACAACGACAACATTGAAAAACAGCAACAAATTCAACAACAACCTCAACATTGAAAACACCAACAAATTCAACAACAACATGAATATTGAAAAACAACAATTACCTCAACATTGAAAAACACCAACAAATTCAACAACAACCTCAACATTGAAAAACAACAACAACCTCAACATTGAAATACACCAAGAAATTCAACAACAACCTCAACATTGAAAAAAACCAACAAATTCAACAACAACCTCAAGTTTGAAAAACACCAACAAATTCAGCAAGAACCTCAACATTGAAAACACCAACAAATTTAACAACATCCTCAATATAGAAAAACAACAACAACCTCAACAATGAAAAACAGCAACAAATTCAAAAACAACCTCAATATTGAAAAACAACAACAACCTCAACATGGAAAACCCCAACAAATTCAACAACAACCTCAACATTGAAAAACACCAGCAAATTCAACAACAACCTCAACATTGAAAAAAACCAACAATTTCAACAACAACCTCAACATTGAAAAACACCAACAAATTCAACAACAACCTCAACATTGAAAAAACCAACAATTTCAACAACAAGCTCAAAATTGAAAAACACCAACAAATTCAACAACAACCTCAACATTGAAAAACACCAACAAATACAACAACAACCTCAACATTGAAAACAGCAATAAATTCAACAACAACCTCAACATTGAAAAACAACAACCACAACATTGAAAAACACCAAAAAATTCAACAACAATCTGAACATTGAAAACACCAAAAAATTCAACAACAACCTCAATATTGAAAAACAACAACAACCTCAACATTGAAAACACCAACAAATTTAACAACATCCTCAATATTGAAAACCAAAAACAACCTCAACATTGAAAAACACCAACAAATTTAACAACAACCTCAACATTGAAAAACACCAACAACCTCAACATTGAAAAACAGCAACAAATTCAACAACATCAACATTGAAAAACAACAATAAATTCAACAACAACCTCAACACTGAAAAACAAAAACAACATCAACATTGAAAAACACCACAAACTGAACGACAACGTCAACATTGAAAAACACCAACAAATTCAAAAGAAACCTCAACATTGAAAAAAACCAACAAATTCAACAACGACCTCAACATTTAAAACACCAACAATGTGAACAACAACCTCAACTTTGAAAAACATCAACAAATTCAACAACAACCTGAACTTTGAAAAACACCAACAAATTAATAAATAACCTCAACTTGGAAAAACAACAATAAATTCATCAACAACATCAGCATTGAAAACACCAACAAATTCAACAACAACCTCAACATTGAAAACACAAACAAATTCAACAACAACTTCAACATTGAAAAACACCTACAAATTCAACAACAACCTCGACATTGAAAAACACCAACAAATTTAACATCAACCTCGACATTGAAAAAGACCAACAAATTCAACAACAACCTCGACATTGAAAAACACCAACAAATTCAACAACAACCTCAATATTGAAAAACAACAACAACTTCAACACTGAAAAACACCAACAAATTCAACAACAACCTCGACATTGAAAAACAGCTACAAATTCATTAACAACCTCAACACTGAAAAACACCAACAAATTCAACAACAACCTCAACATTGAAAAACAACAACAACCTCAACATAGAAAACACCAACAAATTCAACCACAACCTGAACATGGAAAAACACCAGCAAATTCAACAACAACCACAACTTTGAAAAACAGCAACAAATTCAACAACAACCTCAACATTGAAAACACCAACAATTTCAACAACAACCTCAATAATGAAAAACAACAACAACCTCAACATTGAAAAACACCAACAAATTCAAAAACAACCTCAATATTGAAAAACAACAACAACCTCAACATTGAAAAACACCAACAAATTCAACAATAACCTCAACATTGAAAAACAACAACAACCTCAACATTGAAAAACACCAACAAATTCAACAACAACCTCAACATTGAAAAACAACAACAACCTCAACATTGAAAAACACCAACAAATTCAACAACAACCTCAACATTGAAAAACAACAACAACCTCAACATTGAAAAACACCAACAAATTCAACAACAACTTCAACATTGAAAAACACCAACAAATTCAACAACAACCTCGAAATGAAAAACACCAACAAATTCAACAACAACCTCAACATTAAAAAACAACAACAACCTCAACATTGAAAAACACCAACAAATTCAACAACAACCTCAACATTAAAAAACAACAACAACCTCAACATTGAAAAACACCAACAAATTCAACAACAACCTCAACATTGAAAAACGCCAACAAATTCAACAACAACCTCAACATTTAAAAACGCCAACAAATTCAACAACAACCTCAACATTGAAAAACACCAACAAATTCAACAACAACCTCAACATTGAAAAACAACAACAACCGCAACATTGAAAAACACCAACAATTTCAACAACAAATTCAACATTGAAAAGCACCAAAAATTTCAACAACAACCTCGACATTGAAAAACACCAACAAATTCAACAACAACCTCCACATTGAACAACAACAACAACCTCAACAAAGAGAAAGACCAACTAATTCAACAACAACCTCAACATTGAAAAACAACAACAACCTCAACATTGAAAAACACCAACAAATTCAAAAACAACCTCAACATTTAAAAACACCAACCAATTCAACAATAACCTCAACATTGAAAAACACGAACAAATTCAACAACAACTTCAACATTGAAAAACACCAAAAAATTCAACAACAACCTCGACATTAAAAAACACCAACAAATTCAACAACAACCTCAACATTGAAAAACTACAACAACCTCAACATTGAAAAACACCAACAAATTCAACAACAAACTCAACATTGAAAAACACCAACAAATTCAACAGCAACCTCAACATTGAAAACAGCAATAAATACAACAACCTCAACATTGAAAAACAACAACAACCAGAACATTGAAAAACACCAACAAATTCAACAACAACCTCAACCTTGAAAAACACCAACAAATTCAGCAACAACCTCAACATTGAAAACACGAACAAATTTAACAACATCCTCAATATAGAAAAACAACAACAACCCCAACATTGAAAAACACCAACAAATTCAACAACAACCTCAAAATTGAAAAACACCAACAACCTCAACATTGAAAAAAAGCAAAAACTTCAACAACATCAACATTGAAAAACACCACAAACTCAACAACAACCTCAACATTGAAAAACACCAACAAATTCAACAACAACCTCAACATTGAAAAAAACCAACAAATTCAACAACAACCTCAACATTGAAAAACACCAACAATTTCAACAACAACCTCAACATTGAAAACACCAACAAATTCAACAAGAACTTCGACATTGAAAAACACCAACAAATTCAACAACAACCTCAACATTGAAAAAAACCAACAAATTCATGAAAACCTCAACATTAAAAAACAGCAAAAAATTGAACAACAAAGTCAACATTGAATAACACCAACAAAGTCAACAACAATATCAACATTGAAAAACAGGAAGAAATTCAAAAACAACCCCAACATTGAAAACACGAAGAAATTCATCAGGAACCTCGATATTGAAAAAAACCAACAAATTCAACAACAACCTCAACATTGAAAAACACCAACAAATTTAACAACAACCTCAACATTGAAAAACAACAAGAACCTCAACATGGAAGAAGACCAACAAATTCAACAACAACCTCAACATTGAAAAACAACAACAACCTCAAAATTCGAAAACACCAACAAATTCAGCAACAACCTCAACATTGAAAAACAACAACAACCTCAACCTTGAAAAACACCAACAAATTCAACAGCAACCTCAACATTGAAAAACACCAACAAATTCAACAACAACCTCAACATCGAAAAACAACAACAACCACAACATTGAAAAAAACCAACAAATTCAACAACAACCTCAACATTGAAAAACAACAACAACCTCAACTTTGAAAAACACCAACAAATTCAACAACAACCTCAACATTGAAAAACACCAACAAATTCAACAACAACCTGAACATTGAAGAACAACAACAACCTCAACATTGAAAAACACCAACAAATTCAACAATAACCTCAACATTGAAAAACAACAACCTCAACATTGAAAAACACCAGCAAATTCAACAACAACCTCAACATTGAAAAACACCAACAAATTCAAAAACAACCTCAACATTTAAAAACACCAACCAATTCAACAATAACCTCAACATTGAAAAACACGAACAAATTCAACAACAACTTCAACTTTGAAAAACACCAAAAAATTCAACAACAACCTAGACATTGATAAACACCAACAAATTCAACAACAACCTCAACATTGAAAAACTACAACAACCTCAACATTGAAAAACACCAACAAATTCAACAACAAACTCAACATTGAAAAACACGAACAAATTCAACAGCAACCTCAATATTGAAAAACAACAACAACCTCAACGCTGACAAACACCAACAAATTCAACAACAACCTCGACATTGAAAAACAGCAACCACTTCAACAACAACCTCAACACTGAAAAACACCAACAAATTCAACAACAACCTCAATATTGAAAAACAACAACAACCTCAACATAGAAAACACCAACAAATTCAAAAACAACCTCAACATTGAAAAACACCAGCAATTTCAACAACGACAACATTGAAAAACAGCAACAAATTCAACAACAACCTCAACATTGAAAACACCAACAAATTCAACAACAACCTGAATATTGAAAAACAACAATTACCTCAACATTGAAAAACACCAACAAATTCAACAACAACCTCAACATTGAAAAACAACAACAACCTCAACATTGAAAAACACCAAGAAATTCAACAACAACCTCAACATTGAAAAAAACCAACAAATTCAACAACAACCTCAAGTTTGAAAAACACCAACAAATTCAGCAACAACCTCAACATTGAAAACACCAACAAATTTAACAACATCCTCAATATAGAAAAACAACAACAACCTCAACAATGAAAAACAGCAACAAATTCAAAAACAACCTCAATATTGAAAAACAACAACAACCTGAACATAGAAAACATCAACAAATTCAACAACAACCTCAACATTGAAAAACACCAGCAAATTCAACAGCAACCTCAACATTGAAAAAAACCAACAATTTCAACAACAACCTCAACATTGAAAAACACCAACAAATTCAACAACAACCTCAACATTGAAAAAACCAACAATTTCAACAACAAGCTCAAAATTGAAAAACACCAACAAATTCAACAACAACCTCAACATTGAAAAACACCAACAAATTCAACAACAACCTCAACATTGAAAACAGCAATAAATTCAACAACAACCTCAACATTGAAAAACAACAACCACAACATTGAAAAACACCAAAAAATTCAACAACAATCTGAACATTGAAAACACCAACAAATTCAACAACAACCTCAATATTGAAAAACAACAACAACCTCAACATTGAAAACACCAAGAAATTTAACAACATCCTCAATATTGAAAAACAAAAACAACCTCAACATTGAAAAACACCAACAATTTTAACAACAACCTCAACATTGAAAAACACCAACAACCTCAACATTGAAAAACAGCAACAAATTCAACAACATCAACATTGAAAAACAACAATAAATTCAACAACAACCTCAACACTGAAAAACAACAACAACATCAACATTGAAAAACACCACAAACTGAACAACAACGTCAACATTGAAAAACACCAACAAATTCAAAAGCAACCTCAACATTGAAAAAAACCAACAAATTCAACAACAACATCAACATTGAAAAAAACCAACAAATTCAACAACAACCTCAACATTTAAAACACCAACAATGTGAACAACAACCTCAACTTTGAAAAACATCAACAAATTCAACAACAACCTGAACTTTGAAAAACACCAACAAATTCAAAAATAACCTCAACATGGAAAAACAACAACAAATTCATTAACAACATCAGCATTGAAAACACCAACAAATTCAACAACAACCTCAACATTGAAAACACCAACAAATTCAACAACAACTTCAACATTGAAAAACACCAGCAAATTCAACAACAACCTCGACATTTAAAACCACCAACAAATTCAACAACAACCTCGATATTGAAAAACACCAACAAATTCAACAATAACCTCAATATTGAAAGAGAGCAACAACCTCAACATGAAAAACACCAAGAAATTCAACAACAACCTCAACATTGAAAAAAACCAACAAATTCAACAACAACCTCAAGTTTGAAAAACACCAACAAATTCAGCAACAACCTCAACATTGAAAACACCAACAAATTTAACAACATCCTCAATATAGAAAAACAACAACAACCTCAACAATGAAAAACAGCAACAAATTCAAAAACAACCTCAATATTGAAAAACAACAACAACCTCAACATGGAAAACCCCAACAAATTCAACAACAACCTCAACATTGAAAAACACCAGCAAATTCAACAACAACCTCAACATTGAAAAAAACCAACAATTTCAACAACAACCTCAACATTGAAAAACACCAACAAATTCAACAACAACCTCAACATTGAAAAAACCAACAATTTCAACAACAAGCTCAAAATTGAAAAACACCAACAAATTCAACAACAACCTCAACATTGAAAAACACCAACAAATTCAACAACAACCTCAACATTGAAAACAGCAATAAATTCAACAACAACCTCAACATTGAAAAACAACAACCACAACATTGAAAAACACCAAAAAATTCAACAACAATCTGAACATTGAAAACACCAAAAAATTCAACAACAACCTCAATATTGAAAAACAACAACAACCTCAACATTGAAAACACCAACAAATTTAACAACATCCTCAATATTGAAAACCAAAAACAACCTCAACATTGAAAAACACCAACAAATTTAACAACAACCTCAACATTGAAAAACACCAACAACCTCAACATTGAAAAACAGCAACAAATTCAACAACATCAACATTGAAAAACAACAATAAATTCAACAACAACCTCAACACTGAAAAACAAAAACAACATCAACATTGAAAAACACCACAAACTGAACAACAACGTCAACATTGAAAAACACCAACAAATTCAAAAGAAACCTCAACATTGAAAAAAACCAACAAATTCAACAACGACCTCAACATTTAAAACACCAACAATGTGAACAACAACCTCAACTTTGAAAAACATCAACAAATTCAACAACAACCTGAACTTTGAAAAACACCAACAAATTAATAAATAACCTCAACATGGAAAAACAACAATAAATTCATCAACAACATCAGCATTGAAAACACCAACAAATTCAACAACAACCTCAACATTGAAAACACAAACAAATTCAACAACAACTTCAACATTGAAAAACACCAACAAATTCAACAACAACCTCGACATTGAAAAACACCAACAAATTTAACATCAACCTCGACATTGAAAAAGACCAACAAATTCAACAACAACCTCGACATTGAAAAACACCAACAAATTCAACAACAACCTCAATATTGAAAAACAACAACAACTTCAACACTGAAAAACACCAACAAATTCAACAACAACCTCGACATTGAAAAACAGCTACAAATTCATTAACAACCTCAACACTGAAAAACACCAACAAATTCAACAACAACCTCAACATTGAAAAACAACAACAACCTCAACATAGAAAACACCAACAAATTCAACCACAACCTGAACATGGAAAAACACCAGCAAATTCAACAACAACCACAACTTTGAAAAACAGCAACAAATTCAACAACAACCTCAACATTGAAAACACCAACAATTTCAACAACAACCTCAATAATGAAAAACAACAACAACCTCAACATTGAAAAACACCAACAAATTCAAAAACAACCTCAATATTGAAAAACAACAACAACCTCAACATTGAAAAACACCAACAAATTCAACAATAACCTCAACATTGAAAAACAACAACAACCTCAACATTGAAAAACACCAACAAATTCAACAACAACCTCAACATTGAAAAACAACAACAACCTCAACATTGAAAAACACCAACAAATTCAACAACAACCTCAACATTGAAAAACAACAACAACCTCAACATTGAAAAACACCAACAAATTCAACAACAACTTCAACATTGAAAAACACCAACAAATTCAACAACAACCTCGAAATGAAAAACACCAACAAATTCAACAACAACCTCAACATTAAAAAACAACAACAACCTCAACATTGAAAAACAACAACAACCTCAACATTGAAAAACACCAACAAATTCAACAACAACCTCAACATTGAAAAACGCCAACAAATTCAACAACAACCTCAACATTTAAAAACGCCAACAAATTCAACAACAACCTCAACATTGAAAAACACCAACAAATTCAACAACAACCTCAACATTGAAAAACAACAACAACCGCAACATTGAAAAACACCAACAAATTCAACAACAACCTCAACATTGAAAACAGCAATAAATTCAACAACAACCTCAACATTGAAAAACAACAACCACAACATTGAAAAACACCAAAAAATTCAACAACAATCTGAACATTGAAAACACCAAAAAATTCAACAACAACCTCAATATTGAAAAACAACAACAACCTCAACATTGAAAACACCAACAAATTTAACAACATCCTCAATATTGAAAACCAAAAACAACCTCAACATTGAAAAACACCAACAAATTTAACAACAACCTCAACATTGAAAAACACCAACAACCTCAACATTGAAAAACAGCAACAAATTCAACAACATCAACATTGAAAAACAACAATAAATTCAACAACAACCTCAACACTGAAAAACAAAAACAACATCAACATTGAAAAACACCACAAACTGAACAACAACGTCAACATTGAAAAACACCAACAAATTCAAAAGAAACCTCAACATTGAAAAAAACCAACAAATTCAACAACGACCTCAACATTTAAAACACCAACAATGTGAACAACAACCTCAACTTTGAAAAACATCAACAAATTCAACAACAACCTGAACTTTGAAAAACACCAACAAATTAATAAATAACCTCAACATGGAAAAACAACAATAAATTCATCAACAACATCAGCATTGAAAACACCAACAAATTCAACAACAACCTCAACATTGAAAACACAAACAAATTCAACAACAACTTCAACATTGAAAAACACCAACAAATTCAACAACAACCTCGACATTGAAAAACACCAACAAATTTAACATCAACCTCGACATTGAAAAAGACCAACAAATTCAACAACAACCTCGACATTGAAAAACACCAACAAATTCAACAACAACCTCAATATTGAAAAACAACAACAACTTCAACACTGAAAAACACCAACAAATTCAACAACAACCTCGACATTGAAAAACAGCTACAAATTCATTAACAACCTCAACACTGAAAAACACCAACAAATTCAACAACAACCTCAACATTGAAAAACAACAACAACCTCAACATAGAAAACACCAACAAATTCAACCACAACCTGAACATGGAAAAACACCAGCAAATTCAACAACAACCACAACTTTGAAAAACAGCAACAAATTCAACAACAACCTCAACATTGAAAACACCAACAATTTCAACAACAACCTCAATAATGAAAAACAACAACAACCTCAACATTGAAAAACACCAACAAATTCAAAAACAACCTCAATATTGAAAAACAACAACAACCTCAACATTGAAAAACACCAACAAATTCAACAATAACCTCAACATTGAAAAACAACAACAACCTCAACATTGAAAAACACCAACAAATTCAACAACAACCTCAACATTGAAAAACAACAACAACCTCAACATTGAAAAACACCAACAAATTCAACAACAACCTCAACATTGAAAAACAACAACAACCTCAACATTGAAAAACACCAACAAATTCAACAACAACTTCAACATTGAAAAACACCAACAAATTCAACAACAACCTCGAAATGAAAAACACCAACAAATTCAACAACAACCTCAACATTAAAAAACAACAACAACCTCAACATTGAAAAACAACAACAACCTCAACATTGAAAAACACCAACAAATTCAACAACAACCTCAACATTGAAAAACGCCAACAAATTCAACAACAACCTCAACATTTAAAAACGCCAACAAATTCAACAACAACCTCAACATTGAAAAACACCAACAAATTCAACAACAACCTCAACATTGAAAAACAACAACAACCGCAACATTGAAAAACACCAACAATTTCAACAACAAATTCAACATTGAAAAACACCAAAAATTTCAACAACAACCTCGACATTGAAAAACACCAACAAATTCAACAACAACCTCCACATTGAACAACAACAACAACCTCAACAAAGAGAAAGACCAACTAATTCAACAACAACCTCAACATTGAAAAACAACAACAACCTCAACATTGAAAAACACCAACAAATTCAAAAACAACCTCAACATTTAAAAACACCAACCAATTCAACAATAACCTCAACATTGAAAAACACGAACAAATTCAACAACAACTTCAACATTGAAAAACACCAAAAAATTCAACAACAACCTCGACATTAAAAAACACCAACAAATTCAACAACAACCTCAACATTGAAAAACTACAACAACCTCAACATTGAAAAACACCAACAAATTCAACAACAAACTCAACATTGAAAAACACCAACAAATTCAACAGCAACCTCAACATTGAAAACAGCAATAAATACAACAACCTCAACATTGAAAAACAACAACAACCAGAACATTGAAAAACACCAACAAATTCAACAACAACCTCAACCTTGAAAAACACCAACAAATTCAGCAACAACCTCAACATTGAAAACACGAACAAATTTAACAACATCCTCAATATAGAAAAACAACAACAACCCCAACATTGAAAAACACCAACAAATTCAACAACAACCTCAAAATTGAAAAACACCAACAACCTCAACATTGAAAAAAAGCAAAAACTTCAACAACATCAACATTGAAAAACACCACAAACTCAACAACAACCTCAACATTGAAAAACACCAACAAATTCAACAACAACCTCAACATTGAAAAAAACCAACAAATTCAACAACAACCTCAACATTGAAAAACACCAACAATTTCAACAACAACCTCAACATTGAAAACACCAACAAATTCAACAAGAACTTCGACATTGAAAAACACCAACAAATTCAACAACAACCTCAACATTGAAAAAAACCAACAAATTCATGAACAACCTCAACATTAAAAAACAGCAAAAAATTGAACAACAAAGTCAACATTGAATAACACCAACAAAGTCAACAACAATATCAACATTGAAAAACAGGAAGAAATTCAAAAACAACCCCAACATTGAAAACACGAAGAAATTCATCAGGAACCTCGATATTGAAAAAAACCAACAAATTCAACAACAACCTCAACATTGAAAAACACCAACAAATTTAACAACAACCTCAACATTGAAAAACAACAAGAACCTCAACATGGAAGAAGACCAACAAATTCAACAACAACCTCAACATTGAAAAACAACAACAACCTCAAAATTCGAAAACACCAACAAATTCAGCAACAACCTCAACATTGAAAAACAACAACAACCTCAACCTTGAAAAACACCAACAAATTCAACAGCAACCTCAACATTGAAAAACACCAACAAATTCAACAACAACCTCAACATCGAAAAACAACAACAACCACAACATTGAAAAAAACCAACAAATTCAACAACAACCTCAACATTGAAAAACAACAACAACCTCAACTTTGAAAAACACCAACAAATTCAACAACAACCTCAACATTGAAAAACACCAACAAATTCAACAACAACCTGAACATTGAAGAACAACAACAACCTCAACATTGAAAAACACCAACAAATTCAACAATAACCTCAACATTGAAAAACAACAACAACCTCAACATTGAAAAACACCAGCAAATTCAACAACAACCTCAACATTGAAAAACACCAACAAATTCAACAACAACCTCAACATTGAAAAACAACAACAACCTCAACATTGAAAAACACCAACAAAATCAACAACAACCTCAATATTGAAAAACAACAACAACCTCAACATTGAAAAACACCAACAAATTCAACAACAACTTCAGCATTGAAAAACACCAACAAATTCAACAACAACCTCGAAATTGAAAAATACCAACAAATTCAACAACAACTTCAACATTGAAAAACACCAACAAATTCAACAACAACCTCGACATTGAAAAACACCAACAAATTTAACAACAACCTCGACATTGAAAAACACCAACAAATTCAACATCAACCTCGACATTGAAAAACACCAACAAATTCAACAACAACCTCGACACTGAAAAACACCAACAAATTCAACAACAACCTCAATATTGAAAAACAACAACAACCTCAACACTGAAAAACACCAACAAATTCAACAACAACCTCGACATTGAAAAACAGCAAAAATTCAACAACAACCTCAACACTGAAAAACACCAACAAATTCAACAACAACCTCAACATTGAAAAACAACAACTACCTCAACATAGAAAACACCAACAAATTCAACCACAACCTCAACATTGAAAAACACCAGCAAATTCAACAACAACCACAACATTGACAAACAGCAACAAATTCAACAACAACCTCAACATTGAAAACACCAACAAATTCAACAACAACCTCAATAATGAAAAACAACAACAAACTCAACATTGAAAAACACCAACAAATTCAAAAACAACCTCAACATTGAAAAACAACAACAACCTCAACATTGAAAAACACCAAGAAATTCAACAACAACCTCAACATTGAAAAACACCAACAAATTCAACAACAACCTCAAGATTGAAAAACACCAACAAATTCAACAACAACCTCAACATTGAAAAACACCAACAAATTCAACAACAACCTCAACCTTGAAAAACACCCACAAATTCAGCAACAACCTCAACATTGAAAACACGAACAAATTTAACTACATCCTCAATATAGAAAAACAACAACAACCTCAACATTGAAAAACACCAACAAATTCAACAACAACCTCAACATTGAAAAACACCAACATCCTCAACATTGAAAAAAAGCAAAAACTTCAACAACATCAACATTGAAAAACAACAACAAATTCAACAACAAACTCAACATTGAAAAACACCACAAACTCAACAACAACCTCAACATTGAAAAACACCAACAAATTCAACAACAACCTCAACATTGAAAAAAACCAACAAATTCAACAACAACCTCAACATTGAAAATCACCAACAATTTCAACAACAACCTCAACATTGAAAACACCAACAAATTCAACAAGAACTTCGACATTGAAAAACACCAACAAATTCAACAACAACCTCAACATTGAAAAAAACCAACAAATTCATGAACAACCTCAACATTAAAAAACACCAACAAATTGAACAACAAAGTCAACATTGAATAACACCAACAAAGTCAACAACAATATCAACATTGAAAAACAGGAAGAAATTCAAAAACAACCCCAACATTGAAAACACGAAGAAATTCATCAGGAACCTCGATATTGAAAAAAACCAACAAATTCAACAACAACCTCAACATTGAAAAACACCAACAAATTTAACAACAACCTCAACATTGAAAAACAACAAGAACCTCAACATGGAAGAAGACCAACAAATTCAACAACAACCTCAACATTGAAAAACAACAACAACCTCAAAATTCGAAAACACCAACAAATTCAGCAACAACCTCAACATTGAAAAACAACAACAACCTCAACCTTGAAAAACACCAACAAATTCAACAGCAACCTCAACATTGAAAAACACCAACAAATTCAACAACAACCTCAACATCGAAAAACAACAACAACCACAACATTGAAAAACACCAACAAATTCAACATTGAAAAACACCAACAAATTCAACACCAACCTCAACATTGAAAAACACCAACAAATTCAACAACAACCTGAACATTGAAAAACAACAACAACCTCAACATTGAAAAACACCAACAAATTCAACAATAACCTCAACATTGAAAAACAACAACAACCTCAACATTGAAAAACACCAACAAATTCAAAAACAACCTCAATATTGAAAAACAACAACAACCTCAACATTGAAAAACACCAACAAATTCAACAACAACCTCAACATTGAAAAACAACAACAACCTCAACATTGAAAAACACCAACAAATTCAACAACAACCTCAACATTGAAAAACACCAACAAATTTAACAACAACCTCAACATTGAAAAACAACAAGAACCTCAACATGGAAGAAGACCAACAAATTCAACAACAACCTCAACATTGAAAAACAACAACAACCTCAAAATTCGAAAACACCAACAAATTCAGCAACAACCTCAACATTGAAAAACAACAACAACCTCAACCTTGAAAAACACCAACAAATTCAACAGCAACCTCAACATTGAAAAACACCAACAAATTCAACAACAACCTCAACATCGAAAAACAACAACAACCTCAACATTGAAAAACAACAACAACCTCAACTTTGAAAAACACCAACAAATTCAACAACAACCTCAACATTGAAAAACACCAACAAATTCAACAACAACCTGAACATTGAAAAACAACAACAACCTCAACATTGAAAAACACCAACAAATTCAACAATAACCTCAACATTGAAAAACAACAACAACCTCAACATTGAAAAACACCAACAAATTCAACAACAACCTCAACTTTGAAAAACACCAACAAATTCAACAACAACCTCAACATTGAAAAACAACAACAACCTCAACATTGAAAAACACCAACAAAATCAACAACAACCTCAACATTGAAAAACAACAACAACCTCAACATTGAAAAACACCAACAAATTCAACAACAACTTCAGCATTGAAAAACACCAACAAATTCAACAACAACCTCGAAATTGAAAAATACCAACAAATTCAACAACAACTTCAACATTGAAAAACACCAACAAATTCAACAACAACCTCGACATTGAAAAACACCAACAAATTTAACAACAACCTCGACATTGAAAAACACCAACAAATTCAACATCAACCTCGACATTGAAAAACACCAACAAATTCAACAACAACCTCGACACTGAAAAACACCAACAAATTCAACAACAACCTCAATATTGAAAAACAACAACAACCTCAACACTGAAAAACACCAACAAATTCAACAACAACCTCGACATTGAAAAACAGCAAAAATTCAACAACAACCTCAACACTGAAAAACACCAACAAATTCAACAACAACCTCAACATTGAAAAACAACAACAACCTCAACATAGAAAACACCAACAAATTCAACCACAACCTCAACATTGAAAAACACCAGCAAATTCAACAACAACCACAACATTGACAAACAGCAACAAATTCAACAACAACCTCAACATTGAAAACACCAACAAATTCAACAACAACCTCAATAATGAAAAACAACAACAAACTCAACATTGAAAAACACCAACAAATTCAAAAACAACCTCAATATTGAAGAACAACAACAACCTCAACATTGAAAAACACCAACAAATTCAACAACAACCTCAACATTGAAAAACAACAACAACCTCAACATTGAAAAACACCAAGAAATTCAACAACAACCTCAACATTGAAAAACACCAACAAATTCAACAACAACCTCAAGATTGAAAAACACCAACAAATTCAACAACAACCTCAACATTGAAAAACACCAACAAATTCAACAACAACCTCAACCTTGAAAAACACCAACAAATTCAGCAACAACCTCAACATTGAAAACACGAACAAATTTAACTACATCCTCAATATAGAAAAACAACAACAACCTCAACATTGAAAAACACCAACAAATTCAACAACAACCTCAAAATTGAAAAACACCAACAACCTCAACATTGAAAAAAAGCAAAAACTTCAACAACATCAACATTGAAAAACAACAACAAATTCAACAACAAACTCAACATTGAAAAACACCACAAACTCAACAACAACCTCAACATTGAAAAACACCAACAAATTCAACAACAACCTCAACATTGAAAAAAACCAACAAATTCAACAACAACCTCAACATTGAAAATCACCAACAATTTCAACAACAACCTCAACATTGAAAACACCAACAAATTCAACAAGAACTTCGACATTGAAAAACACCAACAAATTCAACAACAACCTCAACATTGAAAAAAACCAACAAATTCATGAACAACCTCAACATTAAAAAACACCAACAAATTGAACAACAAAGTCAACATTGAATAACACCAACAAAGTCAACAACAATATCAACATTGAAAAACAGGAAGAAATTCAAAAACAACCCCAACATTGAAAACACGAAGAAATTCATCAGGAACCTCGATATTGAAAAAAACCAATAAATTCAACAACAACCTCAACATTGAAAAACACCAACAAATTTAACAACAACCTCAACATTGAAAAACAACAAGAACCTGAACATGGAAGAAGACCAACAAATTCAACAACAACCTCAACATTGAAAAACAACAACAACCTCAAAATTCGAAAACACCAACAAATTCAGCAACAACCTCAACATTGAAAAACAACAACAACCTCAACCTTGAAAAACACCAACAAATTCAACAGCAACCTCAACATTGAAAAACACCAACAAATTCAACAACAACCTCAACATCGAAAAACAACAACAACCACAACATTGAAAAACACCAACAAATTCAACATTGAAAAACACCAACAAATTCAACACCAACCTCAACATTGAAAAACACCAACAAATTCAACAACAACCTGAACATTGAAAAACAACAACAACCTCAACATTGAAAAACACCAACAAATTCAACAATAACCTCAACATTGAAAAACAACAACAACCTCAACATTGAAAAACACCAACAACTTCAAAAACAACCTCAATATTGAAAAGCAACAACAACCTCAACATTGAAAAACACCAACAAATTCAACAACAACCTCAACATTGAAAAACAACAACAACCTCAACATTGAAAAACACCAAGAAATTCAACAACAACCTCAACATTGAAAAAAACAACAAATTCAACAACAACCTCTAGATTGAAAAACACCAACAAATTCAACAACAACCTCAACATTGAAAAACACCAACAAATTCAACAACAACCTCAACCTTGAAAAACACCAACAAATTCAGCAACAACCTCAACATTGAAAACACGAACAAATTTAACAACATCCTTTATATAGAAAAACAACAACAACCTCAACTTTGAAAAACACCAACAAATTCAACAACAACCTCAAAATTGAAAAACACCAACAACCTCAACATTGAAAAAAAGCAAAAACTTCAACAACATCAACATTGAAAAACAACAACAAATTCAACAACAAACTCAACATTGAAAAACACCACAAACTCAACAACAACCTCAACATTGAAAAACACCAACAAATTCAACAACAACCTCAACATTGAAAACACCAACAAATTCAACAACAACCTCAACATTGAAAAAAACCAACAAATTCATGAACAACCTCAACATTAAAAAACACCAAAAAATTGAACAACAAAGTCAACATTGAATAACACCAACAAAGTCAACAACAATATCAACATTGAAAAACAGGAAGAAATTCAAAAACAACCCCAACATTGAAAACACGAAGAAATTCATCAGGAACCTCGATATTGAAAAAAACCAACAAATTCAACAACAACCTCAACATTGAAAAACAACAAGAACCTCAACATGGAAGAAGACCAACAAATTCAACAACAACCTCAACATTGAAAAACAACAACAACCTCAAAATTCGAAAACACCAACAAATTCAGCAACAACCTCAACATTGAAAAACACCAACAAATTCAACAACAACCTCAACATCGAAAAACAACAACAACCACAACATTGAAAAACAGCAACAAATTCAACATTGAAAAACACCAACCAATTCAACACTAACCTCAACATTGAAAAACACCAACAAATTCAACAACAACCTGAACATTGAAAAACAACAACAACCACAACATTGAAAAACACCAACAAATTCAACATTGAAAAACACCAACCAATTCAACACTAACCTCAACATTGAAAAACACCAACAAATTCAACAATAACCTCAACATTGAAAAACAACAACAACCTCAACATTGAAAAACACCAACAAATTCAACAACAACCTCAACATTGAAAAACACCAACAAATTCAACAACAACCTCAACATTGAAAAACAACAACAACCTCAACATTGAAAAACACCAACAAAATCAACAACGACCTCAACATTGAAAAACAACAACAACCTCAACATTGAAAAACACCAACAAATTCAACAACAACTTCAGCATTGAAAAACACCAACAAATTCAACAACAACCTCGAAATTGAAAAATACCAACAAATTCAACAACAACCTCAACATTAAAAAACAACAACAACCTCACCATTGAAAAACACGAACAAATTCAGCAACCTAAACATTGAAAAACAGCAACAACCTCAAAATTGAAAAACACCAACAAATTCAACAACAACCTCAACATTTAAAAACAACAACAAATTCAACAACAACCTCAACATTGAAAAACAACAACAACCTCAACATTGAAAAACACCAACAAATTCAACAACAACCTCAACATTGAAAAACACCAACAAATTCAACAACAACTTCTACATTTAAAAACACAAACAATTTCAATAACAACCTCAAAATTGAAAAACAACAACAACCTCAACATTGAAAAACACCAACAAATTCAACAACAACCTCAACATTGAAAAACAACAACAACCTCAACATTGAAAAACACCAACATATTCAACAACAACTTCAACACTGAAAAACACCAACAATTTCAACAACAACCTCGACATTCAAAAACACCATCAAATTCAACAACAACCTCAACCTTGAAAAACACCAACAAATTCAGCAACAACCTCAACATTGAAAACACGAACAAATTTAACAACATCCTCAATATAGAAAAACAACAACAACCTCAACATTGAAAAACACCAACAAATTCAACAACAACCTCAAAATTGAAAAACACCAACAACCTCAACATTGAAAAAAAGCAAAAACTTCAACAACATCAACATTGAAAAACAACAACAAATTCAACAACAAACTCAACATTGAAAAACACCACAAACTCAACAACAACCTCAACATTGAAAAACACCAACAAATTCAACAACAACCTCAACATTGAAAAAAACCAACAAATTCAACAACAACCTCAACATTGAAAATCACCAACAATTTCAACAACAACCTCAACATTGAAAACACCAACAAATTCAACAAGAACTTCGACATTGAAAAACACCAACAAATTCAACAACAACCTCAACATTGAAAAAAACCAACAAATTCATGAACAACCTCAACATTAAAAAACACCAACAAATTGAACAACAAAGTCAACATTGAATAACACCAACAAAGTCAACAACAATATCAACATTGAAAAACAGGAAGAAATTCAAAAACAACCCCAACATTGAAAACACGAAGAAATTCATCAGGAACCTCGATATTGAAAAAAACCAACAAATTCAACAACAACCTCAACATTGAAAAACACCAACAAATTTAACAACAACCTCAACATTGAAAAACAACAAGAACCTCAACATGGAAGAAGACCAACAAATTCAACAACAACCTCAACATTGAAAAACAACAACAACCTCAAAATTCGAAAACACCAACAAATTCAGCAACAACCTCAACATTGAAAAACAACAACAACCTCAACCTTGAAAAACACCAACAAATTCAACAGCAACCTCAACATTGAAAAACACCAACAAATTCAACAACAACCTCAACATCGAAAAACAACAACAACCACAACATTGAAAAACACCAACAAATTCAACAACAACCTCAAAATTGAAAAACACCAACAACCTCAACATTGAAAAAAAGCAAAAACTTCAACAACATCAACATTGAAAAACAACAACAAATTCAACAACAAACTCAACATTGAAAAACACCACAAACTCAACAACAACCTCAACATTGAAAAACACCAACAAATTCAACAACAACCTCAACATTGAAAACACCAACAAATTCAACAAGAACTTCGACATTGAAAAACACCAACAAATTCAACAACAACCTCAACATTGAAAAAAACCAACAAATTCATGAACAACCTCAACATTAAAAAACACCAACAAATTGAACAACAAAGTCAACATTGAATAACACCAACAAAGTCAACAACAATATCAACATTGAAAAACAGGAAGAAATTCAAAAACAACCCCAACATTGAAAACACGAAGAAATTCATCAGGAACCTCAATATTGAAAAAAACCAACAAATTCAACAACAACCTCAACATTGAAAAACAACAAGAACCTCAACATGGAAGAAGACCAACAAATTCAACAACAACCTCAACATTGAAAAACAACAACAACCTCAAAATTCGAAAACACCAACAAATTCAGCAACAACCTCAACATTGAAAAACACCAACAAATTCAACAACAACCTCAACATCGAAAAACAACAACAACCACAACATTGAAAAACACCAACAAATTCAACATTGAAAAACACCAACCAATTCAACACTAACCTCAACATTGAAAAACACCAACAAATTCAACAACAACCTGAACATTGAAAAACAACAACAACCACAACATTGAAAAACACCAACAAATTCAACATTGAAAAACACCAACCAATTCAACACTAACCTCAACATTGAAAAACACCAACAAATTCAACAATAACCTCAACATTGAAAAACAACAACAACCTCAACATTGAAAAACACCAACAAATTCAACAACAACCTCAACATTGAAAAACACCAACAAATTCAACAACAACCTCAACATTGAAAAACAACAACAACCTCAACATTGAAAAACACCAACAAAATCAACAACGACCTCAACATTGAAAAACAACAACAACCTCAACATTGAAAAACACCAACAAATTCAACAACAACTTCAGCATTGAAAAACACCAACAAATTCAACAACAACCTCGAAATTGAAAAATACCAACAAATTCAACAACAACCTCAACATTAAAAAACAACAACAACCTCACCATTGAAAAACACGAACAAATTCAGCAACCTAAACATTGAAAAACAGCAACAACCTCAAAATTGAAAAACACCAACAAATTCAACAACAACCTCAACATTTAAAAACAACAACAAATTCAACAACAACCTCAACATTGAAAAACAACAACAACCTCAACATTGAAAAACACCAACAAATTCAACAACAACCTCAACATTGAAAAACACCAACAAATTCAACAACAACTTCTACATTGAAAAACACAAACAATTTCAATAACAAACTCAAAATTGAAAAACAACAACAACCTCAACATTGAAAAACACCAACAAATTCAACAACAACATCAACATTGAAAAACAACAACAACCTCAACATTGAAAAACACCAACATATTCAACAACAACTTCAACACTGAAAAACACCAACAATTTCAACAACAACCTCGACATTCAAAAACACCATCAAATTCAACAACAACCTGAACATTGGAAAACAGCAACAACCTCAACATTGAAAAACACCAACAAATTCAACAACAACCTCAACATTGAAAAACACCAACAAATTCAACAACAACCTCAACATTTAAAAACGCCAACAAATTCAACAACAACCTCAACATTGAAAAACACCAACAAATTCAACAACAACCTCAACATTGAAAAACAACAACAACCGCCACATTGAAAAACACGAACAAATTCAACACAAATTCAACATTGAAAAACACCAAAAAATTCAACAACAACCTCGACATTGAAAAACACCAACAAATTCAACAACAGCCTCCACATTGAACAACAACAACAACCTCAACAAAGAAAAAGACCAACAAATTCAACAACAACCTCAACATTGAAAAACAACAACAACCTCAACATTGAAAAACACCAACAAATTCAACACAAACCTCAACATTTAAAAATACCAACCAATTCAACAATAACCTCAACATTGATAAACACGAACAAATTCAACAACAACTTCAACATTGAAAAACACCAACAAATTCAACAACAACCTCAACATTGAAAAACACCAACAAATTCAACATCAACCTCAACATTGAAAAACACCAACAAATTCAACAAGAACCTCAACATTGTAACAGCAATAAATACAACAACCTCAACATTGAAAAACAACAACAACCACAACATTGAAAAACACCAACAAATTCAACAACAATCTGAACATTGAAAACACCCACAAATTCAACAACAACCTCAATATTGAAAAACAACAACAACCTCAACTTTGTAAAACACCAACAAATTCAACAACAACCTCAACATTGAAAACACCAACAAATTTAACAACATCTTCAGTATTGAAAAACAACAACAACCTCAACATTGAAAAACACCAACAAATTTATCAACAACCTCAACATTGAAAAACACCAACAACCTCAACATTGAAAAACAGCAACAAGTTCAAAAACATCAACATTGAAAAAAAACAACAAATTCTACAACAACCTCAACATTGAAAAACACCAACAACATCAATATTGAAAAACAGCAACAAGTTCAACAACCTCAACTTTGAAAAACACCAACAAATTCAACAACAACCTGAACTTTGAAAACCACCAACAAATTCAAAAATAACCTCGACATTGAAAAACACCAACAAATTCAACAACAACCTCAATATTGAAAAACAACAACAACCTCAACGCTGAAAAACGCCAACAAATTCAACAACAACCTCGACATTGAAAAACAGCAACAAATTCAACAACAACCTCAACACTGAAAAACACCAACAAATTCAACAACAACCTCAATATTGAAAAACAACAACAACCTCAACATAGAAAACACCAACAAATTCAACAACAACCTCAACATTGAAAAACACCAGCAAATTCAACAACAACGACAACATTGAGAAACAGCAACAAATTCAACAACAACCTCAACATTGAAAACACCAACAAATTCAACAACAACCTCAATAATGAAAAACAATAACAACCTCAACATTGAAAAACACCAACAAATTCAAAAACAACCTCAATATTGAAAAACAACAATTACCTCAACATTGAAAAACACCAACAAATTCAACAACAACCTCAACATTGAAAAACAACAAAAACCTCAACATTGAAAAACACCAAGAAATTCAACAACAACCTCAACATTGAAAAAAAACCAACAAATTCAACAACAACCTCAAGATTGAAAAACACCAACAAATTCAAAAACAACCTCAACATTGAAAAACACCAACAAATTCAGCAACAACATCAACATTGAAAACACCAACAAATTTAACAACATCCTCAATATAGAAAAACAATAACAACCTCAACATTGAATAACAGCAACAAATTCAAAAATAACCTCAATATTGAAAAACAACAACAACCTCAACATAGAAAACAACAACAAATTCAGCAACAACCTCAACATTGAAAAACACCAACAAATTCAACAACAACTTCTACATTGAAAAACACCAACAATTCCAACAACAACCTCAACATTGAAAAACAACAACAACCTCAACATAGAAAAACACCATCAAATTCAACAACAACCTGAACATTGGAAAACAACAACAACCTCAACATTGAAAAACACCAACAAATTCAACAACAACCTCAACATTGAAAAACACCAACACATTCAACAACAACCTCAACATTTAAAAACGCCAACAAATTCAACAACAACCTCAACATTGAAAAACACCAACAAATTCAACAACAACCTCAACATTGAAAAACAACAACAACCGCAACATTGAAAAACACCAACAAATTCAGCAACAAATTCAACATGGAAAAACACCAAAAAATTCAACAACAACCTCGACATTGAAAAACACCAACAAATTCAACAACAACCTCCACATTGAACAACAACAACAACCTCAACAAAGAAAAAGACCAACAAATTCAACAACAACCTCAACATTGAAAAACAACAACAACATCAACATTGAAAAACACCAACCAATTCAACAATAACCTCAACATTGAAAAACACGAACAAATTCAACAACAACTTCAACATTGAAAAACACCAAAAAATTCAACAACAACCTCGACATTAAAAAACACCAACAAATTCAACAACAACCTCAAAATTGAAAAACTACAACAACCTCAACATTGAAAAACACCAACAAATTCAACAACAAGCTCAACATTGAAAAACACCAACAAATTCAACAGCAACCTCAACTTTGAAAACAGCAATAAATACAACAACCTCAACATTGAAAAACAACAACAAATTCAACAACAATCTGAACATTGAAAACACCCACAAATTCAACAACAACCTCAATATTGAAAAACAACAACAACCTCAACTTTGTAAAACACCAACAAATTCAACAACCAGCTCAACATTGAAAACACCAACAAATTTAACAACATCCTCAATATTGAAAAAGAACAACAACCTCAACATTGAAAAACACCAACAAATTTAACAACAGCCTCAACATTGAAAAACACCAACAACCTCAACATTGAAAAACAGCAACAAGTTCAACAACATCAACATTGAAAAACAACAACAAATTCAACAACAACCTCAACATTGAAAAACAACAACAACATCAACATAGAAAAACAGCACAAACTGAACAACAACCTCAACTTTGAAAAACACCAACAAATTCAGCAACAACCTGAACTTTGAAAAACACCAACAAATTCAAAAATAACCTCGATATTGAAAAACACCAACAAATTTAACAACAACCTCGACATTGAAAAACACCAACAAATTCAACATCAACCTCGACACTGAAAAACAGCAACAAATTCAACAACAACCTCGACATTGAAAAACACCAACAAATTCAACAACAACCTCAATATTGAAAAACAACAACAACCTCAACGCTGAAAAACACCAACAAATTCAACAACAACCTCGACATTGAAAAACCGCAACAAATTCAACAACAACCTCAACACTGAAAAACACCAACAAATTCAACAACAACCTCAATATTGAAAAACAACAACAACCTCAACGTAGAAAACACCAACAAATTCAACAACAACCTCAACATTGAAAAACACCAGCAAATTCAACAACAACGACAACATTGAAAAACAGCAACAAATTCAACAACAACCTCAACATTGAAAACACCCACAAATTCAACAACAACCTCAACAATGAAAAACAATATCAACCTCAACATTGAAAAACACCAACAAATTCAAAACAACCTCAATATTGAAAAACAACAATTACCTCAACATTGAAAAACACCAACAAATTCAACAACAACCTCAACATTGAAAAAGAACAACAATCTCAACATTGAAAAACACCAAGAAATTCAACAACAACCTCAACATTGAAAAAAACCAACAAATTCAACAACAACCTCAGGATTGAAAAACACCAACAAATTCAGCAACAAGCTCAACATTGAAAACACCAACAAATTTAACAACATCCTCAATATAGAAAAACAACAACAACCTCAAAAATGAAAAACAGCAACAAATTCAAAAACAACCTCAATATTGAAAAACAACAACAACCTCTACATAGAAAACACCAACAAATTCAACAACAACCTCAACATTGAAAAACACCAGCAAATTCAACAACAACCTCAACATTGAAAAAAACCAACAATTTCAACAACAACCTCAACATTGAAAAACACCAACAAATTCAACTACAACCTCAACATTGAAAAAACCAACAATTTCAACAACAAGCTCAAAATTGAAAAACACCAACAAATTCAACAACAACCTCAACATTGAAAAACACCAACAAATTCAACAACAAGCTCAACATTGAAAAATGCAATAAATTCAACAACAACCTCAACATTGAAAAACAACAACCACAACATTGAAAAACACCAACAAATTCAACAACAATCTGAACATTGAAAACACCAACAAATTCAACAACAACCTCAATATTGAAAAACAACAACAACCTCAACATTGTAAAACACCAACAAATTCAACAACAACCTCAACATTGAAAACACCAACAAATTTAACAACATCCTCAATATTGAAAAACAAAAACAACCTCAACATTGAAAAACACCAACAAATTTAACAACAACCTCAACATTGAAAAACACCAACAAATTCAACAACATCAACATTGAAAAACAACAATAAATTGAACAACAACCTCAACACTGAAAAACAACAACAACATCAACATAGAAAAACACCACAAACTGAACAACAACGTCAACATTGAAAAACACCAACAAATTCAAAAGCAACCTCAACATTGAAAAAAACCTACAAATTCAACAACAACATCAACATTGAAAAAAACCAACAAATTCAACAACAACCTCAACATTTAAAAACACCAACAATGTGAACAACAACCTCAACATTGAAAAAAACCAACAAATTCATGAACAACCTCAACATTAAAAAACACCAACAAATTGAACAACAAAGTCAACATTGAATAACACCAACAAAGTCAACAACAATATCAACATTGAAAAACAGGAAGAAATTCAAAAACAACCCCAACATTGAAAACACGAAGAAATTCATTAGGACTCTCGATATTGAAAAAAACCAACAAATTCAACAACAACCTCAACATTGAAAAACACCAACAAATTTAACAACAACCTCAACATTGAAAAACAACAAGAACCTCAACATGGAAGAAGACCAACAAATTCAACAACAACCTCAACATTGAAAAACAACAACAACCTCAAAATTCGAAAACACCAACAAATTCAGCAACAACCTCAACATTGAAAAACAAGAACAACCTCAACCTTGAAAAAAACCAACAAATTCAACAGCAACCTCAACATTGAAAAACACCAACAAATTCAACAACAACCTCAACATCGAAAAACAACAATAACCACAACATTGAAAAACACCAACAAATTCAACATTGAAAAACACCAACAAATTCAACACCAACCTCAACATTGAAAAACACCAACAATTCAACAACAACCTGAACATTGAAAAACAACAACAACCTCAACATTGAAAAACACCAACAAATTCCAGCAACAAATTCAACATGGAAAAACACCAAAAAATTCAACAACAACCTCGACATTGAAAAACACCAACGAATTCAACAACAACCTCCACATTGAACAACAACAACAACCTCAACAAAGAAAAAGACCAACAAATTCAACAACCAACCTCAACATTGAAAAACAACAACAACCTCAACATTGAAAAACACCAACAAATTCAAAAACAACCTCAACATTTAAAAACACCAACCAATTCAACAATAACCTCAACATTGAAAAAACACGAACAAATTCAACAACAACTTCAACATTGAAAAACACCAAAAAAATTCAACAACAACCTCGACATTAAAAAACACCAACAAATTCAACAACAACCTCAAAAATTGAAAAACTACAACAACCTCAACATTGAAAAACACCAACAAATTCAACAACAGCCTCAACATGAAAAACACCAACCAGCTCAACAACAACCTCAACATTGAAAAAGCAACAACCTCAACATTGAAAAACACCAACAAATTCAACAACAACCTCAACATTGAAAAACAGCCAACAAATCAACAACAACCTCAACATTGAAAAACACCAACAACCTCAACATTGAAAAACACCAACAAATTCAACAACAACCTCAACATTGAAAAACAACAACAACCTCAACATTGAAAAGCACCAACAATTCAACAACAACACCATGAAAACAACAACAATCTCAACATTGAAAAACAACCAACAACCTCAACATTGAAAAACACCAACAAATTCAACAACAACCTCAACATTGAAAAACACCAACAAACTCAACAACAACCTCAACATTGAAAAACACCAACAAATTCAACAACAACTCCAACAACCTCAACATTGAAAAACAACAACAACATCAACAGAGAAAAACAGCACAAACTGAACAACAACCTCAACTTTGAAAAACACCAACAAATTCAGCAACAACCTGAACTTTGAAAAACACCAACAAATTCAAAAATAACCTCGATACTGAAAAACACCAACAAATTTAACAACAACCTCGACATTGAAAAACACCAACAAATTCAACATCAACCTCGACACTGAAAAACAGCAACAAATTCAACAACAACCTCGACATTGAAAAACACCAACAAATTCAACAACAACCTCAATATTGAAAAACAACAACAACCTCAACGCTGAAAAACACCAACAAATTCAACAACAACCTCGACATTGAAAAACCGCAACAAATTCAACAACAACCTCAACACTGAAAAACACCAACAAATTCAACAACAACCTCAATATTGAAAAACAACAACAACCTCAACGTAGAAAACACCAACAAATTCAACAACAACCTCAACATTGAAAAACACCAGCAAATTCAACAACAACGACAACATTGAAAAACAGCAACAAATTCAACAACAACCTCAACATTGAAAAACACCCACAAATTCAACAACAACCTCAACAATGAAAAACAATATCAACCTCAACATTGAAAAACACCAACAAATTCAAAACAACCTCAATATTGAAAAAACAACAATTACCTCAACATTGAAAAACACCAACAAATTCAACAACAACCTCAACATTGAAAAAGAACAACAATCTCAACATTGAAAAACACCAAGAAATTCAACAACAACCTCAACATTGAAAAAAACCAACAAATTCAACAACAACATCAAGATTGAAAAACACCAACAAATTCAGCAACAAGCTCAACATTGAAAACACCAACAAATTTAACAACATCCTCAATATAGAAAAACAACAACAACCTCAAAAATGAAAAACAGCAACAAATTCAAAAACAACCTCAATATTGAAAAACAACAACAACCTCTACATAGAAAACACCAACAAATTCAACAACAACCTCAACATTGAAAAACACCAGCAAATTCAACAACAACCTCAACATTGAAAAAAAACCAACAATTTCAACAACAACCTCAACATTGAAAAACACCAACAAATTCAACTACAACCTCAACATTGAAAAAACCAACAATTTCAACAACAAGCTCAAAATTGAAAAACACCAACAAATTCAACAACAACCTCAACATTGAAAAACACCAACAAATTCAACAACAAGCTCAACATTGAAAAATGCAATAAATTCAACAACAACCTCAACATTGAAAAACAAAAACCACAACATTGAAAAACACCAACAAATTCAACAACAATCTGAACATTGAAAACACCAACAAATTCAACAACAACCTCAATATTGAAAAACAACAACAACCTCAACATTGTAAAACACCAACAAATTCAACAACAACCTCAACATTGAAAACACCAACAAATTTAACAACATCCTCAATATTGAAAAACAAAAACAACCCCAACATTGAAAAACACCAACAAATTTAACAACAACCTCAACATTGAAAAACACCAACAAATTCAACAACATCAACAGTGAAAAACAACAATAAATTGAACAACAAGCTCAACACTGAAAAACAACAACAACATCAACATAGAAAAACACCACAAACTGAACAACAACGTCAACATTGAAAAACACCAACAAATTCAAAAGCAACCTCAACATTGAAAAAAACCTACAAATTCAACAACAACATCAACATTGAAAAAAACCAACAAATTCAACAACAACCTCAACATTTAAAAACACCAACAATGTGAACAACAACCTCAACATTGAAAAAAACCAACAAATTCATGAACAACCTCAACATTAAAAAACACCAACAAATTGAACAACAAAGTCAACATTGAATAACACCAACAAAGTCAACAACAATATCAACATTGAAAAACAGGAAGAAATTCAAAAACAACCCCAACATTGAAAACACGAAGAAATTCATTAGGACTCTCGATATTGAAAAAAACCAACAAATTCAACAACAACCTCAACATTGAAAAACACCAACAAATTTAACAACAACCTCAACATTGAAAAACAACAAGAACCTCAACATGGAAGAAGACCAACAAATTCAACAACAACCTCAACATTGAAAAACAACAACAACCTCAAAATTCGAAAACACCAACAAATTCAGCAACAACCTCAACATTGAAAAACAACAACAACCTCAACCTTGAAAAACACCAACAAATTCAACAGCAACCTCAACATTGAAAAACACCATCAAATTCAACAACAACCTCAACATCGAAAAACAACAACAACCACAACATTGAAAAACACCAACAAATTCAACATTGAGAAACACCAACAAATTCAACACCAACCTCAACATTGAAAAACACCAACAATTCAACAACAACCTGAACATTGAAAAACAACAACAACCTCAACATTGAAAAACACCAACAAATTCAACAATAACCTCAACATTGAAAAACAACAACAACCTCAACATTGAAAAACACCAACAAATTCAACAACAACCTCAACATTGAAAAACACCAACAAATTCAACAACAACCTAAACATTGAAAAACAACAACAACCTCAACATTGAAAAACACCAACAAAATCAACAACAACCTCAACATTGAAAAACAACAACAACCTCAACATTGAAAAACACCAACAAATTCAACAACAACTTCAGCATTGAAAAACACCAACAAATTCAACAACAACCTCGAAATTGAAAAATACCAACAAATTCAACAACAACATCAACATTAAAAAACAACAACAACCTCAACATTGAAAAACACCAACAAATTCAACAACCTCAACATTGAAAAACAGCAACAACCTCAAAATTGAAAAACACCAACAAATTCAACAACAACCTCAACATTTAAAAACACCAACAAATTCAACAGCAACCTCAACATTGAAAAACAACAACAACCTCAACATTGAAAAACACCAACAAATTCAACAACAACCTCAACATTGAAAAACACCAACAAATTCAACAACAACTTCTACATTGAAAAAGACCAACAATTTCAATAACAACCTCAAAATTGAAAAACAACAACAACCTCAACATTGAAAAACACCAACAAATTCAACAACAACCTCAACATTGAAAAACAACAACAACCTCAACATTGAAAAACACCAACAAATTCAACAACAACTTCAACATTGAAAAACACCAACAATTTCAACAACAACCTCGACATTCAAAAACACCATCAAATTCAACAACAACCTGAACATTGGAAAACAGCAACAACCTCAACATTGAAAAACACCAACAAATTCAACAACAACCTCAACATTGAAAAACATCAACAAATTCAACAACAACCTCAACATTTAAAAACGCCAACAAATTCAACAACAACCTCAACATTGAAAAACACCAACAAATTCAACAACAACCTCAACATTGAAAAACAACAACAACCTCAACATTGAAAAACACCAACAAATTCAACAACAAATTCAACATTGAAAAACACCAAAAAATTCAACAACAACCTCGACATTGAAAAACACCAACAAATTCAACAACAGCCTCCACATTGAACAACAACAACAACCTCAACAAAGAAAAAGACCAACAAATTCAACAACAACCTCAACATTGAAAAACAACAACAAACTCAACATTGAAAAACACCAACAAATTCAACACAAACCTCAACATTTAAAAACACCAACCAATTCAACAATAACCTCAACATTGAAAAACACGAACAAATTCAACAACAACTTCAACATTGAAAAACACCAACAAATTCAACAACAACCTCAACATTGAAAAACACCAACAAATTCAACAACAACCTCAACATTGAAAAACACCAACAAATTCAACAAGAACCTCAACATTGTAACAGCAATAAATACAACAACCTCAACATTGAAAAACAACAACAACCACAACATTGAAAAACACCAACAAATTCAACAACAATCTGAACATTGAAAAACACCAACAACCTCAACATTGAAAAACACCAACAAATTCAACAACAACTTCAGCATTGAAAAACACCAACAAATTCAACAACAACCTCGAAATTGAAAAATACCAACAAATTCAACAACAACCTCAACATTAAAAAACAACAACAACCTCAACATTGAAAAACACCAACAAATTCAACAACCTCAACATTGAAAAACAGCAACAACCTCAAAATTGAAAAACACCAACAAATTCAACAACAACCTCAACATTTAAAAACACCAACAAATTCAACAGCAACCTCAACATTGAAAAACAACAGCAACCTCAACATTGAAAAACACCAACAAATTCAACAACAACCTCAACATTGAAAAACACCAACAAATTCAACAACAACTTCTACATTGAAAAACACCAACAATTTCAATAACAACCTCAAAATTGAAAAACAACAACAACCTCAACATTGAAAAACACCAACAAATTCAACAACAACCTCAACATTGAAAAACAACAACAACCTCAACATTGAAAAACACCAACAAATTCAACAACAACTTCAACATTGAAAAACACCAACAATTTCAACAACAACCTCGACATTCAAAAACACCATCAAATTCAACAACAACCTGAACATTGGAAAACAGCAACAACCTCAACATTGAAAAACACCAACAAATTCAACAACAACCTCAACATTGAAAAACACCAACAAATTCAACAACAACCTCAACATTTAAAAACGCCAACAAATTCAACAACAACCTCAACATTGAAAAACACCAACAAATTCAACAACAACCTCAACATTGAAAAACAACAACAACCGCAACATTGAAAAACACCAACAAATTCAACAACAAATTCAACATTGAAAAACACCAAAAAATTCAACAACAACCTCGACATTGAAAAACACCAACAAATTCAACAACAGCCTCCACATTGAACAACAACAACAACCTCAACAAAGAAAAAGACCAACAAATTCAACAACAACCTCAACATTGAAAAACAACAACAAACTCAACATTGAAAAACACCAAACAAATTCAACACAAACCTCAACATTTAAAAACACCAACCAATTCAACAATAACCTCAACATTGAAAAACACGAACAAATTCAACAACAACTTCAACATTGAAAAACACCAACAAATTCAACAACAACCTCAACATTGAAAAACACCAACAAATTCAACAACAACCTCAACATTGAAAAACACCAACAAATTCAACAAGAACCTCAACATTGTAACAGCAATAAATACAACAACCTCAACATTGAAAAACAACAACAACCACAACATTGAAAAACACCAACAAATTCAACAACAATCTGAACATTGAAAACACCCACAAATTCAACAACAACCTCAATATTGAAAAACAACAACAACCTCAACATTGTAAAACACCAACAAATTCAACAACAACCTCAACATTGAAAACACCAACAAATGTAACAACATCCTCAGTATTGAAAAACAACAACAACCTCAACATTGAAAAACACCAACAAATTTAACAACAACCTCAACATTGAAAAACACCAACAACCTCAACATTGAAAAACAGCAACAAGTTCAACAACATCAACATTGAAAAAAAACAACAAATTCAACAACAACCTCAACATTGAAAAACACCAACAACCTCAACTTTGAAAAACACCAAAAAATTCAACAACAACCTGAACTTTGAAAACCACCAACAAATTCAAAAATAACCTTGACATTGAAAGACACCAACAAATTCAACAACAACCTCAATATTGAAAAACAACAACAACCTCAACGCTGAAAAAAGCCAACAAATTCAACAACAACCTCGACATTGAAAAACAGCAACAAATTCAACAACAACCTCAACACTGAAAAACACCAACAAATTCAACAACAACCTCAATATTGAAAAACAACAACAACCTCAACATAGAAAACACCAACAAATTCAACAACAACCTCAATATTGAAAAACACCAGCAAATTCAACAACAACGACAACATTGAAAAACAGCAACAAATTCAACAACAACCTCACCATTGAAAACACCAACAAATTCAACAACAACCTCAATAATGAAAAACAATAACAACCTCAACATTGAAAAACACCAACAAATTCAAAAACAACCTCAATATTGAAAAACAACAATTACCTCAACATTGAAAAACACCAACAAATTCAACAACAACCTCAACATTGAAAAACAACAACAACCTCAACATTGAAAAACACCTAGAAATTCAACAACAACCTCAACATTGAAAAAAACCAACAAATTGAACAACAACCTCAAGATTGAAAAACACCAACAAATTCAAAAACTACCTCAACATTGAAAAACACCAACAAATTCAGCAACAACCTCAACATTGAAAACACCAACAAATTTAACAACATCCTCAATATAGAAAAACAATAACAACCTCAACATTGAAAAACAGCAACAAATTCAAAAATAACCTCAATATTGAAAAACAACAACAACCTCAACATAGAAAACACCAACAAATTCAGCAACAACCTCAACATTGAAAAACACCAACAAATTCAACAACAACTTCTACATTGAAAAACACCAACAATTCCAACAACAACCTCAACATTGAAAAACAACAACAACCTCAACATAGAAAAACACCATCAAATTCAACAACAACCTGAACATTGGAAAACAACAACAACCTCAACATTGAAAAACACCAACAATTCAACAACAACCTCAACATTGAAAAACACCAACACATTCAACAACAACCTCAACATTTAAAAACGCCAACAAATTCAACAACAACCTCAACATTGAAAAACACCAACAAATTCAACAACAACCTCAACATTGAAAAACAACAACAACCGCAACATTGAAAAACACCAACAAATTCAACAACAAATTCAACATTGAAAAACACCAAAAAATTCAACAACAACCTCGACATTGAAAAACACCAACAAATTCAACAACAACCTCAACATTGAAAAACAACAACAACCTCAACATTGAAAAACACCAACAAATTCAAAAACAACCTCAACAATTAAAAACACCAACAAATTCAACAACAAGCTCAACATTGATAAACACCAACAAATTCAACAGCAACCTCAACATTGAAAACAGCAATAAATACAACAACCTCAACATTGAAAAACAACAACAACCAGAACATTGAAAAACACCAACAAATTCAACAACAATCTGAACATTGAAAACACCCACAAATTCAACAACAACCTCAATATTGAAAAACAACAACAACCTCAACTTTGTAAAACACCAACAAATTCAACAACCAGCTCAACATTGAAAACACCAACAAATTTAACAACATCCTCAATATTGAAAAACAACAACAACCTCAACATTGAAAAACACCAACAAATTTAACAACAGCCTCAACATTGAAAAACACCAACAACCTCAACATTGAAAAACAGCAACAAGTTCAACAACATCAACATTGAAAAACAACAACAAATTCAACAACAACCTCAACATTGAAAAACAACAACAACATCAACATAGAAAAACACCACAAACTGAAAAACAACCTCAACTTTGAAAAACACCAACAAATTCAGCAACAACCTGAACTTTGAAAAACACCAACAAATTCAAAAATAACCTCGACATTAAAAAACACCAACAAATTTAACAACAACCTCGACATTGAAAAACACCAACAAATTCAACATCAACCTCGACACTGAAAAACAGCAACAAATTCAACAACAACCTCGACATTGAAAAACACCAACAAATTCAACAACAACCTCAATATTGAAAAACAACAACAACCTCAACGCTGAAAAACACCAACAAATTCAACAACAACCTCGACATTGAAAAACCGCAACAAATTCAACAAAAACCTCAACACTGAAAAACACCAACAAATTCAACAACAACCTCAATATTGAAAAACAACAACAACCTCAACATAGAAAACACCAACAAATTCAACAACAACCTCAACATTGAAAAACACCAGCAAATTCAACAACAACGGCAACATTGAAAAACAGCAACAAATTCAACAACAACCTCAACATTGAAAACACCAACAAATGCAACAGCAACCTCAACAATGAAAAACAATAACAACCTCAACATTGAAAAACACCAACAAATTCAAAACAACCTCAATATTGAAAAACAACAATTACCTCAACATTGAAAAACACCAACAAATTCAACAACAACCTCAACATTGAAAAAAACCAACAAATTCAACAACAACCTCAAGATTGAAAAACACCAACTAATTCAGCAACAAGCTCAACATTGAAAACACCAACAAATTTAACAACATCCTCAATATAGAAAAACAACAACAACCTCTAAAATGAAAAACAGCAACAAATTCAAAAACAACCTCAATATTGAAAAACAACAACAACCTCAACATAGAAAACACCAACAAATTCAAAACAACCTCAATATTGAAAAACAACAATTACCTCAACATTGAAAAACACCAACAAATTCAACAACAACCTCAACATTGAAAAAAACCAACAAATTCAACAACAACCTCAAGATTGAAAAACACCAACTAATTCAGCAACAAGCTCAACACTGAAAACACCAACAAATTTAACAACATCCTCAATATAGAAAAACAACAACAACCTCTAAAATGAAAAACAGCAACAAATTCAAAAACAACCTCAATATTGAAAAACAACAACAACCTCAACATAGAAAACACCAACAAATTCAACAACAACCTCAACATTGAAAAACACCAGCAAATTCAACAACAACCTCAACATTGAAAAAAACCAACAATTTCAACAACAACCTCAACATTGAAAAACACCAACAAATTCAACAACAACCTTAACATTGAAAAAACCAACAATTTCAACAACAAGGTCAAAATTGAAAAACACCAACAAATTCAACAACAACCTCAACATTGAAAAACACCAACAAATTCAACAACAAGCTCAACATTGAAAACAGCAATAAATTCAACAACAACCTCAACATTGAAAAACAACAACCACAACATTGAAAAACACCAACAAATTCAACAACAATCTGAACATTGAAAACACCAACAAATTCAACAACAACCTCAATACTGAAAAACAACAACAACCTCAACATTGTAAAACACCAACAAATTCAACAACAACCTCAACATTGAAAACACCAACAAATTTAACAACATCCTCAATATTGAAAAACAAAAACAACCTCAACATTGAAAAACACCAACAAATTTAACAACAACCTCAACATTGAAAAACACCAACAACCTCAACATTGAAATACAGCAACAAATTCAACAACATCAACATTGAAAAACAACAATAAATTGAACAACAACCTCAACACTGAAAAACAACAACAACATCAACATAGAAAAACACCACAAACTGAACAACAACGTCAACATTGAAAAACACCAACAAATTCAAAAGCAACCTCAACATTGAAAAAAACCAACAAATTCAACAACAACATCAACATTGAAAAAAACCAACAAATTCAACAACAACCTCAACATTTAAAAACACCAACAATGTGAACAACAACCTCAACATTGAAAAAAACCAACAAATTCATGAACAACCTCAACATTGAAAAACACCAACAAATTCAACAATAACCTCAACATTGAAAAACAACAACAACCTCAACATTGAAAAACACCAACAAATTCAACAACGACCTCAACATTGAAAAACACCAACAAATTCAACAACAACCTCAACATTGAAAAACAACAACAACCTCAACATTGAAAAATACCAACAAAATCAACAACAACCTCAACATTGAAAAACAACAACAACCTCAACATTGAAAAACACCAACAAATTCAACAACAACTTCAGCATTGAAAAACAGCAACAAATTCAACAACAACCTCGAAATTGAAAAATACCAACAAATTCAACAACAAACTCAACATTAAAAAACAACACCAACCTCAACATTGAAAAACACCAACAAATTCAACAACCTCAACATTGAAAAACAGCAACAACCTCAAAATTGAAAAACACCAACAAATTCAACAACAACCTCAACATTTAAAAACACCAACAAATTCAACAACAACCTCAACATTGAAAAACAACAACAACCTCAACATTGAAAAACACCAACAAATTCAACAACAACCTCAACATTGAAAAACACCAACAAATTCAACAACAACTTCTACATTGAAAAACACCAACAATTTCAATAACAACCTCAAAATTGAAAAACAACAACAACCTCAACATTGAAAAACACCAACAAATTCAACAACAACCTCAACATTGAAAAACAACGACAACCTCAACATTGAAAAACACCAACAAATTCAACAACAACTTCAACATTGAAAAACACCAACAATTTCAACAACAACCTCGACATTCAAAAACACCATCAAATTCAACAACAACCTGAACATTGGAAAACAGCAACAACCTCAACATTGAAAAACACCAACAAATTCAACAACAACCTCAACATTGAAAAACACCAACAAATTCAACAACAACCTCAACATTTAAAAACGCCACCAAATTCAACAACAACCTCAACATTGAAAAACACCAACAAATTCAACAACAACCTCAACATTGAAAAACAACAACAACCGCAACATTGAAAAAGACCAACAAATTCAAAAACAACCTCAACATTGAAAAACAACAACAACCTCAACATTGAAAAACACCAACAAATTCAACACAAACCTCAACATTTAAAAACACCAACCAATTCAACAATAACCTCAACATTGAAAAACACGAACAAATTCAACAACAACTTCAACATTGAAAAACACCAACAAATTCAACAACAACCTCAACATTCAAAACCACCAACAAATTCAACAACAACCTCAACATTGAAAAACACCAACAAATTCAACAAGAACCTCAACATTGTAACAGCAATAAATACAACAACCTCAACATTGAAAAACAACAACAACCACAACATTGAAAAACACCAACAAATTCAACAACAATCTGAACATTGAAAACACCCACAAATTCAACAACAACCTCAATATTGAAAAACAACAACAACCTCAACTTTGTAAACACCAACAAATTCAACAACAACCTCAACATTGAAAACACCAACAAATTTAACAACAACCTCAGTATTGAAAAACAACAACAACCTCAACATTGAAAAACACCAACAAATTTAGCAACAACCTCAACATTGAAAAACACCAACAACCTCAACATTGAAAAACAGCAACAAGTTCAACAACATCAACATTGAAAAACAACAACAAATTCAACAACAACCTCAACATTGAAAAACACCAACAACCTCAATATTGAAAAACAGCAGCAAGTTCAACAACCTCAACTTTGAAAAACACCAACAAATTCAACAACAACCGGAACTTTGAAAACCACCAACAAATTCCAAATTAACCTCGACATTGAAAAACACCAACAAATTCAACAACAACCTCAATATTGAAAAACAACAACAACCTCAACGCTGAAAAACGCCAACAAATTCAACAACAACCTCGACATTGAAAAAAACCAACAAATTCAACAACAACCTCAAGATTGAAAAACACCAACTAATTCAGCAACAAGCTCAACATTGAAAACACCAACAAATTTAACAACATCCTCAATATAGAAAAACAACAACAACCTCAAAAATGAAAAACAGCAACAAATTCAAAAACAACCTCAATATTGAAAAACAACAACAACCTCAACATAGAAAACACCAACAAATTCAACAACAACCTCAACATTGAAAAACACCAGCAAATTCAACAACAACCTCAACATTGAAAAAAACCAACAGTTTCAACAACAACCTCAACATTGAAAAACACCAACAAATTCAACAACAACCTTAACATTGAAAAAACCAACAATTTCAACAACAAGGTCAAAATTGAAAAACACCAACAAATTCAACAACAACCTCAACATTGAAAAACACCAACAAATTCAACAACAAGCTCAACATTGAAAACAGCAATAAATTCAACAACAACCTCAACATTGAAAAACAACAACCACAACATTGAAAAACACCAACAAATTCAACAACAATCTGAACATTGAAAACACCAACAAATTCAACAACAACCTCAATATTGAAAAACAACAACAACCTCAACATTGTAAAACACCAACAAATTCAACAACAACCTCAACATTGAAAACACCAACAAATTTAACAACATCCTCAATATTGAAAAACAAAAACAACCTCAACATTGAAAAACACCAACAAATTTAACAACAACCTCAACATTGAAAAACACCAACAACCTCAACATTGAAAAACAGCAACAAATTCAACAACATCAACATTGAAAAACAACAATAAATTGAACAACAACCTCAACACTGAAAAACAACAACAACATCAACATAGAAAAACAGCAACAAATTCAACAACATCAACATTGAAAAACAACAATAAATTGAACAACAACGTCAACATTGAAAAACACCAACAAATTCAAAAGCAACCTCAACATTGAAAAAAACCAACAAATTCAACAACAACATCAACATTGAAAAACACCAACAAATTCAACAACAACCTCGACATTGAAAAACACCAACAAATTTAACAACAACCTCGACATTGAAAAACACCAACAAATTCAACATCAACCTCGACATTGAAAAACACCAACAAATTCAACAACAACCTCGACACTGAAAAACACCAACAAATTCAACAACAACCTCAATATTGAAAAACAACAACAACCTCAACACTGAAAAACACCAACAAATTCAACAACAACCTCGACATTGAAAAACAGCAAAAATTCAACAACAACCTCAACACTGAAAAACACCAACAAATTCAACAACAACCTCAACATTGAAAAACAACAACAACCTCAACATAGAAAACACCAACAAATTCAACCACAACCTCAACATTGAAAAACACCAGCAAATTCAACAACAACCACAACATTGACAAACAGCAACAAATTCAACAACAACCTCAACATTGAAAACACCAACAAATTCAACAACAACCTCAATAATGAAAAACAACAACAAACTCAACATTGAAAAACACCAACAAATTCAAAAACAACCTCAATATTGAAAAACAACAACAACCTCAACATTGAAAAACACCAACAAATTCAACAACAACCTCAACATTGAAAAACAACAACAACCTCAACATTGAAAAACACCAAGAAATTCAACAACAACCTCAACATTGAAAAACACCAACAAATTCAACAACAACCTCAAGATTGAAAAACACCAACAAATTCAACAACAACCTCAACATTGAAAAACACCAACAAATTCAACAACAACCTCAACCTTGAAAAACACCAACAAATTCAGCAACAACCTCAACATTGAAAACACGAACAAATTTAACAACAACCTCAACATTGAAAAACACCAACAAATTCAACAACAACCTTAACATTGAAAAAACCAACAATTTCAACAACAAGGTCAAAATTGAAAAACACCAACAAATTCAACAACAACCTCAACATTGAAAAACACCAACAAATTCAACAACAAGCTCAACATTGAAAACAGCAATAAATTCAACAACAACCTCAACATTGAAAAACAACAACCACAACATTGAAAAACACCAACAAATTCAACAACAATCTGAACATTGAAAACACCAACAAATTCAACAACAACCTCAATATTGAAAAACAACAACAACCTCAACATTGTAAAACACCAACAAATTCAACAACAACCTCAACATTGAAAACACCAACAAATTTAACAACATCCTCAATATTGAAAAACAAAAACAACCTCAACATTGAAAAACACCAACAAATTTAACAACAACCTCAACATTGAAAAACACCAACAACCTCAACATTGAAAAACAGCAACAAATTCAACAACATCAACATTGAAAAACAACAATAAATTGAACAACAACCTCAACACTGAAAAACAACAACAACATCAACATAGAAAAACAGCAACAAATTCAACAACATCAACATTGAAAAACAACAATAAATTGAACAACAACGTCAACATTGAAAAACACCAACAAATTCAAAAGCAACCTCAACATTGAAAAAAACCAACAAATTCAACAACAACATCAACATTGAAAAACACCAACAAATTCAACAACAACCTCGACATTGAAAAACACCAACAAATTTAACAACAACCTCGACATTGAAAAACACCAACAAATTCAACATCAACCTCGACATTGAAAAACACCAACAAATTCAACAACAACCTCGACACTGAAAAACACCAACAAATTCAACAACAACCTCAATATTGAAAAACAACAACAACCTCAACACTGAAAAACACCAACAAATTCAACAACAACCTCGACATTGAAAAACAGCAAAAATTCAACAACAACCTCAACACTGAAAAACACCAACAAATTCAACAACAACCTCAACATTGAAAAACAACAACAACCTCAACATAGAAAACACCAACAAATTCAACCACAACCTCAACATTGAAAAACACCAGCAAATTCAACAACAACCACAACATTGACAAACAGCAACAAATTCAACAACAACCTCAACATTGAAAACACCAACAAATTCAACAACAACCTCAATAATGAAAAACAACAACAAACTCAACATTGAAAAACACCAACAAATTCAAAAACAACCTCAATATTGAAAAACAACAACAACCTCAACATTGAAAAACACCAACAAATTCAACAACAACCTCAACATTGAAAAACAACAACAACCTCAACATTGAAAAACACCAAGAAATTCAACAACAACCTCAACATTGAAAAACACCAACAAATTCAACAACAACCTCAAGATTGAAAAACACCAACAAATTCAACAACAACCTCAACATTGAAAAACACCAACAAATTCAACAACAACCTCAACCTTGAAAAACACCAACAAATTCAGCAACAACCTCAACATTGAAAACACGAACAAATTTAACAACAACCTCAACATTGAAAAACACCAACAAATTCAACAACAACCTTAACATTGAAAAAACCAACAATTTCAACAACAAGGTCAAAATTGAAAAACACCAACAAATTCAACAACAACCTCAACATTGAAAAACACCAACAAATTCAACAACAAGCTCAACATTGAAAACAGCAATAAATTCAACAACAACCTCAACATTGAAAAACAACAACCACAACATTGAAAAACACCAACAAATTCAACAACAATCTGAACATTGAAAACACCAACAAATTCAACAACAACCTCAATATTGAAAAACAACAACAACCTCAACATTGTAAAACACCAACAAATTCAACAACAACCTCAACATTGAAAACACCAACAAATTTAACAACATCCTCAATATTGAAAAACAAAAACAACCTCAACATTGAAAAACACCAACAAATTTAACAACAACCTCAACATTGAAAAACACCAACAACCTCAACATTGAAAAACAGCAACAAATTCAACAACATCAACATTGAAAAACAACAATAAATTGAACAACAACCTCAACACTGAAAAACAACAACAACATCAACATAGAAAAACAGCAACAAATTCAACAACATCAACATTGAAAAACAACAATAAATTGAACAACAATGTCAACATTGAAAAACACCAACAAATTCAAAAGCAACCTCAACATTGAAAAAAACCAACAAATTCAACAACAACATCAACATTGAAAAACACCAACAAATTCAACAACAACCTCGACATTGAAAAACACCAACAAATTTAACAACAACCTCGACATTGAAAAACACCAACAAATTCAACATCAACCTCGACATTGAAAAACACCAACAAATTCAACAACAACCTCGACACTGAAAAACACCAACAAATTCAACAACAACCTCAATATTGAAAAACAACAACAACCTCAACACTGAAAAACACCAACAAATTCAACAACAACCTCGACATTGAAAAACAGCAAAAATTCAACAACAACCTCAACACTGAAAAACACCAACAAATTCAACAACAACCTCAACATTGAAAAACAACAACAACCTCAACATAGAAAACACCAACAAATTCAACCACAACCTCAACATTGAAAAACACCAGCAAATTCAACAACAACCACAACATTGACAAACAGCAACAAATTCAACAACAACCTCAACATTGAAAACACCAACAAATTCGACAACAACCTCAATAATGAAAAACAACAACAAACTCAACATTGAAAAACACCAACAAATTCAAAAACAACCTCAATATTGAAAAACAACAACAACCTCAACATTGAAAAACACCAACAAATTCAACAACAACCTCAACATTGAAAAACAACAACAACCTCAACATTGAAAAACACCAAGAAATTCAACAACAACCTCAACATTGAAAAACACCAACAAATTCAACAACAACCTCAAGATTGAAAAACACCAACAAATTCAACAACAACCTCAACATTGAAAAACACCAACAAATTCAACAACAACCTCAACCTTGAAAAACACCAACAAATTCAGCAACAACCTCAACATTGAAAACACGAACAAATTTAACAACATCCTCAATATAGAAAAACAACAACAACCTCAACATTGAAAAACACCAACAAATTCAACAACAACCTCAAAATTGAAAAACACCAAGAACCTCAACATTGAAAAAAAGCAAAAACTTCAACAACATCAACATTGAAAAACAACAACAAATTCAACAACAAACTCAACATTGAAAAACACCAACAAATTCAACAACAACCTCAACATTGAAAAAAACCAACAAATTCAACAACAACCTCAACATTGAAAATCACCAACAATTTCAACAACAACCTCAACATTGAAAAACACCAACAAATTCAACAACAACCTCAACATTGAAAAAAACCAACAAATTCAACAACAACCTCAACATTGAAAATCACCAACAATTTCAACAACAACCTCAACATTGAAAACACCAACAAATTCAACAAGAACTTCGACATTGAAAAACACCAACAAATTCAACAACAACCTCAACATTGAAAAAAACCAACAAATTCATGAACAACCTCAACATTAAAAAACACCAACAAATTGAACAACAAAGTCAACATTGAATAACACCAACAAAGTCAACAACAATATCAACATTGAAAAACAGGAAGAAATTCAAAAACAACCCCAACATTGAAAACACGAAGAAATTCATCAGGAACCTCGATATTGAAAAAAACCAACAAATTCAACAACAACCTCAACATTGAAAAACACCAACAAATTTAACAACAACCTCAACATTGAAAAACAACAAGAACCTCAACATGGAAGAAGACCAACAAATTCAACAACAACCTCAACATTGAAAAACAACAACAACCTCAAAATTCGAAAACACCAACAAATTCAGCAACAACCTCAACATTGAAAAACAACAACAACCTCAACCTTGAAAAACACCAACAAATTCAACAGCAACCTCAACATTGAAAAACACCAACAAATTCAACAACAACCTCAACATCAAAAAACAACAACAACCACAACATTGAAAAATACCAACAAATTCAACATTGAAAAACACCAACAAATTCAACACCAACCTCAACATTGAAAAACACCAACAAATTCAACAACAACCTGAACATTGAAAAACAACAACAACCTCAACATTGAAAAACACCAACAAATTCAACAATAACCTCAACATTGAAAAACAACAACAACCTCAACATTGAAAAACACCAACAAATTCAACAACGACCTCAACATTGAAAAACACCAACAAATTCAACAACAACCTCAACATTGAAAAACACCAACAAATTCAACAACAACCTCAACATTGAAAAGCACCAACAAATTCAACAAGAACCTCAACTTTGTAACAGCAATAAATACAACAACCTCAACATTGAAAAACAACAACAACCACAACATTGAAAAACACCAACAAATTCAACAACAATCTGAACATTGAAAACACCCACAAATTCAACAACAACCTCAATATTGAAAAACAAAACAACCTCAACTTTGTAAACACCAACAAATTCAACAACAACCTCAACATTGAAAACACCAACAAATTTAACAACAACCTCAGTATTGAAAAACAACAACAACCTCAACATTGAAAAACACCAACAAATTTAGCAACAACCTCAACATTGAAAAACACCAACAACCTCAACATTGAAAAACAGCAACAAGTTCAACAACATCAACATTGAAAAACAACAACAAATTCAACAACAACCTCAACATTGAAAAACACCAACAACCTCAATATTGAAAAACAGCAGCAAGTTCAACAACCTCAACTTTGAAAAACACCAACAAATTCAACAACCGGAACTTTGAAAACCACCAACAAATTCAAAAATAACCTCGACATTGAAAAACACCAACAAATTCAACAACAACCTCAATATTGAAAAACAACAACAACCTCAACGCTGAAAAACGCCAACAAATTCAACAACAACCTCGACATTGAAAAAAACCAACAAATTCAACAACAACCTCAAGATTGAAAAACACCAACTAATTCAGCAACAAGCTCAACATTGAAAAGACCAACAAATTTAACAACATCCTCAATATAGAAAAACAACAACAACCTCAACATTTTAAAACACCAACAAATTCAACAACAACCTCAACATTGAAAACACCAACAAATTTAACAACATCCTCAATATTGAAAAACAAAAACAACCTCAACATTGAAAAACACCAACAAATTTAACAACAACCTCAACATTGAAAAACACCAACAACCTCAACATTGAAAAACAGCAACAAATTCAACAACATCAACATTGAAAAACAACAATAAATTGAACAACAACCTCAACACTGAAAAACAACAACAACATCAACATAGAAAAACACCACAAACTGAACAACAACGTCAACATTGAAAAACACCAACAAATTCAAAAGCAACCTCAACATTGAAAAAAACCAACAAATTCAACAACAACATCAACATTGAAAAAAACCAACAAATTCAACAACAACCTCAACATTTAAAAACACCAACAATGTGAACAACAACCTCAACATTGAAAAAAAACAACAAATTCATGAACAACCTCAGCATTAAAAAACACCAACAAATTGAACAACAAAGTCAACATTGAATAAGACCAACAAAGTCAACAACAATATCAACATTGAAAAACAGGAAGAAATTCAAAAACAACACCAACATTGAAAACACGAAGAAATTCATCAGGAACCTCGATATTGAAAAAAACCAACAAATTCAACAACAACCTCAACATTGAAAAACACCAACAAATTTAACAACAACCTCAACATTGAAAAACAACAAGAACCTCAACATGGAAGAAGACCAACAAATTCAACAACAACCTCAACATTGAAAAACAACAACAACCTCAAAATTCGAAAACACCAACAAATTCAGCAACAACCTCAACATTGAAAAACAACAACAACCTCAACCTTGAAAAACACCAACAAATTCAACAGCAACCTCAACATTGAAAAACACCAACAAATTCAACAACAACCTCAACATCAAAAAACAACAACAACCACAACATTGAAAAATACCAACAAATTCAACATTGAAAAACACCAACAAATTCAACACCAACCTCAACATTGAAAAACACCAACAAATTCAACAACAACCTGAACATTGAAAAACAACAACAACATCAACATTGAAAAACACCAACAAATTCAACAATAACCTCAACATTGAAAAACAACAACAACCTCAACATTGAAAAACACCATCAAATTCAACAACGACCTCAACATTGAAAAACACCAACAAATTCAACAACAACCTCAACATTGAAAAACAACAACAACCTCAACATTGAAAAATACCAACAAAATCAACAACAACCTCAACATTGAAAAACAACAACAACCTCAACATTGAAAAACACCAACAAATTCAACAACAACTTCAGCATTGAAAAACACCAACAAATTCAACAACAACCTCGAAATTGAAAAATACCAACAAATTCAACAACAAACTCAACATTAAAAAACAACACCAACCTCAACATTGAAAAACACCAACAAATTCAACAACCTCAACATTGAAAAACAGCAACAACCTCAAAATTGAAAAACACCAACAAATTCAACAACAACCTCAACATTTAAAAACACCAACAAATTCAACAACAACCTCAACATTGAAAAACAACAACAACCTCAACATTGAAAAACACCAACAAATTCAACAACAACCTCAACATTGAAAAACACCAACAAATTCAACAACAACTTCTACATTGAAAAACACCAACAATTTCAATAACAACCTCAAAATTGAAAAACAACAACAACCTCAACATTGAAAAACACCAACAAATTCAACAACAACCTCAACATTGAAAAACAACGACAACCTCAACATTGAAAAACACCAACAAATTCAACAACAACTTCAACATTGAAAAACACCAACAATTTCAACAACAACCTCGACATTCAAAAACACCATCAAATTCAACAACAACCTGAACATTGGAAAACAGCAACAACCTCAACATTGAAAAACACCAACAAATTCAACAACAACCTCAACATTGAAAAACACCAACAAATTCAACAACAACCTCAACATTGAAAAACAACAACAACCGCAACATTGAAAAAGACCAACAAATTCAAAAACAACCTCAACATTGAAAAACAACAACAACCTCAACATTGAAAAACACCAACAAATTCAACACAAACCTCATCATTTAAAAACACCAACCAATTCAACAATAACCTCAACATTGAAAAACACGAACAAATTCAACAACAACTTCAACATTGAAAAACACCAACAAATTCAACAACAACCTCAACATTGAAAAACACCAACAAATTCAACAACAACCTCAACATTGAAAAACACCAACAAATTCAACAAGAACCTCAACATTGTAACAGCAATAAATACAACAACCTCAACATTGAAAAACAACAACAACCACAACATTGAAAAACACCAACAAATTCAACAACAATCTGAACATTGAAAACACCCACAAATTCAACAACAGCCTCAATATTGAAAAACAACAACAACCTCAACTTTGTAAACACCAGCAAATTCAACAACAACCTCAACATTGAAAACACCAACAAATTTAACAACAACCTCAGTATTGAAAAACAACAACAACCTCAACATTGAAAAACACCAACAAATTTAGCAACAACCTCAACATTGAAAAACACCAACAACCTCAACATTGAAAAACAGCAACAAGTTCAACAACATCAACATTGAAAAACAACAACAAATTCAACAACAACCTCAACATTGAAAAACACCAACAACCTCAATATTGAAAAACAGCAGCAAGTTCAACAACCTCAACTTTGAAAAACACCAACAAATTCAACAACAACCGGAACTTTGAAAACCACCAACAAATTCAAAAATAACCTCGACATTGAAAAACACCAACAAATTCAACAACAACTTCTACATTGAAAAACACCAACAATTTCAATAACAACCTCAAAATTGAAAAACAACAACAACCTCAACATTGAAAAACACCAACAAATTCAACAACAACCTCAACATTGAAAAACAACGACAACCTCAACATTGAAAAACACCAACAAATTCAACAACAACTTCAACATTGAAAAACACCAACAATTTCAACAACAACCTCGACATTCAAAAACACCATCAAATTCAACAACAACCTGAACATTGGAAAACAGCAACAACCTCAACATTGAAAAACACCAACAAATTCAACAACAACCTCAACATTGAAAAACACCAACAAATTCAACAACAACCTCAACATTGAAAAACAACAACAACCGCAACATTGAAAAAGACCAACAAATTCAAAAACAACCTCAACATTGAAAAACAACAACAACCTCAACATTGAAAAACACCAACAAATTCAACACAAACCTCATCATTTAAAAACACCAACCAATTCAACAATAACCTCAACATTGAAAAACACGAACAAATTCAACAACAACTTCAACATTGAAAAACACCAACAAATTCAACAACAACCTCAACATTGAAAAACACCAACAAATTCAACAACAACCTCAACATTGAAAAACACCAACAAATTCAACAAGAACCTCAACATTGTAACAGCAATAAATACAACAACCTCAACATTGAAAAACAACAACAACCACAACATTGAAAAACACCAACAAATTCAACAACAATCTGAACATTGAAAACACCCACAAATTCAACAACAGCCTCAATATTGAAAAACAACAACAACCTCAACTTTGTAAACACCAGCAAATTCAACAACAACCTCAACATTGAAAACACCAACAAATTTAACAACAACCTCAGTATTGAAAAACAACAACAACCTCAACATTGAAAAACACCAACAAATTTAGCAACAACCTCAACATTGAAAAACACCAACAACCTCAACATTGAAAAACAGCAACAAGTTCAACAACATCAACATTGAAAAACAACAACAAATTCAACAACAACCTCAACATTGAAAAACACCAACAACCTCAATATTGAAAAACAGCAGCAAGTTCAACAACCTCAACTTTGAAAAACACCAACAAATTCAACAACAACCGGAACTTTGAAAACCACCAACAAATTCAAAAATAACCTCGACATTGAAAAACACCAACAAAATCAACAACAACCTCAATATTGAAAAACAACAACAACCTCAACGCTGAAAAACGCCAACAAATTCAACAACAACCTCGACATTGAAAAACAGCAACAAATTCAACAACAACCTCAACACTGAAACACACCAACAAATTCAACAACAACCTCAATATTGAAAAACAACAACAACCTCAACATAGAAAACACCAACAAATTCAACAACAACCTCAACATTTAAAAACAGCAACAAATTCAACAACATCAACATTGAAAAACGACAATAAATTGAACAACAACCTCAACACTGAAAAACAACAACAACATCAACATAGAAAAACACCACAAACTGAACAACAACGTCAACATTGAAAAACACCAACAAATTCAAAAGCAACCTCAACATTGAAAAAAACCAACAAATTCAACAACAACATCAACATTGAAAAAAACCAACAAATTCAACAACAACCTCAACATTTAAAAACACCAACAATGTGAACAACAACCTCAACATTGAAAAAAACCAACAAATTCATGAACAACCTCAACATTAAAAAACACCAACAAATTGAACAACAAAGTCAACATTGAATAACACCAACAAAGTCAACAACAATATCAACATTGAAAAACAGGAAGAAATTCAAAAACAACCCCAACATTGAAAACACGAAGAAATTCATCAGGAACCTCGATATTGAAAAAAACCAACAAATTCAACAACAACCTCAACATTGAAAAACACCAACAAATTTAACAACAACCTCAACATTGAAAAACAACAAGAACCTCAACATGGAAGAAGACCAACAAATTCAACAACAACCTCAACATTGAAAAACAACAACAACCTCAAAATTCGAAAACACCAACAAATTCAACAACAACCTCAACATTGAAAAACAACAACAACCTCAACCTTGAAAAACACCAACAAATTCAACAGCAACCTCAACATTGAAAAACACCAACAAATTCAACAACAACCTCAACATCAAAAAACAACAACAACCACAACATTGAAAAATACCAACAAATTCAATATTCAAAAACACCAACAAATTCAACACCAACCTCAACATTGAAAAACACCAACAAATTCAACAACAACCTGAACATTGAAAAACAACAACAACCTCAACATTGAAAAACACCAACAAATTCAACAATAACCTCAACATTGAAAAACAACAACAACCTCAACATTGAAAAACACCAACAAATTCAACAACGACCTCAACATTGAAAAACACCAACAAATTCAACAACAACCTCAACATTGAAAAACACCAACAAATTCAACAACAACCTCAACATTGAAAAACACCAACAAATTCAACAAGAACCTCAACATTGTAACAGCAATAAATACAACAACCTCAACATTGAAAAACAACAACAACCACAACATTGAAAAACACCAACAAATTCAACAACAATCTGAACATTGAAAACACCCACAAATTCAACAACAACCTCAATATTGAAAAACAAAACAACCTCAACTTTGTAAACACCAACAAATTCAACAACAACCTCAACATTGAAAACACCAACAAATTTAACAACAACCTCAGTATTGAAAAACAACAACAACCTCAACATTGAAAAACACCAACAAATTTAGCAACAACCTCAACATTGAAAAACACCAACAACCTCAACATTGAAAAACAGCAACAAGTTCAACAACATCAACATTGAAAAACAACAACAAATTCAACAACAACCTCAACATTGAAAAACACCAACAACCTCAATATTGAAAAACAGCAGCAAGTTCAACAACCTCAACTTTGAAAAACACCAACAAATTCAACAACCGGAACTTTGAAAACCACCAACAAATTCAAAAATAACCTCGACATTGAAAAACACCAACAAATTCAACAACAACCTCAATATTGAAAAACAACAACAACCTCAACGCTGAAAAACGCCAACAAATTCAACAACAACCTCGACATTGAAAAAAACCAACAAATTCAACAACAACCTCAAGATTGAAAAACACCAACTAATTCAGCAACAAGCTCAACATTGAAAACACCAACAAATTTAACAACATCCTCAATATAGAAATACAACAACAACCTCTAAAATGAAAAACAGCAACAAATTCAAAAACAACCTCAATATTGAAAAACAACAACAACCTCAACATAGAAAACACCAACAAATTCAACAACAACCTCAACATTGAAAAACACCAGCAAATTCAACAACAACCTCAACATTGAAAAAAACCAACAATTTCAACAACAACCTCAACATTGAAAAACACCAACAAATTCAACAACAACCTTAACATTGAAAAAACCAACAATTTCAACAACAAGGTCAAAATTGAAAAACACCAACAAATTCAACAACAACCTCAACATTGAAAAACACCAACAAATTCAACAACAAGCTCAACATTGAAAACAGCAATAAATTCAACAACAACCTCAACATTGAAAAACAACAACCACAACATTGAAAAACACCAACAAATTCAACAACAATCTGAACATTGAAAACACCAACAAATTCAACAACAACCTCAATATTGAAAAACAACAACAACCTCAACATTGTAAAACACCAACAAATTCAACAACAACCTCAACATTGAAAACACCAACAAATTTAACAACATCCTCAATATTGAAAAACAAAAACAACCTCAACATTGAAAAACACCAACAAATTTAACAACAACCTCAACATTGAAAAACACCAACAACCTCAACATTGAAAAACAGCAACAAATTCAACAACATCAACATTGAAAAACAACAATAAATTGAACAACAACCTCAACACTGAAAAACAACAACAAAATCAACATAGAAAAACACCACAAACTGAACAACAACGTCAACATTGAAAAACACCAACAAATTCAAAAGCAACCTCAACATTGAAAAAAACCAACAAATTCAACAACAACATCAACATTGAAAAAAACCAACAAATTCAACAACAACCTCAACATTTAAAAACAGCAACAATGTGAACAACAACCTCAACATTGAAAAAAAACAACAAATTCATGAACAACCTCAACATTAAAAAACACCAACAAATTGAACAACAAAGTCAACATTGAATAACAAAAACAAAGTCAACAACAACATCAACATTGAAAAACAGGAAGAAATTCAAAAACAACCCCAACATTGAAAACACGAAGAAATTCATCAGGAACCTCGATATTGAAAAAAACCAACAAATTCAACAACAACCTCAACATTGAAAAACACCAACAAATTTAACAACAACCTCAACATTGAAAAACAACAAGAACCTCAACATGGAAGAAGACCAACAAATTCAACAACAACCTCAACATTGAAAAACAACAACAACCTCAAAATTCGAAAACACCAACAAATTCAGCAACAACCTCAACATTGAAAAACAACAACAACCTCAACCTTGAAAAACACCAACAAATTCAACAGCAACCTCAACATTGAAAAACACCAACAAATTCAACAACAACCTCAACATCAAAAAACAACAACAACCACAACATTGAAAAATACCAACAAATTCAACATTGAAAAACACCAACAAATTCAACACCAACCTCAACATTGAAAAACACCAACAAATTCAACAACAACCTGAACATTGAAAAACAACAACAACCTCAACATTGAAAAACACCAACAAATTCAACAATAACCTCAACATTGAAAAACAACAACAACCTCAACATTGAAAAACACCAACAAATTCAACAACGACCTCAACATTGAAAAACACCAACAAATTCAACAACAACCTCAACATTGAAAAACAACAACAACCTCAACATTGAAAAATACCAACAAAATCAACAACAACCTCAACATTGAAAAACAACAACAACCTCAACATTGAAAAACACCAACAAATTCAACAACAACCTCAACATTGAAAAACAACAACAACCTCAACATTGAAAAATACCAACAAATTCAACAACAACTTCAGCATTGAAAAACACCAACAAATTCAACAACAACCTCGAAATTGAAAAATACCAACAAATTCAACAACAAACTCAACATTAAAAAACAACACCAACCTCAACATTGAAAAACACCAACAAATTCAACAACCTCAACATTGAAAAACAGCAACAACCTCAAAATTGAAAAACACCAACAAATTCAACAACAACCTCAACATTTAAAAACACCAACAAATTCAACAACAACCTCAACATTGAAAAACAACAACAACCTCAACATTGAAAAACACCAACAAATTCAACAACAACCTCAACATTGAAAAACACCAACAAATTCAACAACAACTTCTACATTGAAAAACAAGAACAATTTCAATAACAACCTCAAAATTGAAAAACAACAACAACCTCAACATTGAAAAACACCAACAAATTCAACAACAACCTCAACATTGAAAAACAACGACAACCTCAACATTGAAAAACACCAACAAATTCAACAACAACTTCAACATTGAAAAACACCAACAATTTCAACAACAACCTCGACATTCAAAAACACCATCAAATTCAACAACAACCTGAACATTGGAAAACAGCAACAACCTCAACATTGAAAAACACCAACAAATTCAACAACAACCTCAACATTGAAAAACACCAACAAATTCAACAACAACCTCAACATTGAAAAACAACAACAACCGCAACATTGAAAAAGACCAACAAATTCAAAAACAACCTCAACATTGAAAAACAACAACAACCTCAACATTGAAAAACACCAACAAATTCAACACAAACCTCAACATTTAAAAACACCAACCAATTCAACAATAACCTCAACATTGAAAAACACGAACAAATTCAACAACAACTTCAACATTGAAAAACACCAACAAATTCAACAACAACCTCAACATTGAAAAACACCAACAAATTCAACAACAACCTCAACATTGAAAAACACCAACAAATTCAACAAGAACCTCAACATTGTAACAGCAATAAATACAACAACCTCAACATTGAAAAACAACAACAACCACAACATTGAAAAACACCAACAAATTCAACAACAATCTGAACATTGAAAACACCCACAAATTCAACAACAACCTCAATATTGAAAAACAACAACAACCTCAACTTTGTAAACACCAACAAATTCAACAACAACCTCAACATTGAAAACACCAACAAATTTAACAACAACCTCAGTATTGAAAAACAACAACAACCTCAACATTGAAAAACACCAACAAATTTAGCAACAACCTCAACATTGAAAAACACCAACAACCTCAACATTGAAAAACAGCAACAAGTTCAACAACATCAACATTGAAAAACAACAACAAATTCAACAACAACCTCAACATTGAAAAACACCAACAACCTCAATATTGAAAAACAGCAGCAAGTTCAACAACCTCAACTTTGAAAAACACCAACAAATTCAACAACAACCGGAACTTTGAAAACCACCAACAAATTCAAAAATAACCTCGACATTGAAAAACACCAACAAATTCAACAACAACCTCAATATTGAAAAACAACAACAACCTCAACGCTGAAAAACGCCAACAAATTCAACAACAACCTCGACATTGAAAAACAGCAACAAATTCAACAACAACCTCAACACTGAAACACACCAACAAATTCAACAACAACCTCAATATTGAAAAACAACAACAACCTCAACATAGAAAACACCAACAAATTCAACAACAACCTCAACATTGAAAAACAGCAACAAATTCAACAACATCAACATTGAAAAACAACAATAAATTGAACAACAACCTCAACACTGAAAAACAACAACAACATCAACATAGAAAAACACCACAAACTGAACAACAACGTCAACATTGAAAAACACCAACAAATTCAAAAGCAACCTCAACATTGAAAAAAAACAACAAATTCAACAACAACATCAACATTGAAAAAAACCAACAAATTCAACAACAACCTCAACATTTAAAAACACCAACAATGTGAACAACAACCTCAACATTGAAAAAAACCAATAAATTCATGAACAACCTCAACATTAAAAAACACCAACAAATTGAACAACAAAGTCAACATTGAATAACACCAACAAAGTCAACAACAATATCAACATTGAAAAACAGGAAGAAATTCAAAAACAACCCCAACATTGAAAACACGAAGAAATTCATCAGGAACCTCGATATTGAAAAAAACCAACAAATTCAACAACAACCTCAACATTGAAAAACACCAACAAATTTAACAACAACCTCAACATTGAAAAACAACAAGAACCTCAACATGGAAGAAGACCAACAAATTCAACAACAACCTCAACATTGAAAAACAACAACCTCAAAATTCGAAAACACCAACAAATTCAGCAACAACCTCAACACTGAAAAACAACAACAACCTCAACCTTGAAAAACACCAACAAATTCAACAGCAACCTCAACATTGAAAAACACCAACAAATTCAACAACAACCTCAACATCAAAAAACAACAACAACCACAACATTGAAAAATACCAACAAATTCAACATTGAAAAACACCAACAAATTCAACACCAACCTCAACATTGAAAAACACCAACAAATTCAACAACAACCTGAACATTGAAAAACAACAACAACCTCAACATTGAAAAACACCAACAAATTCAACAATAACCTCAACATTGAAAAACAACAACAACCTCAACATTGAAAAACACCAACAAATTCAACAACGACCTCAACATTGAAAAACACCAACAAATTCAACAACAACCTCAACATTGAAAAACACCAACAAATTCAACAACAACCTCAACATTGAAAAACACCAACAAATTCAACAAGAACCTCAACATTGTAACAGCAATAAATACAACAACCTCAACATTGAAAAACAACAACAACCACAACATTGAAAAACACCAACAAATTCAACAACAATCTGAACATTGAAAACACCCACAAATTCAACAACAACCTCAATATTGAAAAACAAAACAACCTCAACTTTGTAAACACCAACAAATTCAACAACAACCTCAACATTGAAAACACCAACAAATTTAACAACAACCTCAGTATTGAAAAACAACAACAACCTCAACATTGAAAAACACCAACAAATTTAGCAACAACCTCAACATTGAAAAACACCAACAACCTCAACATTGAAAAACAGCAACAAGTTCAACAACATCAACATTGAAAAACAAAAACAAATTCAACAACAACCTCAACATTGAAAAACACCAACAACCTCAATATTGAAAAACAGCAGCAAGTTCAACAACCTCAACTTTGAAAAACACCAACAAATTCAACAACAACCGGAACTTTGAAAACCACCAACAAATTCAAAAATAACCTCGACATTGAAAAACACCAACAAATTCAACAACAACCTCAATATTGAAAAACAACAACAACCTCAACGCTGAAAAACGCCAACAAATTCAACAACAACCTCGACATTGAAAAACAGCAACAAATTCAACAACAACCTCAACACTGAAACACACCAACAAATTCAACAACAACCTCAATATTGAAAAACAACAACAACCTCAACATAGAAAACACCAACAAATTCAACAACAACCTCAACATTGAAAAACAGCAACAAATTCAACAACATCAACATTGAAAAACAACAATAAATTGAACAACAACCTCAACACTGAAAAACAACAACAACATCAACATAGAAAAACACCACAAACTGAACAACAACGTCAACATTGAAAAACACCAACAAATTCAAAAGCAACCTCAACATTGAAAAAAAACAACAAATTCAACAACAACATCAACATTGAAAAAAACCAACAAATTCAACAACAACCTCAACATTTAAAAACACCAACAATGTGAACAACAACCTCAACATTGAAAAAAACCAATAAATTCATGAACAACCTCAACATTAAAAAACACCAACAAATTGAACAACAAAGTCAACATTGAATAACACCAACAAAGTCAACAACAATATCAACATTGAAAAACAGGAAGAAATTCAAAAACAACCCCAACATTGAAAACACGAAGAAATTCATCAGGAACCTCGATATTGAAAAAAACCAACAAATTCAACAACAACCTCAACATTGAAAAACACCAACAAATTTAACAACAACCTCAACATTGAAAAACAACAAGAACCTCAACATGGAAGAAGACCAACAAATTCAACAACAACCTCAACATTGAAAAACAACAACCTCAAAATTCGAAAACACCAACAAATTCAGCAACAACCTCAACATTGAAAAACAACAACAACCTCAACCTTGAAAAACACCAACAAATTCAACAGCAACCTCAACATTGAAAAACACCAACAAATTCAACAACAACCTCAACATCAAAAAACAACAACAACCACAACATTGAAAAATACCAACAAATTCAACATTGAAAAACACCAACAAATTCAACACCAACCTCAACATTGAAAAACACCAACAAATTCAACAACAACCTGAACATTGAAAAACAACAACAACCTCAACATTGAAAAACACCAACAAATTCAACAATAACCTCAACATTGAAAAACAACAACAACCTCAACATTGAAAAACACCAACAAATTCAACAACGACCTCAACATTGAAAAACACCAACAAATTCAACAACAACCTCAACATTGAAAAACACCAACAAATTCAACAACAACCTCAACATTGAAAAACACCAACAAATTCAACAAGAACCTCAACATTGTAACAGCAATAAATACAACAACCTCAACATTGAAAAACAACAACAACCACAACATTGAAAAACACCAACAAATTCAACAACAATCTGAACATTGAAAACACCCACAAATTCAACAACAACCTCAATATTGAAAAACAAAACAACCTCAACTTTGTAAACACCAACAAATTCAACAACAACCTCAACATTGAAAACACCAACAAATTTAACAACAACCTCAGTATTGAAAAACAACAACAACCTCAACATTGAAAAACACCAACAAATTTAGCAACAACCTCAACATTGAAAAACACCAACAACCTCAACATTGAAAAACAGCAACAAGTTCAACAACATCAACATTGAAAAACAAAAACAAATTCAACAACAACCTCAACATTGAAAAACACCAACAACCTCAATATTGAAAAACAGCAGCAAGTTCAACAACCTCAACTTTGAAAAACACCAACAAATTCAACAACCGGAACTTTGAAAACCACCAACAAATTCAAAAATAACCTTGACATTGAAAAACACCAACAAATTCAACAACAACCTCAATATTGAAAAACAACAACAACCTCAACGCTGAAAAACGCCAACAAATTCAACAACAACCTCGACATTGAAAAAAACCAACAAATTCAACAACAACCTCAAGATTGAAAAACACCAACTAATTCAGCAACAAGCTCAACATTGAAAACACCAACAAATTTAACAACATCCTCAATATAGAAAAACAACAACAACCTCAACATTGTAAAACACCAACAAATTCAACAACAACCTCAACATTGAAAACACCAACAAATTTAACAACATCCTCAATATTGAAAAACAAAAACAACCTCAACATTGAAAAACACCAACAAATTTAACAACAACCTCAACATTGAAAAACAGCAACAACCTCAACATTGAAAAACAGCAACAAATTCAACAACATCAACATTGAAAAACAACAATAAATTGAACAACAACCTCAACACTGAAAAACAACAACAACATCAACATAGAAAAACACCACAAACTGAACAACAACGTCAACATTGAAAAACACCAACAAATTCAAAAGCAACCTCAACATTGAAAAAAACCAACAAATTCAACAACAACATCAACATTGAAAAAAACCAACAAATTCAACAACAACCTCAACATTTAAAAACACCAACAATGTGAACAACAACCTCAACATTGAAAAAAAACAACAAATTCATGAACAACCTCAACATTAAAAAACACCAACAAATTGAACAACAAAGTCAACATTGAATAACACCAACAAAGTCAACAACAATATCAACATTGAAAAACAGGAAGAAATTCAAAAACAACCCCAACATTGAAAACACGAAGAAATTCATCAGGAACCTCGATATTGAAAAAAACCAACAAATTCAACAACAACCTCAACATTGAAAAACACCAACAAATTTAACAACAACCTCAACATTGAAAAAGAACAAGAACCTCAACATGGAAGAAGACCAACAAATTCAACAACAACCTCAACATTGAAAAACAACAACAACCTCAAAATTCGAAAACACCAACAAATTCAGCAACAACCTCAACATTGAAAAACACCAACAAATTCAACAACAACCTCAACATCAAAAAACAACAACAACCACAACATTGAAAAATACCAACAAATTCAACATTGAAAAACACCAACAAATTCAACACCAACCTCAACATTGAAAAACACCAACAAATTCAACAACAACCTGAACATTGAAAAACAACAACAACCTCAACATAGAAAACACCAACAAATTCAACAACAACCTCAACATTGAAAAACAGCAACAAATTCAACAACATCAACATTGAAAAACAACAATAAATTGAACAACAACCTCAACACTGAAAAACAACAACAACATCAACATAGAAAAACACCACAAACTGAACAACAACGTCAACATTGAAAAACACCAACAAATTCACAAGCAACCTCAACATTGAAAAAAAACAACAAATTCAACAACAACATCAACATTGAAAAAAACCAACAAATTCAACATCAACCTCAACATTTAAAAACACCAACAATGTGAACAACAACCTCAACATTGAAAAAAACCAATAAATTCATGAACAACCTCAACATTAAAAAACACCAACAAATTGAACAACAAAGTCAACATTGAATAACACCAACAAAGTCAACAACAATATCAACATTGAAAAACAGGAAGAAATTCAAAAACAACCCCAACATTGAAAACACGAAGAAATTCATCAGGAACCTCGATATTGAAAAAAACCAACAAATTCAACAACAACCTCAACATTGAAAAACACCAACAAATTTAACAACAACCTCAACATTGAAAAACAACAAGAACCTCAACATGGAAGAAGACCAACAAATTCAACAACAACCTCAACATTGAAAAACAACAACCTCAAAATTCGAAAACACCAACAAATTCAGCAACAACCTCAACATTGAAAAACAACAACAACCTCAACCTTGAAAAACACCAACAAATTCAACAGCAACCTCAACATTGAAAAACACCAACAAATTCAACAACAACCTCAACATCAAAAAACAACAACAACCACAACATTGAAAAATACCAACAAATTCAACATTGAAAAACACCAACAAATTCAACACCAACCTCAACATTGAAAAACACCAACAAATTCAACAACAACCTGAACATTGAAAAACAACAACAACCTCAACATTGAAAAACACCAACAAATTCAACAATAACCTCAACATTGAAAAACAACAACAACCTCAACATTGAAAAACACCAACAAATTCAACAACGACCTCAACATTGAAAAACACCAACAAATTCAACAACAACCTCAACATTGAAAAACACCAACAAATTCAACAACAACCTCAACATTGAAAAACACCAACAAATTCAACAAGAACCTCAACATTGTAACAGCAATAAATACAACAACCTCAACATTGAAAAACAACAACAACCACAACATTGAAAAACACCAACAAATTCAACAACAATCTGAACATTGAAAACACCCACAAATTCAACAACAACCTCAATATTGAAAAACAAAACAACCTCAACTTTGTAAACACCAACAAATTCAACAACAACCTCAACATTGAAAACACCAACAAATTTAACAACAACCTCAGTATTGAAAAACAACAACAACCTCAACATTGAAAAACACCAACAAATTTAGCAACAACCTCAACATTGAAAAACACCAACAACCTCAACATTGAAAAACAGCAACAAGTTCAACAACATCAACATTGAAAAACAAAAACAAATTCAACAACAACCTCAACATTGAAAAACACCAACAACCTCAATATTGAAAAACAGCAGCAAGTTCAACAACCTCAACTTTGAAAAACACCAACAAATTCAACAACCGGAACTTTGAAAACCACCAACAAATTCAAAAATAACCTCGACATTGAAAAACACCAACAAATTCAACAACAACCTCAATATTGAAAAACAACAACAACCTCAACGCTGAAAAACGCCAACAAATTCAACAACAACCTCGACATTGAAAAAAACCAACAAATTCAACAACAACCTCAAGATTGAAAAACACCAACTAATTCAGCAACAAGCTCAACATTGAAAACACCAACAAATTTAACAACATCCTCAATATAGAAAAACAACAACAACCTCAACATTGTAAAACACCAACAAATTCAACAACAACCTCAACATTGAAAACACCAACAAATTTAACAACATCCTCAATATTGAAAAACAAAAACAACCTCAACATTGAAAAACACCAACAAATTTAACAACAACCTCAACATTGAAAAACAGCAACAACCTCAACATTGAAAAACAGCAACAAATTCAACAACATCAACATTGAAAAACAACAATAAATTGAACAACAACCTCAACACTGAAAAACAACAACAACATCAACATAGAAAAACACCACAAACTGAACAACAACGTCAACATTGAAAAACACCAACAAATTCAAAAGCAACCTCAACATTGAAAAAAACCAACAAATTCAACAACAACATCAACATTGAAAAAAACCAACAAATTCAACAACAACCTCAACATTTAAAAACACCAACAATGTGAACAACAACCTCAACATTGAAAAAAAACAACAAATTCATGAACAACCTCAACATTAAAAAACACCAACAAATTGAACAACAAAGTCAACATTGAATAACACCAACAAAGTCAACAACAATATCAACATTGAAAAACAGGAAGAAATTCAAAAACAACCCCAACATTGAAAACACGAAGAAATTCATCAGGAACCTCGATATTGAAAAAAACCAACAAATTCAACAACAACCTCAACATTGAAAAACACCAACAAATTTAACAACAACCTCAACATTGAAAAACAACAAGAACCTCAACATGGAAGAAGACCAACAAATTCAACAACAACCTCAACATTGAAAAACAACAACAACCTCAAAATTCGAAAACACCAACAAATTCAGCAACAACCTCAACATTGAAAAACAACAACAACCTCAACCTTGAAAAACACCAACAAATTCAACAGCAACCTCAACATTGAAAAACACCAACAAATTCAACAACAACCTCAACATCAAAAAACAACAACAACCACAACATTGAAAAATACCAACAAATTCAACATTGAAAAACACCAACAAATTCAACACCAACCTCAACATTGAAAAACACCAACAAATTCAACAACAACCTGAACATTGAAAAACAACAACAACCTCAACATTGAAAAACACCAACAAATTCAACAATAACCTCAACATTGAAAAACAACAACAACCTCAACATTGAAAAACACCAACAAATTCAACAACGACCTCAACATTGAAAAACACCAACAAATTCAACAACAACCTCAACATTGAAAAACAACAACAACCTCAACATTGAAAAATACCAACAAAATCAACAACAACCTCAACATTGAAAAACAACAACAACCTCAACTTTGAAAAACACCAACAAATTCAACAACAACTTCAGCATTGAAAAACACCAACAAATTCAACAACAACCTCGAAATTGAAAAATACCAACAAATTCAACAACAAACTCAACATTAAAAAACAACACCAACCTCAACATTGAAAAAAACCAACAAATTCAACAACCTCAACATTGAAAAACAGCAACAACCTCAAAATTGAAAAACACCAACAAATTCAACAACAACCTCAACATTTAAAAACACCAACAAATTCAACAACAACCTCAACATTGAAAAACAACAACAACCTCAACATTGAAAAACACCAACAAATTCAACAACAACCTCAACATTTAAAAACACCAACAATGTGAACAACAACCTCAACATTGAAAAAAAACAACAAATTCATGAACAACCTCAACATTAAAAAACACCAACAAATTGAACAACAAAGTCAACATTGAATAACAAAAACAAAGTCAACAACAATATCAACATTGAAAAACAGGAAGAAATTCAAAAACAACCCCAACATTGAAAACACGAAGAAATTCATCAGGAACCTCGATATTGAAAAAAACCAACAAATTCAACAACAACCTCAACATTGAAAAACACCAACAAATTTAACAACAACCTCAACATTGAAAAACAACAAGAACCTCAACATGGAAGAAGACCAACAAATTCAACAACAACCTCAACATTGAAAAACAACAACAACCTCAAAATTCGAAAACACCAACAAATTCAGCAACAACCTCAACATTGAAAAACAACAACAACCTCAACCTTGAAAAACACCAACAAATTCAACAGCAACCTCAACATTGAAAAACACCAACAAATTCAACAACAACCTCAACATCAAAAAACAACAACAACCACAACATTGAAAAATACCAACAAATTCAACATTGAAAAACACCAACAAATTCAACACCAACCTCAACATTGAAAAACACCAACAAATTCAACAACAACCTGAACATTGAAAAACAACAACAACCTCAACATTGAAAAACACCAACAAATTCAACAATAACCTCAACATTGAAAAACAACAACAACCTCAACATTGAAAAACACCAACAAATTCAACAACGACCTCAACATTGAAAAACACCAACAAATTCAACAACAACCTCAACATTGAAAAACAACAACAACCTCAACATTGAAAAATACCAACAAAATCAACAACAACCTCAACATTGAAAAACAACAACAACCTCAACATTGAAAAACACCAACAAATTCAACAACAACTTCAGCATTGAAAAACACCAACAAATTCAACAACAACCTCGAAATTGAAAAATACCAACAAATTCAACAACAAACTCAACATTAAAAAACAACACCAACCTCAACATTGAAAAACACCAACAAATTCAACAACCTCAACATTGAAAAACAGCAACAACCTCAAAATTGAAAAACACCAACAAATTCAACAACAACCTCAACATTTAAAAACACCAACAAATTCAACAACAACCTCAACATTGAAAAACAACAACAACCTCAACATTGAAAAACACCAACAAATTCAACAACAACCTCAACATTGAAAAACACCAACAAATTCAACAACAACTTCTACATTGAAAAACAAGAACAATTTCAATAACAACCTCAAAATTGAAAAACAACAACAACCTCAACATTGAAAAACACCAACAAATTCAACAACAACCTCAACATTGAAAAACAACGACAACCTCAACATTGAAAAACACCAACAAATTCAACAACAACTTCAACATTGAAAAACACCAACAATTTCAACAACAACCTCGACATTCAAAAACACCATCAAATTCAACAACAACCTGAACATTGGAAAACAGCAACAACCTCAACATTGAAAAACACCAACAAATTCAACAACAACCTCAACATTGAAAAACACCAACAAATTCAACAACAACCTCAACATTGAAAAACAACAACAACCGCAACATTGAAAAAGACCAACAAATTCAAAAACAACCTCAACATTGAAAAACAACAACAACCTCAACATTGAAAAACACCAACAAATTCAACACAAACCTCAACATTTAAAAACACCAACCAATTCAACAATAACCTCAACATTGAAAAACACGAACAAATTCAACAACAACTTCAACATTGAAAAACACCAACAAATTCAACAACAACCTCAACATTGAAAAACACCAACAAATTCAACAACAAACTCAACATTGAAAAACACCAACAAATTCAACAAGAACCTCAACATTGTAACAGCAATAAATACAACAACCTCAACATTGAAAAACAACAACAACCACAACATTGAAAAACACCAACAAATTCAACAACAATCTGAACATTGAAAACACCCACAAATTCAACAACAACCTCAATATTGAAAAACAACAACAACCTCAACTTTGTAAACACCAACAAATTCAACAACAACCTCAACATTGAAAACACCAACAAATTTAACAACAACCTCAGTATTGAAAAACAACAACAACCTCAACATTGAAAAACACCAACAAATTTAGCAACAACCTCAACATTGAAAAACACCAACAACCTCAACATTGAAAAACAGCAACAAGTTCAACAACATCAACATTGAAAAACAACAACAAATTCAACAACAACCTCAACATTGAAAAACACCAACAACCTCAATATTGAAAAACAGCAGCAAGTTCAACAACCTCAACTTTGAAAAACACCAACAAATTCAACAACAACCGGAACTTTGAAAACCACCAACAAATTCAAAAATAACCTCGACATTGAAAAACACCAACAAATTCAACAACAACCTCAATATTGAAAAACAACAACAACCTCAACGCTGAAAAACGCCAACAAATTCAACAACAACCTCGACATTGAAAAACAGCAACAAATTCAACAACAACCTCAACACTGAAACACACCAACAAATTCAACAACAACCTCAATATTGAAAAACAACAACAACCTCAACATAGAAAACACCAACAAATTCAACAACAACCTCAACATTGAAAAACAGCAACAAATTCAACAACATCAACATTGAAAAACAACAATAAATTGAACAACAACCTCAACACTGAAAAACAACAACAACATCAACATAGAAAAACACCACAAACTGAACAACAACGTCAACATTGAAAAACACCAACAAATTCAAAAGCAACCTCAACATTGAAAAAAAACAACAAATTCAACAACAACATCAACATTGAAAAAAACCAACAAATTCAACAACAACCTCAACATTTAAAAACACCAACAATGTGAACAACAACCTCAACATTGAAAAAAACCAATAAATTCATGAACAACCTCAACATTAAAAAACACCAACAAATTGAACAACAAAGTCAACATTGAATAACACCAACAAAGTCAACAACAATATCAACATTGAAAAACAGGAAGAAATTCAAAAACAACCCCAACATTGAAAACACGAAGAAATTCATCAGGAACCTCGATATTGAAAAAAACCAACAAATTCAACAACAACCTCAACATTGAAAAACACCAACAAATTTAACAACAACCTCAACATTGAAAAACAACAAGAACCTCAACATGGAAGAAGACCAACAAATTCAACAACAACCTCAACATTGAAAAACAACAACCTCAAAATTCGAAAACACCAACAAATTCAGCAACAACCTCAACATTGAAAAACAACAACAACCTCAACCTTGAAAAACACCAACAAATTCAACAGCAACCTCAACATTGAAAAACACCAACAAATTCAACAACAACCTCAACATCAAAAAACAACAACAACCACAACATTGAAAAATACCAACAAATTCAACATTGAAAAACACCAACAAATTCAACACCAACCTCAACATTGAAAAACACCAACAAATTCAACAACAACCTGAACATTGAAAAACAACAACAACCTCAACATTGAAAAACACCAACAAATTCAACAATAACCTCAACATTGAAAAACAACAACAACCTCAACATTGAAAAACACCAACAAATTCAACAACGACCTCAACATTGAAAAACACCAACAAATTCAACAACAACCTCAACATTGAAAAACACCAACAAATTCAACAACAACCTCAACATTGAAAAACACCAACAAATTCAACAAGAACCTCAACATTGTAACAGCAATAAATACAACAACCTCAACATTGAAAAACAACAACAACCACAACATTGAAAAACACCAACAAATTCAACAACAATCTGAACATTGAAAACACCCACAAATTCAACAACAACCTCAATATTGAAAAACAAAACAACCTCAACTTTGTAAACACCAACAAATTCAACAACAACCTCAACATTGAAAACACCAACAAATTTAACAACAACCTCAGTATTGAAAAACAACAACAACCTCAACATTGAAAAACACCAACAAATTTAGCAACAACCTCAACATTGAAAAACACCAACAACCTCAACATTGAAAAACAGCAACAAGTTCAACAACATCAACATTGAAAAACAAAAACAAATTCAACAACAACCTCAACATTGAAAAACACCAACAACCTCAATATTGAAAAACAGCAGCAAGTTCAACAACCTCAACTTTGAAAAACACCAACAAATTCAACAACCGGAACTTTGAAAACCACCAACAAATTCAAAAATAACCTCGACATTGAAAAACACCAACAAATTCAACAACAACCTCAATATTGAAAAACAACAACAACCTCAACGCTGAAAAACGCCAACAAATTCAACAACAACCTCGACATTGAAAAAAACCAACAAATTCAACAACAACCTCAAGATTGAAAAACACCAACTAATTCAGCAACAAGCTCAACATTGAAAACACCAACAAATTTAACAACATCCTCAATATAGAAAAACAACAACAACCTCAACATTGTAAAACACCAACAAATTCAACAACAACCTCAACATTGAAAACACCAACAAATTTAACAACATCCTCAATATTGAAAAACAAAAACAACCTCAACATTGAAAAACACCAACAAATTTAACAACAACCTCAACATTGAAAAACAGCAACAACCTCAACATTGAAAAACAGCAACAAATTCAACAACATCAACATTGAAAAACAACAATAAATTGAACAACAACCTCAACACTGAAAAACAACAACAACATCAACATAGAAAAACACCACAAACTGAACAACAACGTCAACATTGAAAAACACCAACAAATTCAAAAGCAACCTCAACATTGAAAAAAACCAACAAATTCAACAACAACATCAACATTGAAAAAACCAACAAATTCAACAACAACCTCAACATTTAAAAACACCAACAATGTGAACAACAACCTCAACATTGAAAAAAAACAACAAATTCATGAACAACCTCAACATTAAAAAACACCAACAAATTGAACAACAAAGTCAACATTGAATAACACCAACAAAGTCAACAACAATATCAACATTGAAAAACAGGAAGAAATTCAAAAACAACCCCAACATTGAAAACACGAAGAAATTCATCAGGAACCTCGATATTGAAAAAAACCAACAAATTCAACAACAACCTCAACATTGAAAAACACCAACAAATTTAACAACAACCTCAACATTGAAAAACAACAAGAACCTCAACATGGAAGAAGACCAACAAATTCAACAACAACCTCAACATTGAAAAACAACAACAACCTCAAAATTCGAAAACACCAACAAATTCAGCAACAACCTCAACATTGAAAAACAACAACAACCTCAACCTTGAAAAACACCAACAAATTCAACAGCAACCTCAACATTGAAAAACACCAACAAATTCAACAACAACCTCAACATCAAAAAACAACAACAACCACAACATTGAAAAATACCAACAAATTCAACATTGAAAAACACCAACAAATTCAACACCAACCTCAACATTGAAAAACACCAACAAATTCAACAACAACCTGAACATTGAAAAACAACAACAACCTCAACATTGAAAAACACCAACAAATTCAACAATAACCTCAACATTGAAAAACAACAACAACCTCAACATTGAAAAACACCAACAAATTCAACAACGACCTCAACATTGAAAAACACCAACAAATTCAACAACAACCTCAACATTGAAAAACAACAACAACCTCAACATTGAAAAATACCAACAAAATCAACAACAACCTCAACATTGAAAAACAACAACAACCTCAACTTTGAAAAACACCAACAAATTCAACAACAACTTCAGCATTGAAAAACACCAACAAATTCAACAACAACCTCGAAATTGAAAAATACCAACAAATTCAACAACAAACTCAACATTAAAAAACAACACCAACCTCAACATTGAAAAAAACCAACAAATTCAACAACCTCAACATTGAAAAACAGCAACAACCTCAAAATTGAAAAACACCAACAAATTCAACAACAACCTCAACATTTAAAAACACCAACAAATTCAACAACAACCTCAACATTGAAAAACAACAACAACCTCAACATTGAAAAGCACCAACAAATTCAACAACAACCTCAACATTGAAAAACACCAACAAATTCAACAACAACTTCTACATTGAAAAACACCAACAATTTCAATAACAACCTCAAAATTGAAAAACAACAACAACCTCAACATTGAAAAACACCAACAAATTCAACAACAACCTCAACATTGAAAAACAACGACAACCTCAACATTGAAAAACACCAACAAATTCAACAACAACTTCAACATTGAAAAACACCAACAATTTCAACAACAACCTCGACATTCAAAAACACCATCAAATTCAACAACAACCTGAACATTGGAAAACAGCAACAACCTCAACATTGAAAAACACCAACAAATTCAACAACAACCTCAACATTGAAAAACACCAACAAATTCAACAACAACCTCAACATTGAAAAACAACAACAACCGCAACATTGAAAAAGACCAACAAATTCAAAAACAACCTCAACATTGAAAAACAACAACAACCTCAACCTTGAAAAACACCAACAAATTCAACAGCAACCTCAACATTGAAAAACACCAACAAATTCAACAACAACCTCAACATCAAAAAACAACAACAACCACAACATTGAAAAATACCAACAAATTCAACATTGAAAAACACCAACAAATTCAACACCAACCTCAACATTGAAAAACACCAGCAAATTCAACAACAACCTGAACATTGAAAAACAACAACAACCTCAACATTGAAAAACACCAACAAATTCAACAATAACCTCAACATTGAAAAACACCAACAAATTCAACACCAACCTCAACATTGAAAAACACCAACAAATTCAACAACAACCTGAACATTGAAAAACAACAACAACCTCAACATTGAAAAACACCAACAAATTCAACAACGACCTCAACATTGAAAAACACCAACAAATTCAACAACAACCTCAACATTGAAAAACAACAACAACCTCAACATTGAAAAATACCAACAAAATCAACAACAACCTCAACATTGAAAAACAACAACAACCTCAACATTGAAAAACACCAACAAATTCAACAACAACTTCTGCATTGAAAAACACCAACAAATTCAACAACAACCTCGAAATTGAAAAATACCAACAAATTCAACAACAAACTCAACATTAAAAAACAACACCAACTTCAACATTGAAAAACACCAACAAATTCAACAACCTCAACATTGAAAAACAGCAACAACCTCAAAATTGAAAAACACCAACAAATTCAACAACAACCTCAACATTTAAAAACACCAACAAATTCAACAACAACCTCAACATTGAAAAACAACAACAACCTCAACATTGAAAAACACCAACAAATTCAACAACAACCTCAACATTGAAAAACACCAACAAATTCAACAACAACTTCTACATTGAAAAACACCAACAATTTCAATAACAACCTCAAAATTGAAAAACAACAACAACCTCAACATTGAAAAACACCAACAAATTCAACAACAACCTCAACATTGAAAAACAACGACAACCTCAACATTGAAAAACACCAACAAATTCAACAACAACTTCAACATTGAAAAACACCAACAATTTCAACAACAACCTCGACATTCAAAAACACCATCAAATTCAACAACAACCTGAACATTGGAAAACAGCAACAACCTCAACATTGAAAAACACCAACAAATTCAACAACAACCTCAACATTGAAAAACACCAACAAATTCAACAACAACCTCAACATTGAAAAACAACAACAACCGCAACATTGAAAAAGACCAACAAATTCAAAAACAACCTCAACATTGAAAAACAACAACAACCTCAACATTGAAAAACACCAACAAATTCAACACAAACCTCAACATTTAAAAACACCAACCAATTCAACAATAACCTCAACATTGAAAAACACGAACAAATTCAACAACAACTTCAACATTGAAAAACACCAACAAATTCAACAACAACCTCAACATTGAAAAACACCAACAAATTCAACAACAACCTCAACATTGAAAAACACCAACAAATTCAACAAGAACCTCAACATTGTAACAGCAATAAATACAACAACCTCAACATTGAAAAACAACAACAACCACAACATTGAAAAACACCAACAAATTCAACAACAATCTGAACATTGAAAACACCCACAAATTCAACAACAACCTCAATATTGAAAAACAACAACAACCTCAACTTTGTAAACACCAACAAATTCAACAACAACCTCAACATTGAAAACACCAACAAATTTAACAACAACCTCAGTATTGAAAAACAACAACAACCTCAACATTGAAAAACACCAACAAATTTAGCAACAACCTCAACATTGAAAAACACCAACAACCTCAACATTGAAAAACAGCAACAAGTTCAACAACATCAACATTGAAAAACAACAACAAATTCAACAACAACCTCAACATTGAAAAACACCAACAACCTCAATATTGAAAAACAGCAGCAAGTTCAACAACCTCAACTTTGAAAAACACCAACAAATTCAACAACAACCGGAACTTTGAAAACCACCAACAAATTCAAAAATAACCTCGACATTGAAAAACACCAACAAATTCAACAACAACCTCGACATTGAAAAACAGCAACAAATTCAACAACAACCTCAACACTGAAACACACCAACAAATTCAACAACAACCTCAATATTGAAAAACAACAACAACCTCAACATAGAAAACACCAACAAATTCAACAACAACCTCAACATTGAAAAACAGCAACAAATTCAACAACATCAACATTGAAAAACAACAATAAATTGAACAACAACCTCAACACTGAAAAACAACAACAACATCAACATAGAAAAACACCACAAACTGAACAACAACGTCAACATTGAAAAACACCAACAAATTCAAAAGCAACCTCAACATTGAAAAAAAAACAACAAATTCAACAACAACATCAACATTGAAAAAAACCAACAAATTCAACAACAACCTCAACATTTAAAAACACCAACAATGTGAACAACAACCTCAACATTGAAAAAAACCAACAAATTCATGAACAACCTCAACATTAAAAAACACCAACAAATTGAACAACAAAGTCAACATTGAATAACACCAACAAAGTCAACAACAATATCAACATTGAAAAACAGGAAGAAATTCAAAAACAACCCCAACATTGAAAACACGAAGAAATTCATCAGGAACCTCGATATTGAAAAAAACCAACAAATTCAACAACAACCTCAACATTGAAAAACACCAACAAATTTAACAACAACCTCAACATTGAAAAACAACAAGAACCTCAACATGGAAGAAGACCAACAAATTCAACAACAACCTCAACATTGAAAAACAACAACAACCTCAAAATTCGAAAACACCAACAAATTCAGCAACAACCTCAACATTGAAAAACAACAACAACCTCAACCTTGAAAAACACCAACAAATTCAACAGCAACCTCAACATTGAAAAACACCAACAAATTCAACAACAACCTCAACATCAAAAAACAACAACAACCACAACATTGAAAAATACCAACAAATTCAACATTGAAAAACACCAACAAATTCAACACCAACCTCAACATTGAAAAACACCAACAAATTCAACAACAACCTGAACATTGAAAAACAACAACAACCTCAACATTGAAAAACACCAACAAATTCAACAATAACCTCAACATTGAAAAACAACAACAACCTCAACATTGAAAAACACCAACAAATTCAACAACGACCTCAACATTGAAAAACACCAACAAATTCAACAACAACCTCAACATTGAAAAACAACAACAACCTCAACATTGAAAAATACCAACAAAATCAACAACAACCTCAACATTGAAAAACAACAACAACCTCAACATTGAAAAACACCAACAAATTCAACAACAACTTCAGCATTGAAAAACACCAACAAATTCAACAACAACCTCGAAATTGAAAAATACCAACAAATTCAACAACAACCTCAACATTAAAAAACAACAACAACATCAACATAGAAAACACCAACAAATTCAACCACAACCTCAAAATTGAGAAGCACCAGCAAATTCAACAACAACCACAACATTGAAAAAAAGCAACAAATTCAACAACAACCTCAACATTGAAAACACCAACAAAATCAACAACAACCTCAATAATGAAAAACAACAACCACCTCAACATTGAAAAACACCATCAAATTCAAAAGCAACCTCAACATTGAAAAAAACCAACAAATTCAACAACAACATCAATATTGAAAAAAACCAACAAATTCAACAACAACCTCAACATTGAAAAACACCAACAATTTGAACAACAACCTCAACTTTGAAAAACATCAACAAATTCAACAACAACCTGAACTTTGAAAAACACCAACAAATTCAAAAATAACCTCAACATGGAAAAACAACAACAAATTCATCAACAACATCAGCATTGAAAACACCAACAAATTCAACAACAACTTCAACATTGAAAAACACCAACAAATTCAACAACAACCTCGAAATTGAAAAACACGAACAAATTTAACAACAACCTCGACATTGAAAAACACCAACAAATTCAACAACAACCTCGACATTGAAAAACACCAGCAAATTCAACAACAACCTCGACATTGAAAAACACCAACAAATTCAACAACAACCTCAATATTGAAAAACAACAACAACCTCAACACTGAAAAACACCAACAAATTCAACAACAACCTCGACATTGAAAAACAGCAACAAATTCAACAACAACCTCAACACTGAAAAACACCAACAAATTCAACAACAACCTCAACATTGAAAAACAACAACAACCTCAACATAGAAAACTCCAATAAAATCAACCACAACCTCAACATTGAAAAACACCAGCAAATTCAACAACAACCACAACATTGAAAAACAGCAACAAATTCAACAACAACCTCTACATTGAAAACACCAACAAATTCATCAACAACTTCAGCATTGAAAACACCAACAAATTCAACAACAACCTCAACATTGAAAGCACCAACAAATTCAACAACAACTTCAACTTTGAAAAACACCAACAAATTCATCAACAACTTCAGCATTGAAAACACCAACAAATTCAACAACAACCTCAACATTGAAAACACCAACAAATTCAACAACAACTTCAACATTGAAAAACACCAACAAATTCAACAACAACCTCGACATTGAAAAACACCAACAAATTTAACAACAACCTCGAAATTGAAAAACACCAACAAATTCAACAACAACCTCAACATTGAAAACAGCAATAAATTAAACAACAACCTCAACATTGAAAAACAACAACCACAACATTAAAAAACACCAACAAATTCAACAACAATCTGAACATTGAAAACACCAACAAATTCAACAACAACCTCAATATTGAGAAACAACAACAACCTCAACATTGTAAAACACCAACAAATTCAACAACAACCTCAACATTGAAAACACCAACAAATTTAACAACATCCTCAATATTGAAAAACAAAAACAACCCCAACATTGAAAAACAGCAACAAATTTAACAACAACCTCAACATTGAAAAACAACAAGAACCTCAACATGGAAGAAGATCAATAAATTCAACAAGAACCTCAACATTGAAAAACAACAACAACCTCAAAATTCGAAAACACCAACAAATTCAACAACAACCTCAACATTGAAAAACAACAACAACTTCAACCTTGAAAAACACCAACAATTTCAACAGCAACCTCAACATTGAAAAACACCAACAAATCCAACAACAACCTCAACATTGAAAATCAACAACAACCACAACATTGAAAAACACCAACAAATTCAACAACAACCTCAACATTGAAAAACAACACAACAACAAACTCAAGATTGAAAAACACCAACAAATTCAACAACCTCAACATTGAAAAACAACAACAACCTCAACATTGAAAAACACCAACAAATTCAACAACAACCTCAACATTTAAAAACACCAACAAATTCAACAACAACCTCAACATTGAAAAACAACAACAAATTCAACAACAACCTCAACATTTAAAAACACCAGCAAATTCAACAACAACCTCAATTTTGAAAAACAACAACAACCTCAACATTGAAAAACACCAACAAATTCAACAACAACCTCAACATTGAAAAACACCAAGAAATTCAACAACAACCTCCATATTGAAAAACAACAACAACCTCAACATTGTAAAACACCAACAAATTCAAAAACAAACTCAACATTGAAAACACCAACAAATTTAACAACATCCTCAATATTGAAAAACAAAAACAACCTCAACATTGAAAAACACCAACAAATTTAACAACATCCTCAACATTGAAAAACACCAACAACCTCAACATTGAAAAACAGCAACAAATTCAACAACCTCAACATTGAAAAACACCAACAAATTTAACAACAACCTCAACATTGAAAAACATCAACAACCTCAACATTGAAAAACAGCAACAAATTCAACAACATCAACATAGAAAAACACCACAAACTGAACAACAACGTCAACATTGAAAAACACCAACAAATTCATCAACAACTTCAGCATTGAAAACACCAACAAATTCAACAACAACCTCAACATTGAAAACACCAGCAAATTCAACAACAACTTCAACATTGAAAAACACCAACAAATTCATCAACAATTTCAGCATTGAAAACACCAACAAATTCAACAACAACCTCAACATTGAAAACACCAACAAATTCAACAACACTTCAACATTGAAAAACACCAACAAATTCAACAACAACCTCGACATTGAAAAGCACCAACAAATTTAACAACAACCTCGAAATTGAAAAACACCAACAAATTCAACAACAACCTCGACATTGAAAAACACCAACAAATTCAACAACAACCTCAACATTTAAAAACACCAACAATGTGAACAACAACCTCAACATTGAAAAAAACCAACAAATTCATGAACAACCTCAACATTAAAAAACACCAACAAATTGAACAACAAAGTCAACATTGAATAACACCAACAAAGTCAACAACAATATCAACATTGAAAAACAGGAAGAAATTCAAAAACAACCCCAACATTGAAAACACGAAGAAATTCATCAGGAACCTCGATATTGAAAAAAACCAACAAATTCAACAACAACCTCAACATTGAAAAACACCAACAAATTTAACAACAACCTCAACATTGAAAAACAACAAGAACCTCAACATGGAAGAAGACCAACAAATTCAACAACAACCTCAACATTGAAAAACAACAACAACCTCAAAATTCGAAAACACCAACAAATTCAGCAACAACCTCAACATTGAAAAACAACAACAACCTCAACCTTGAAAAACACCAACAAATTCAACAGCAACCTCAACATTGAAAAACACCAACAAATTCAACAACAACCTCAACATCAAAAAACAACAACAACCACAACATTGAAAAACACCAACAAATTCAAAATTCAAAAACACCAACAAATTCAACACCAACCTCAACATTGAAAAACACCAACAAATTCAACAACAACCTGAACATTGAAAAACAACAACAACCTCAACATTGAAAAACACCAACAAATTCATCAATAACCTCAACATTGAAAAACAACAACAACCTCAACATTGAAAAACACCAACAAATTCAACAACAACCTCAACATTGAAAAACACCAACAAATTCAACAACAACCTCAACATTGAAAAACAACAACAACCTCAACATTGAAAAATACCAACAAAATCAACAACAACCTCAACATTGAAAAACAACAACAACCTCAACATTGAAAAACACCAACAAATTCAACAACAACTTCAGCATTGAAAAACACCAACAAATTCAACAACAACCTCGAAATTGAAAAATACCAACAAATTCAACAACCTCAACATTAAAAAACAACAACAACCTCAACATTGAAAAACACCAACAAATTCAACAACCTCAACATTGAAAAACAGCAACAACCTCAAAATTGAAAAACACCAACAAATTCAACAACAACCTCAACATTGAAAAACAACAACAACCTCAACATAGAAAACACCAACAAATTCAACCACAACCTCAACATTGAGAAGGACCAGCAAATTCAACAACAACCACAACATTGAAAAACAGCAACAAATTCAACAACAACCTCAACATTGAAAACACCAACAAATTCAACAACAACCTCAATAATGAAAAACAACAACAACCTCAACATTGAAAAACACCAACAAATTCAAAAGCAACCTCAACATTGAAAAAAAACAACAAATTCAACAACAACATCAATATTGAAAAAAACCAACAAATTCAACAACAACCTCAACATTGAAAAACACCAATAATTTGAACAACAACCTCAACTTTGAAAAACATCAACAAATTCAACAACAACCTGAGCTTTGAAAAACACCAACAAATTCAAAAATAACCTCAACATGGAAAAACAACAACAAATTCATCAACAACATCAGCATTGAAAACACCAACAAATTCAACAACAACTTCAACATTGAAAAACACCAACAAATTCAACAACAACCTCGAAATTGAAAAACACGAACAAATTTAACAACAACCTCGACATTGAAAAACACCAACAAATTCAACAACAACCTCGACATTGAAAAACACCAGCAAATTCAACAACAACCTCGACATTGAAAAACACCAACAAATTCAACAACAACCTCAATATTGAAAAACACCAACAAATTCAACAACAACCTCAACATTGAAAAACAACAACAACCTCAACATAGAAAACTCCAATAAATTCAACCACAACCTCAACATTGAAAAACACCAGCAAATTCAACAACAACCACAACATTGAAAAACAGCAACAAATTCAACAACAACCTCAACATTGAAAACACCAACAAATTCATCAACAACTTCAGCATTGAAAACACCAACAAATTCAACAACAACCTCAACATTGAAAGCACCAACAAATTCAACAACAACTTCAACATTGAAAAACAGCAACAAATTCATCAACAACTTCAGCATTGAAAACACCAACAAATTCAACAACAACCTCAACATTGAAAACACCAACAAATTCAACAACAACTTCAACATTGAAAAACACCAACAAATTCAACAACAACCTCGACATTGAAAAACACCAACAAATTTAACAACAACCTCGACATTGAAAAACACCAACAAATTCAACAACAACCTCAACATTGAAAACAGCAATAAATTAAACAACAACCTCAACATTGAAAAACAACAACCACAACATTAAAAAACACCAACAAATTCAACAACAATCTGAACATTGAAAACACCAACAAATTCAACAACAACCTCAATATTGAGAAACAACAACAACCTCAACATTGTAAAACACCAACAAATTCAACAACAACCTCAACATTGAAAACACCAACAAATTTAACAACATCCTCAATATTGAAAAACAAAAACAAACCCAACATTGAAAAACAGCAACAAATTTAACAACAACCTCAACATTGAAAAACACCAACAACCTCAACATTGAAAAACAGCCACAAATTTAACAACAACCTCAACATTGAAAAACAACAAGAAACTCAACATGGAAGAAGACCAATAAATTCAACAACAACCTCAACATTGAAAAACAACAACAACCTCAAAATTCGAAAACACCAACAAATTCAACAACAACCTCAACATTGAAAAACAACAACAACTTCAACCTTGAAAAACACCAACAATTTCAACAGCAACCTCAACATTGAAAAACACCAACAAATCCAACAACAACCTCAACATTGAAAAACAACAACAACCACAACATTGAAAAACACCAACAAATTCAACAACAACCTCAACATTGAAAAACAACAACAACCTCAACTTTGAAAAACACCAACAAATTCAACAACAACCTCAAAATTGAAAAACACAAACAAATTCAACAACAACCTCAATTTTGAAAAACAACAACAACCTCAACATTGAAAAACACCAACAAATTCAACAACAACCTCAACATTGAAAAACACCAAGAAATTCAACAACAACCTCAATATTGAAAAACAACAACAACCTCAACATTGTAAAACACCAACAAATTCAACAACAACCTCAACATTGAAAACACCAACAAATTTAACAACATCCTCAATATTGAAAAACAAAAACAACCTCAACATTGAAAAACACCAACAAATTTAACAACATCCTCAACATTGAAAAACACCAACAACCTCAACATTGAAAAACAGCAACAAATTCAACAAACTCAACATTGAAAAACACCAACAAATTTAACAACAACCGCAACATTGAAAAACACCAACAACCTCAACATTGAAAAACAGCAACAAATTCAACAACATCAACATAGAAAAACACCACAAACTGAACAACAACGTCAACATTGAAAAACACCAACAAATTCATCAACAACTTCAGCATTGAAAACACCAACAAATTCAACAACAACCTCATCATTGAAAACACCAGCAAATTCAACAACAACTTCAACATTGAAAAACACCAACAAATTCATCAACAATTTCAGCATTGAAAACACCAACAAATTCAACAACAACCTCAACATTGAAAACACCAACAAATTCAACAACAACTTCAACATTGAAAAACACCAACAAATTCAACAACAACCTCGACATTGAAAAACACCAACAAATTTAACAACAACCTCGAAATTGAAAAACACCAACAAATTCAACAACAACCTCGACATTGAAAAACACCAACAAATTCAACAACAACCTCGACACTGAAAAACACCAACAAATTCAACAACAACCTCAATATTTAAAAACAACAACAACCTCAACATAGAAAACACCAACAAATTCAACCACAACCTCAACATTGAAAAGCACCAGCAAATTCAACAACAACCACAACATTGAAAAACAGCAACAAATTCAACAACAACCTCAACATTGAAAACACCAACAAATTCAACAACAACCTCAATAATGAAAAACAACAACAACCTCAACATTGAAAAACACCAACAAATTCAAAAGCAACCTCAACATTGAAAAAAACCAACAAATTCAACAACAACATCAATATTGAAAAAAACCAACAAATTCAACAACAACCTCAACATTGAAAAACACCAACAATTGAACAACAACCTCAACTTTGAAAAACATCAACAAATTCAACAACAACCTGAACTTTGAAAAAAACCAACAAATTCAAAAATAACCTGAACATGGAAAAACAACAACAAATTCATCAACAACATCAGCATTGAAAACACCAACAAATTCAACAACAACTTCAACATTGAAAAACACCAACAAATTCAACAACAACCTCGAAATTGAAAAACACGAACAAATTTAACAACAACCTCGACATTGAAAAAACACCAACAAATTCAACAACAACCTCGACATTGAAAAAACACCAGCAAATTCAACAACAACATCGACATTGAAAAACACCAACAAATTCAACAACAACCTCAATATTGAAAAACACCAACAAATTCAACAACAACCTCAACATTGAAAAACAACAACAACCTCAACATAGAAAACTCCAATAAATTCAACCACAACCTCAACATTGAAAAACACCAGCAAATTCAACAACAACCACAACATTGAAAAACAGCAACAAATTCAACAACAACCTCAACATTGAAAACACCAACAAATTCATCAACAACTTCAGCATTGAAAACACCAACAAATTCAACAACAACCTCAACATTGAAAGCACCAACAAATTCAACAACAACTTCAACATTGAAAAACAGCAACAAATTCATCAACCAACTTCAGCATTGAAAACACCAACAAATTCAACAACAACCTCAACATTGAAAACACCAACAAATTCAAAAACAACTTCAACATTGAAAAACACCAACAAATTCAACAACAACCTCGACATTGAAAAACACCAACAAATTTAACAACAACCTCGACATTGAAAAACACCAACAAATTCAACAACAACCTCAACATTGAAAAACAACAACCACAACATTAAAAAACACCAACAAATTCAACAACAATCTGAACATTGAAAACACCAACAAATTCAACAACAACCTCAATATTGAGAAACAACAACAACCTCAACATTGTAAAACACCAACAAATTCAACAACAACCTCAACATTGAAAACAACAACAAATTTAACAACATCCTCAATATTGAAAAACAAAAACAACCCCAACATTGAAAAACCAGCAACAAATTTAACAACAACCTCAACATTGAAAAACACCAACAACCTCAACATTGAAAAACAGCAACAAATTTAACAACAACCTCAACATTGAAAAACAACAAGAACCTCAACATGGAAGAAGACCAATAAATTCAACAACAACCTCAACATTGAAAAACAACAACAACCTCAAAATTCGAAAACACCAACAAATTCAACAACAACCTCAACATTGAAAAACAACAACAACTTCAACCTTGAAAAACACCAACAATTTCAACAGCAACCTCAACATTGAAAAACACCAACAAATCCAACAACAACCTCAACATTGAAAAACAACAACAACCACAACATTGAAAAACACCAACAAATTCAACAACAACCTCAACATTGAAAAACAACAACAACCTCAACTTTGAAAAACACCAACAAATTCAACAACAACCTCAAAATTGAAAAACACAAACAAATTCAACAACAACCTCAATTTTGAAAAACAACAACAACCTCAACATTGAAAAACACCAACAAATTCAACAACAACCTCAACATTGAAAAATACCAAGAAATTCAACAACAACCTCAATATTGAAAAACAACAACAACCTCAACATTGTAAAACACCAACAAATTCAACAACAACCTCAACATTGAAAACACCAACAAATTTAACAACATCCTCAATATTGAAAAACAAAAACAACCTCAACATTGAAAAACACCAACAAATTTAACAACAACCTCAACATTGAAAAACACCAACAACCTCAACATTGAAAAACAGCAACAAATTCAACAAACTCAACATTGAAAAAACACCAACAAATTTAACAACAACCTCAACATTGAAAAACAACAACAACCTCAACATTGAAAAACAGCAACAAATTCAACAACATCAACATAGAAAAAACACCACAAACTGAACAACAACGTCAACATTGAAAAACACCAACAAATTCATCAACAACTTCAGCATTGAAAACACCAACAAATTCAACAACGACTTCAACATTGAAAAACACCAACAAATTCAACAACAACCTCGACATTGAAAAACACCAACAAATTTAACAACAACCTCGAAATTGAAAAACACCAACAAATTCAACAACAACCTCGACATTGAAAAACACCAACAAATTCAACAACAACCTCGACATTGAAAAACACCAACAAATTCAACAACAACCTCAATATTTAAAAACAACAACAACCTCAACATAGAAAACACCAACAAATTCAACCACAACCTCAACATTGAAAAGCACCAGCAAATTCAACAACAACCACAACATTGAAAAACAGCAACAAATTCAACAACAACCTCAACATTGAAAACACCAACAAATTCAACAACAACCTCAATAATGAAAAACAACAACAACCTCAACATTGAAAAACACCAACAAATTCAAAAGCAACCTCAACATTGAAAAAAACCAACAAATTCAACAACAACATCAATATTGAAAAAAACCAACAAATTCAACAACAACCTCAACATTGAAAAACACCAACAATTTGAACAACAACCTCAACTTTGAAAAACATCAACAAATTCAACAACAACCTGAACTTTGAAAAAAACCAACAAATTCAAAAATAACCTCAGCATGGAAAAACAACAACAAATTCATCAACAACATCAGCATTGAAAACACCAACAAATTCAACAACAACTTCAACATTGAAAAAACACCAACAAATTCAACAACAACCTCGAAATTGAAAAACACGAACAAATTTAACAACAACCTCGACATTGAAAAACACCAACAAATTCAACAACAACCTCGACATTGAAAAACACCAGCAAATTCGAACAACAACATCGACATTGAAAAACACCAACAAATTCAACAACAACCTCAATATTGAAAAAACACCAACAAATTCAACAACAACCTCAACATTGAAAAACAACAACAACCTCAACATAGAAAACTCCAATAAATTCAACCACAACCTCAACATTGAAAAACACCAGCAAATTCAACAACAACCACAACATTGAAAAACAGCAACAAATTCAACAACAACCTCAACATTGAAAACACCAACAAATTCATCAACAACTTCAGCATTGAAAACACCAACAAATTCAACAACAACCTCAACATTGAAAGCACCAACAAATTCAACAACAACTTCAACATTGAAAAACAGCAACAAATTCATCAACAACTTCAGCATTGAAAACACCAACAAATTCAACAACAACCTCAACATTGAAAACACCAACAAATTCAAAAACAACTTCAACATTGAAAAACACCAACAAATTCAACAACAACCTCGACATTGAAAAACACCAACAAATTTAACAACAACCTCGACATTGAAAAACACCAACAAATTCAACAACAACCTCAACATTGAAAAACAACAACCACAACATTAAAAAACACCAACAAATTCAACAACAATCTGAACATTGAAAACACCAACAAATTCAACAACAACCTCAATATTGAGAAACAACAACAACCTCAACATTGTAAAACACCAACAAATTCAACAACAACCTCAACATTGAAAACAACAACAAATTTAACAACATCCTCAATATTGAAAAACAAAAACAACCCCAACATTGAAAAACAGCAACAAATTTAACAACAACCTCAACATTGAAAAACACCAACAACCTCAACATTGAAAAACAGCAACAAATTTAACAACAACCTCAACATTGAAAAACAACAAGAACCTCAACATGGAAGAAGACCAATAAATTCAACAACAACCTCAACATTGAAAAACAACAACAACCTCAAAATTCGAAAACACCAACAAATTCAACAACAACCTCAACATTGAAAAACAACAACAACTTCAACCTTGAAAAACACCAACAATTTCAACAGCAACCTCAACATTGAAAAACACCAACAAATCCAACAACAACCTCAACATTGAAAAACAACAACAACCACAACATTGAAAAACACCAACAAATTCAACAACAACCTCAACATTGAAAAACAACAACAACCTCAACTTTGAAAAACACCAACAATTCAACAACAACCTCAAAATTGAAAAAACACAAACAAATTCAACAACAACCTCAATTTTGAAAAACAACAACAACCTCAACATTGAAAAACACCAACAAATTCAACAACAACCTCAACATTGAAAAATACCAAGAAATTCAACAACAACCTCAATATTGAAAAAACAACAACAACCTCAACATTGTAAAACACCAACAAATTCAACAACAACCTCAACATTGAAAACACCAACAAATTTAACAACATCCTCAATATTGAAAAACAAAAACAACCTCAACATTGAAAAACACCAACAAATTTAACAACAACCTCAACATTGAAAAACACCAACAACCTCAACATTGAAAAACAGCAACAAATTCAACAAACTCAACATTGAAAAACACCAACAAATTTAACAACAACCTCAACATTGAAAAAACAACAACAACCTCAACATTGAAAAACAGCAACAAATTCAACAACATCAACATAGAAAAACACCACAAACCTGAACAACAACGTCAACATTGAAAAACACCAACAAATTCATCAACAACTTCAGCATTGAAAACACCAACAAATTCAACAACGACTTCAACATTGAAAAACACCAACAAATTCAACAACAACCTCGACATTGAAAAACACCAACAAATTTAACAACAACCTCGAAATTGAAAAACACCAACAAATTCAACAACAACCTCGACATTGAAAAAACACCAACAAATTCAACAACAACCTCGACATTGAAAAACACCAACAAATTCAACAACAACCTCAATATTTAAAAACAACAACAACCTCAACATAGAAAACACCAACAAATTCAACCACAACCTCAACATTGAAAAGCACCAGCAAATTCAACAACAACCACAACATTGAAAAACAGCAACAAATTCAACAACAACCTCAACATTGAAAACACCAACAAATTCAACAACAACCTCAATAATGAAAAACAACAACAACCTCAACATTGAAAAACACCAACAAATTCAAAAGCAACCTCAACATTGAAAAAAACCAACAAATTCAACAACAACATCAATATTGAAAAAAAACCAACAAATTCAACAACAACCTCAACATTGAAAAACACCAACAATTTGAACAACAACCTCAACTTTGAAAAACATCAACAAATTCAACAACAACCTGAACTTTGAAAAAAACCAACAAATTCAAATATAACCTCAGCATGGAAAAACAACAACAAATTCATCAACAACATCAGCATTGAAAACACCAACAAATTCAACAACAACTTCAACATTGAAAAACAGCAACAAATTCAACAACAACCTCGAAATTGAAAAACACGAACAAATTTAACAACAACCTCGACATTGAAAAACACCAACAAATTCAACAACAACCTCGACATTGAAAAACACCAGCAAATTCAACAACAACCTCGACATTGAAAAACACCAACAAATTCAACAACAACCTCAATATTGAAAAACAACAACAACCGCAACACTGAAAAACACCAACAAATTCAACAACAACCTCGACATTGAAAAACAGCAACAAATTCAACAACAACCTCAACACTGAAAAACACCAACAAATTCAACAACAACCTCAACATTGAAAAACAACAACAACCTCAACATAGAAAACTCCAATAAATTCAACCACAACCTCAACATTGAAAAACACCAGCAAATTCAACAACAACCACAACATTGAAAAACAGCAACAAATTCAACAACAACCTCAACATTGAAAACACCAACAAATTGATCAACAACTTCAGCATTGAAAACACCAAGAAATTCAACAACAACCTCAACATTGAAAGCACCAACAAATTCAACAACAACTTCAACATTGAAAAACACCAACAAATTCATCAACAACTTCAGCATTGAAAACACCAACAAATTCAACAACAACTTCAACATTGAAAAACACCAACAAATTCAACAACAACCTCGACATTGAAAAACACCAACAAATTTAACAACATCCTCGACATTGAAAAACACCAACAAATTCAACAACAACCTCGACATTGAAAAACACCAACAAATTCAACAACAACCTCGACATTGAAAAACACCAACAAATTCAACAACAACCTCAATATTTAAAAACAACAACAACCTCAACACTGAAAAACTCCAGCAAATTCAACAACAACCTCGACATTGAAAAACAGCAACAAATTCAGCAACAACCTCAACACTGAAAAACACCAACAAATTCAACAACCTCAACATTGAAAAACAACAACAACCTCAACAAAGAAAACACCAACAAATTCAACCACAACCTCAACATTGAAAACACCAGCAAATTCAACAACAACCACAACATTGAAAAACAGCAACAAATTCAACAACAACCTCAACATTGAAAACACCAACAAATTCAACAACAACCTCAATAATGAAAAACAACAACAACCTCAACATTGAAAAACACCAACAAATTCAAAAGCAACCTCAACATTGAAAAAAACCAACAAATTCAACAACAACATCAATATTGAAAAAAACCAACAAATTCAACAACAACCTCAACATTGAAAATCACCAACAATTTGAACAACAACCTCAACTTTGAAAAACATCAACAAATTCAACAACAACCTGAACTTTGAAAAACACCAACAAATTCAAAAATAACCTCAACATGGAAAAACAACAACAAATTCATCAACAACATCAGCATTGAAAACACCAACAAATTCAACAACAACTTCAACATTGAAAAACAGCAACAAATTCAACAACAACCTCGACATTGAAAAACACCAACAAATTTAACAACAACCTCGACATTGAAAAACACCAACAAATTCAACAACGAACCTCGACATTGAAAAACACCAGCAAATTCAACAACAACCTCGACATTGAAAAACACCAACAAATTCAACAACAACCTCAATATTGAAAAACAACAACAACCTCAACACTGAAAAACACCAACAAATTCAACAACAACCTCGACATTGAAAAACAGCAACAAATTCAACAACAACCTCAACACTGAAAAACACCAACAAATTCAACAACAACCTCAACATTGAAAAACAACAACAACCTCCACATAGAAAACTCCAATAAATTCAACCACAACCTCAACATTGAAAAACACCAGCAAATTCAACAACAACCACAACATTGAAAAACAGCAACAAATTCAACAACAACCTCAACATTGAAAACACCAACAAATTCAACAACAACCTCAATAATGAAAAACAACAACAACCTCAACATTGAAAAAACACCAACAAATTCAACAACAACCTCAATATTGAAAAACAACAACAACCTGAACATTGAAAAACACCAACAAATTCAACCACAACCTCAACATTGAAAAACACCAGCAAATTCAACAACAACCACAACATTGAAAAACAGCAACAAATTCAACAACAACCTCAACATTGAAAACACCAACAAATTCAACAACAACCTCAATAATGAAAAACAACAACAACCTCAACATTGAAAAGCACCAACAAATTCAAAAGCAACCTCAACATTGAAAAAAACCAACAAATTCAACAACAACATCAATATTGAAAAAAACCAACAAATTCAACAACAACCTCAACATTGAAAAACACCAACAATTTGAACAACAACCTCAACTTTTAAAAACATCAACAAATTCAACAACAACCTGAACTTTGAAAAACACCAACAAATTCAAAATAACCTCAACATGGAAAAACAACAACAAATTCATCAACAACATCAGCATTGAAAACACCAACAAATTCAACAACAACTTGAACATTGAAAAACAGCAACAAATTCAACAACAACCTCGACATTGAAAAACACCAACAAATTTAACAACAACCTCGACATTGAAAAACACCAACAAATTCAACAACAACCTCGACATTGAAAAACACCAGCAAATTCAACAACAACCTCGACATTGAAAAACACCAACAAATTCAACAACAACCTCAATATTGAAAAACAACAACAACCTCAACACTGAAAAACACCAACAAATTCAACAACAACCTCGACATTGAAAAACAGCAACAAATTCAACAACAACCTCAACACTGAAAAACACCAACAAATTCAACAACAACCTCAACATTGAAAAACAACAACAACCTCCACATAGAAAACTCCAATAAATTCAACCACAACCTCAACATTGAAAAACACCAGCAAATTCAACAACAACCACAACATTGAAAAACAGCAACAAATTCAACAACAACCTCAACATTGAAAACACCAACAAATTCAACAACAACCTCAATAATGAAAAACAACAACAACCTCAACATTGAAAAAACACCAACAAATTCAACAACAACCTCAATATTGAAAAACAACAACAACCTCAACATTGAAAAACACCAAGAAATTCAAC